>BMAV01017420.1:136724-172235 GCA_019973955.1 Trichonephila inaurata madagascariensis | reverse complement strand
TTTTTCAGTCATATCAAATAAGGCTTTGATAGCTTTTTTGTATCAGATATTTTAGTTTTGATCAGTACACGTAATATTATTCATATGTTTGTAAGCGAAATGGCTTTTTTGGAGTATATAAAAACTTTAACAATATTAAAAAGCAAAATCTAAGTATGTTTTATCCTATCATAATATATATGCCTGAATAATTTAAGTATTCTGCAGAAGGAGATTGATAAAACTGTAAAAGAATAACGCATATTATTGGACATCAAGTAAATATTTTACAATTGAACTATAGTAATTTGTATCAGAACTGAAACCTCACTAAAATTTGTATTGAGCTGCGTAATTGAGACCCAAAATGTTTCAACTGTTGATTAATTTTTGTTAACTATGTTATAAATGTAATAATGCAGCTTAGTAATATCTAGTAAATGGTATTAAAAATGCATACATATATAAATTATTTATATTTATTCAGATTCTTTCGTATCTAGGATTTTGTTTTTATTGGCAAAAGAGAGAAAGGTTGTTTATATTTGAGATATCTCCTTTAAAATCACAAAATAATATGAACTGTATAACATCCAGATATAAAAAAGCTTATCTGATAAATTTTATGCATGTTAAAATGAATGGAATGGAACTTTGTATATTTTTTAAGAGTAAATTTACTGTCATAGGTATTTACTATTTAATCAAGGTGATTGATCTTATATACATTTTCATAAATAATTTATTTTAATGTATTATGGCAAAAATATAGAAAAAATGGTTAAAATATATATAATAACTCTACTACATGTATAAAAAATTCTCATTGATACACGATTTTAAAGTGCTAGAAAGTTTGATTATGAAGTGGAACTGTAAAATTTTAGAGTAATTTTTAAAAATGTTTTAGAGCTTCTACTTTATCTATCCACACACACATTTTTGAGTACATTCCCTCTGTATTTGACTATTGACGTTATTTAAAACGTGTGGTTCACATTATATACTACTAGCTGTTATACCCGTTATTCGCACGGGTGAATTGAAAAATTAGGGGGACACAGTACGATTCAATTGACCAAAATCGGTCAAAAAATCAAATTTAATTTTTTTAGCCTAAATTTTTTATATACTTTTCTATAACCTCACAAAATTTGAAAGCTCTAAACTTAAAAAACGCAGAATTATGATAGCTTTCAAGTTCGTTTTTATTCACATCCCTATGGCAAATCAAGACTTTAAACTGCAGTATCTCAGAAAGATAAAATAACTAGTTTGTCTTCATTTAAAATGCTTTCTATTTCACCTAATGCTTTGAAATTTTTTTTACCTATTCACAATAGTACATGTAACAAAAGTTGGTATGTATTTTTGAATCAAATCAATATTTATTTTTTAAAAAATAATTAAACTTAGAATTTATACATTTTTTAAGGAATTTTCAATAAAGATTCATAAAAAGAAGTATTGTAAGAATACCAATCACGTTAACGCAAAACCCATACCAACTTTTACTATACATAGTTTGATGTACTTGTAAATCAAATTTCATGCGTGTATGTCAATTTTTGTAGGAGGAGTAGCATTTTAAAATCACTTCAAAAATTTCAAGTTTTTTCCTTAAAAAATTACATAGCTAGCTTTTTATGAAATTTTGAGCACAAAATATGTTTAACATAGTGTACATACATAGGAGGCAACCAAAAAAATATTAAAAATCCTTAAATTAAAAATTTTTGAGTAAATCGTACCATGTCCCCTTAAACAATACATATTGAAGGTTAAAGAAGTTTTTAATTAGTTAATTTTACGTGAATTGTAAATTAAACAACAACAAAAAAAAAAAGCTTTCTGCATATCTCAGCTGAATAATAATAAAAAAAAACCCCTATTTGTTCAATTTTAAGTCTGTAGATCTAATAACTGATAATTTTTTTTTTTATATGTAACTCCCCGTAACTCTCTTGTGGGTCGATTTTTTGAAAACACCTTCCTAAGCTGATCTCTGCTCAGCTTAAGTAACACATTGTTACAAATTTTGTGTAAGGAACGCTTAAATTAGTATAAATAATTTATATCTGGAAGTGTAATACATTAATATTACTTTTTGTTGCATTTATTTAATGCAGTGTTTCTCAAACTGTGGGGCGCGCCCCCTAGGAGGCGTGGTAATTCTACAAGGGGGCGCGAGTTTATGAAAAAGTAAAAAAAAAATAGATTATTGTTTTAAACAAAATTATTAATTTACTGAATAGAAGCAAAAAAGAAAAAAAGAAACAAACAAACAAACAAACAAATACATTCTGACATAATAAAAAATAAAATACACATTTATATTGATATAATACACTTATACATGTATCAGTACTGCACAATGTATTTCATAATTAATTTAACAGTACTAAGTTAAGAACAAGTTTAACAATTACCAGTGATTTCTATGGGCATGTCATAAAATTATATACAAAATTTAGCATTTATCTTGATAATTTGTATGGTTTGTAATTAGAGTAGCTTTATACCTTCACGTCAAAGTACATTAATTTTGAATTCAATACATTGATATTATATGGAGGGGGCGCGAGGCAAATCATGATTGAAAATTGGGTCTCAAGTATACAGAAAGTTTGTGAAGCACTGATTTAATGTTAAAATTGTAATCAGCCTCACACTCCGCCTGTTCAAGCTTTGGCAGTTCCTGGCGGCTGGCGCAGACAAAACAAAATGCAAAGTTTTGCTTCACACGTAAAAGATAGATATATGCTGTCGTGGGGTTTTTTGCAGATGGCAGAACTTTTTCCTACTTGACAATTATCGTTATATTTTGGACACTTCACACAATATCTTTATAAATTATAGCCTATGTGTTATTCTAATGTATAAGCTATATTATTGTAAAGTTTCATTAAAATCCAATCAGTTGTTTGGGCGTGAAAGAGTACCAATCATCTACACAAACTTTCATGTTTATAATATTAGTAAGGATTTTGCTGTGCTAATTATAATCATTATTTTATTAATGGTTTTTTTCAATGCATGGATTTGATGAAAGAATATTACATTGCAGTTGTTTTTAGATTTTAGTGCTGGATCTACACAGTATAACATATAAGGCTGAGTGAGTGAAAGCCATATTAACGTCAACTATAAAGCATCACGAGGGCTATTGGCGATGGACTTCGTAATTTGGAGCTTCGGTCAAGTGATGAAGACGGCATTTGAGATGGCTCCCTATCTCCAACACTACACCATACCGACGGGAGGACTTTGAGCTCGACAGATTTAACATGCATCTGTCCTCTCTACACGGCAGATCAGAAGAACCAGAACTCAAGCCCGTGACACGCTGGTCACGAGTTCTTTAAAGGCTGAGAGGAATAAAAAACAAGTAACATAAAAAAATATTTTTAAGTCAATTTCTACTTAGATCAACAGAAAAACATTTTATTTTAGCTACTTTTTATTAAATAGTTACAATTAATATAAATATGTATATACATAGGACAGAATCACAACATTAAGTGGTAATTAATTTTTATTAATTATCATTAAAGTATCGTATTGTTATCCAAAACAATCGTGTATATAAAATTTTAGTTCAACTGAATGCTTTAACACGTGAGGAAAAAACCTTTTTGAGTTTTGACACTAGTCGCCAAAAGGGTCGCTAAATCGCCAAAAAGGATGCCAACGTGGCTATAGTTGTAATTCTTTAAATAATTAGTTTTAATCAGTAAATTGTTATTAATTATTGTTAAATTATTGTATTGTCATCCAAATAATCATGTATATAAAATTTCAGCTCAATTGAGGGCGTTAAAATGTATATATTAACGATTGAAAATTCCACCAAGATAAATAAATAAATAGAGAGTGTGAGTTAATAGTAGGAATTGATCAAGTTAATCCGTGTTAAATAACAAACCATACTTTCTTAAATTGATGTACAGTTTTATATTGTTTCAACAAAATATATAAGAATAATTTTGATAGAAAAAGTAAGAATTTTCCTAGATAACAAAATAAATAAAACATAAAAGTTAAAAATGTCATTTTTTATTACACACAATTCGGATATATTTGGAATAAATTGACGGTTTTTTATGGATAGAAAGAGTGAAAATTGTTTTAAATCCATTTTAAGATTTATTTTATTGTCGTTGTTGTATTCTTCCCGAAGGAAAGAAAGGAAAGTTGCCGGAGTCTGAGACAGGTTGGAGTTCTAGATGCACGCCTGTCGTTGGACGTAGACTTGAGCATCATACAGATGACAGTATGATCTTTTCAGCTCGATTCCATCCCAATTTAGAGGGAAAACCCCCGAGGGGGGAGGGTCAGGAGTCTACCACATCTCTTCATTTTCCACCAACCTCACGAGAGGTCTTGTGGATTGGATGGCTATATATAGAGAACCCCCATGCTACCAAGGTACTATACATTTACAAATATCCGTCTTCTCCTAGATTCGAAACCAGGCCCTACGGCACAGGAGCCAGCATTGCTTGACATTTGATTGGTACTTGTTAAATTTAATTTGTTGTTGATCTAATATCATTACATAAGAGTGACATATAAATAAACTAATATGTACATTTTAATTACTGCAAGTGTTATTTTATTGCTGTAGATTTCAAAATATAATTTATCTTTGAATACAAAATAAAAGGATAATTTTAACATACCTCGATTTTATTTTGGAATACAAGAACCACATGAAAAATCAGTTTCCTTTCTGTTGAATAAGGGCCTTATTACTTCATTTATAAAGTTCATTAATGAATCATGCTTCCTGGAGCTTACCTATCCATTTCCACCTATCAGGAGGAAAATGTTTTTTCTTTATTCTTAGCTTCAGAGAATATAGGATGAGCTTTATTAAACTGTTACTTTGCAAAAATGAATCTTTAAGTAAGCTTTAGTTGGTTTTTAAGACAGTAAAACTAACTTAATTATCAATTAAAATATAGTATATGTTTTAATATTAATTTTATATTTTATAAATTATTTCTTTATTCATTTTCGTTTAACTTTTTACTCAAGTAAATAGATATTATTAAACGTATTATCCATTTAATTTAAATATTAATCTGTTTTAAACTGAGTATTATTATTTGATTCTTTCTTTCATTTAAATTAATTACATATATTTTTTTCTTTGTAGTATTGCTACTATGTCTGCATACTTTCTTTCGAATTATTTGTTATTTTTTTTTTAACATTCTTTTGTAATAATTACAGTCTCTTTTATTTAGTAACATTGCGTTTTATTTTATATTCTGCTCTCTTCTGAATAGATGATCTCTTTTGCGTTTTATTTAAAAATAGAATAATTTGCTTGGATTACTTCTGCAAACTGTTAACCAAAAAAAAAAAAAAAAAATAAGCAGTTTAAAATAAATTACAAAATTTTTAAAATAAAATCTGGACATGTTTAGTTTTTAAGTAATGTTACATAAAATATTTTTAGCATGTAAATCTTAATTGTGTTTTTTTCATAAGGTTTCAGCAAAAAGAAGTCTGTGCAAACTTTCTTCTGTAGTTTAAAAGCTATTTTTTGTTTAACATATCACTTAAAATGAATTAAATTTTTGCATAATACTAGTTAGAAAAATCTGAAAATGCATTAAGAAAAAACTCAGAAGAAAAAAAGAAAATTTAAAAATAAAGACAAGAAAGAATTAACAAGTGTAATATGTCTGTGATGCCTAAGTGTCCATTAAGGAGAATATTGCATAATTATGAATTTCTTCTAAAGATAGTTTCATTAACTTGAAGTATTTTGATTCTTAAATTCTCACTGCAATTAGCAATATAAAATGCTATTACCCTGTAATAATGATAATGACAGTCTTTAATAATAATGACAAAAACACACACACAGACTGATATATATATACAGTCTACTCTCGATAATTTGAAGTTGAAGGGACCAATGAAAAACTTCGAATCATCAAGAGTTCGAATTATCAAGAGGGTAGGAAAAAACTCCCAAAATACACAAAGAGAAATCTTTTTCTAGCACATTTAAATTTGAAACTATGTAATATAAAACAACAATTGTGTGTGTGTGTGTGTGTACATATGTCTAAAATTATTTTAATGTATTTTTAAAAGGTACTGTTATAAGTATAAATACCATACAGAAATTAAAAGTCCTGTATTAAATTAATACATTTATGTATTAAAATAATTATTAAAAGAATACATGTGCTGTACATAATTAATCTTTTCTGATGAATAAATCTGTTATATTTAAAAATATATTTAATCTGTTATCGTTTCCCTCAGACACTATCCCTAACACCATTGGTTCTTCAAGGCAGGGTCCAATCCAACCTATGCTCCATTTGGTGCCACTTGCCATAAGTCACGAAGATGAGTCACAAATCATCATGCCACTACGACGTACAATACACAATCCTACGCATCTCTTTTTCATAATAGCGGACCATTCTTTCTGATCACATGTGTAGCAAGGTCACGCGTTAAATGAAAGATATGGGCGACTGACAACAAGTGCGACCAGTCTATTGCCCACATGGAGAAGGAAAGAAAAAAAAAGTGACTTTTTGCTCAGGGAACCGGGAAACACAGAGAAGGGATGACATACAGATAGTTATCAAAGAGGTTATGTTATAGGGGAGAAACGCATAGTAAATGCGGCACAGAACTTGTAAGCTCTATCTTGTTTGCTGTAGGACTCTACATGACAGTGAGTGTTCGAATTGTTGAGAGCTATATAAGCTAACTTCGAATTATCGCGTATTGTAGTCTGAGCAGTCACAGATTTCACGTCGAAGTATTGAGTGTACCGAAACGTATTGTTTTAGTTTGAAATATCAAGAGTTTTTCCAGAGGCTGAGCATGTATTTCGAATTAGCGAGAGATTCGTATTATTAGTATTATTTAATTAGAGAGAGTCGACTGTATATAGCTTAATTGAACAAATATCTATCTTTACGGTTCTATACAATGCTTAAGTCGCTAAATTTCCTTTCCTAGCTTTTTTTTTAATTAAATAAATGTGATATTATCAATATTTTAAAAATTTTCCTAGTTGAAAGCAGGTGCATTCAACTAGGCATCATGTGAAAACGGAACAACAAAAAATAGGAAGAAAAAAACTAAGCATGTGTGTGAGCATATGGGCTACGAATTAAATTCTTTATCTCAACGTGTCACAAAAACGTCTGAGTGGTTGTAAAAACACATACCCTTTGACAATTTCCCTCACAAATCTGACACAATGACATCAGGAAATGAATATAAAATGAAGCAATTCGCAATTGTTTTTATTGCTAAGAGGAAATAGAGCTCAAGGACAGGCTACTGACTCAGATATATGCAATGTGATCGTACAACGGCACGAAAATGCTATATTCAGCTACATATTGGTTGAAATTATGATTTGGAGCACTTTTCAGTGGCATGTATGACGTTTCTATAAAGTTAACATTAGACTGAGATCTCATTAAGACTTTCAGTCAAATTCAAACTTTGAATGAACGGTGAATTAGTAGCCATATTCATAAAAATAGATGCATTTTGGTCGGAAAACTAATAATACGGACACAATAATGTTTTAGAAAGAGAGAGAACATTTACAAAGCAACTATGCTTCAGAAATTTCCTAGATACAACTGTGACTTCTATAAAGCAAGACGAAAGCCAATTTTCAGACCTTGGAACCATTTTAGTCATTTGGCATTGTCTATATCTCACATAGCTGGTCTACCTCAGTGTAAAGTTGTATTGTCATCGGGTGGATTTGTATTTGAGATTTCACATGAATATTTTAAGGTAATTAAAAAAAATTGAAGCAAACAATCGCTCTTGTTACCATTGCGTGGTTCCTAATGTTAGCAAAGCGATTCGTGATAGTTAACAGTGCTTGGAAGTAGCATGGTTCGGGATTTAGAAACTGGCTAATTATTTTGATATATGTGTTACCGGCAAAGTATGAAATCCGGTATTCTATAAAATGCCTAAAACTATATAGCCGGCAATGTATGAAATGATTCTTAGTTAACACATTGCCTAGGCATTCGATACAATGCCTGATGAGAAACCGGCAAAGTATGAAATACATCCAGGATTTGTTTCGAATATTGCGTGGCAGGATAGGAAACTTTTAACTCGTGTCTCAGGATTAGAGTTTGTCAGTTGCACATTGCAGTTTGTTCGGAAGTGTCAAAATACTCAGTTTTACTTAAACTTGCTTAAAAAAAAAATTGTTTTTTTTTCTGTGCTTCATGAAAAGGGAGCAGCAAGTTGTAGTGTTGGAGAAGGAGTCCTGGTTTATAGCAGGGGTCGGCAACCTGTGGCACGTGGTACAATTCTCAGTGACACTTCGCACTATTCAACAAATTTGCCAATTTTTGAAGTGTTTCAAAAATGCCCTACTATGTGTTACGCTGAATCATACTGGTAGATTGGTTTGACACGCCAAAGCTAAAGGTCGCTAGGCATGCAACTATTCAACGACGAGCTGCCCAAAATTCGAGTTAATGCTGCAAAATTTTTTTTTAAACTGAAGAATTAAAACTGAAACTGATTAGAGAAGAATTAAAACTGAAACATTAGAAGAATTAAACTGAACTTATTAGAAAATAATTGATATACAAAAAGACTACTAAGAAGGAACCCAGGGACTATTCTTTGTTGAAAAGCTATGATGTGATGTTTGTGGAGAATAAAAGTAAACTCATTAAACCCAATAAAGAATGCGTACCAAACAGCAGAGGTCCAAAACTCACGGTCCGTGGATCAAATGATATTGAGCCACTCAATGGCATTAAATTACTTCCATTTTATTTACTGGGGTATATTTCTCTCTTGTTTGTGTGACTATCTATAGAAATCATTTTATATTTCATGTAAAATCCCTTTTTATATTCATTTTTTGGTACATTTGAATTTTATTCTAAAGGCATGTTTAAGGTATCCGAATGCGTTCGGAACCGTGATTTTGCAAAAGCGTGTAAAAGGATAATATGTATGATATTTAGTATCACTTAGATTAGAAAATGTATATAAAATTGTTTTAAGAATAGTATTACAATAAAAAATTATTTAAGTACAATATTTTGACAAAATATTAACGTAAAATAACCCATTTTCAAAATATTCTACTTTTGTGAAAAATGCTTCTATTATAATAATATTTTGCCTGTATATAGCTCAGACCTCTGTACAGAGGCTCAACTAGAATTTTTGAAATATATAGTTTAGAAGTGGGCTTATCCATGTTTTATGACAACAGAGAGGAGAATTATTTCAATGGGTTTTAACTCTGAAAATAATGTGAATTTTTCAAAACTCATAGTTGAGCCTCTGTACAGACGTCTGAGCTATATACAGGCAAAATATTATTATAATAGAAGTATTTTTCACAAAAGGAGAACATTTTGGAAAAAAGTTTATTCTATGTTAATTGTTTGCCGAAATATTATATTTAAATAATTTTTTTTGTCAAAATGTCCTTAAAACAATTTTATACATTTATTCTAGTCTAAGTGACGCTAAATATCATGAAAATTGTTCATTTATGCTTTTTTTTTAAAATCACGGTTCCGAACTTAGTTGGATACCTTATATAAATGCAATTAAATTATTAAATCAAAACAATTTAAAATATAAATAATCAACGGCCCACCTTCAGTGAGTAGGGGTAAAATTATGAAACATTGACCGGTCCGGAGCATAAAAAAGTGGAGAAGCACTGCTATACAGTATTACGTCACGTATTCTGAAGACGAGATAGTATTATTGAAAGAACTTTCAACCAAATACAAAAATGTTACAAGTTACTGAACTGTACATCCACGATTGTGAACCTTGCCAGAAAAAACAGAAAATTACTGAAAAAAGGTATTGTTGTGAACCTTGTAATTTTTTTCCGCATGCCAATATATTCGCACTTGTAATCAGTGGGAAAAGAATGGTTTCTATCGACTTGGAACTTCTGATCGAATTTTAAAACAAATATATGGAAAATCACACTTTACTTTGTGCTCTAAGAACTTGCTTAGAATCATAGATATTCCTGACCATGAAATTCCTGTCCTGTCACTTGCAATCGCTCAGTCCAATGGAAGTGACCAAGGATTTGTCAAATGTATGTGTAAAACAAAGTACCAACATCAGAATTGTCTTTGTGTGAAAAATGTAATGAAATGTAATTCAAAATATCATTCAAGCCTACCAAGTTTCATTAAGTTGCTTAATTTTAATTTCTTGTTTTTTATATGAAAATTTTGTTTTCCTTAATAAGAAAGACATAAATTTTGTTTGGTACAACTTTTATTTTCCTTTACGTATTTTGAATAATTTTTTATTAATGGCACTTTCAGTATTTTGTCAGAATAACATTTGTATTTTTAGGAATGTACATCATTGATATAATAGCCTTATCATGAACTTTTTTTCATACTTTGCTTAAATAACTTTGGTCATTCCATAGAATGCCTAGGCAAAGTATGTAATAAATGTCATATTTCATATTTTGCCTAAAAACTTCCGGGATTCTATACAATGCTTAGGCCTTCTATAAAATGTTGGCATTTCATAATTCGCCGGTAATATATACAATACGATCATACAACAGTGCCCAAACTTATTTCTTAGAAGGCACAGCTCAGACTTCGTCCGCATTATTTAACCAAGGTTTAAATTGCGTGATTCGCTCATGTGGCCTTATAGTGCGACGTTAACAATCACTTCCTCACTTCATAATCATCGTTTAGAATTATTAAGGTATCCAACTAAGTTCGGAACCGTGTTTTTAAAAAAAAGCGCAGAAATGGATAATTTTTATGATATTTAGTGTCCCTTAGATTAGAATGCATGTATAAAATTGTTTTAAGGACATTTTCACAAAAAAAATTTATTTAAATGCAATATTTTGGCAGAAAATTAACTTAGAATAACCTTTTTTCAAAATGTTCTCCTTTTATAAAAAAATCCTTCTAAAATAATTATATTTGATTATATAAAGTAAAGACTTCTCCAGAGAGTCTGAATAATTATTTTTGACAAATTCACATTATTTTCTGAGTCACAACCCATTGAAATAATTATCGGCGTTTTTTTTCTTAAAATTTCTCCCATCTATTGTCGTAAAACATGGATAAATCTACTTCTAAGTTATATATTTTAAAATTTCTAGTTGAGCCTCTATACTGAGGTCTGAGCTATATACAGGCAAAATATTATTATAATAGAATCATTTTTCACAAAAGGAGAATATTTTGAAAATGGGTCATTCTATGTTCATTCGTTGTCAAAATATTGTACTTAAATAATTTTTTATTGTAATACTATTCTTAAAGCAACTGTATATACATTTTCTAATCTAAGCGACACTAAATATCATAAATATTCTCCATTTATACGCTTTTGTAAAATCACGATTCCGAACGTAATCAGATACATTAAGTAAATCGTAAGAAATCTCCATGCTCAACTCTAGAACAATATAAATAAAATATTTTTTTTTTAAAAAAAGAGATAGACAATTGTGTATGTAATAGTTTATGTATCAATAAACTGAAATGTAATATTATTTCTTCAATAAAACTTTATGGTTTTCACTTTAATAAACAATTTCTGAAGTTATTTTACTATGCATTATACTTATATTTAGATTTCGATGAGAAAAAAAAAATAATTATCTTAAGGAAAGGAGGTCCCTTTTCAAGTTAATACAACATTCTATGATAAAGATTCCCACACGCTTAGGATAAATCAAATTACGTTTCTGCCTTAAATATATTCTATTGAAATAATATTATTCAGAAACTTAATTAGCTGTAAAAACAAAGATAAAATGCTCAAACTCGTATAATTCTTAGGTTTCTCTTTGTGTGTAATATATAGAAACAAGTATAAGTTCAATCAGAATTTCATTTACTTAAGGTAGAAAACCTTTAGTAAATATCTAATTCCATAGCAGGGAAATCATTGTAATTTCCTTTTTTAATTAAAACTTGAATTTACATTTCTGAATAATGTGTCCATGATACTTCCTGAGATATTGTATACATTTTAAATTGAATGATAAATGAGAAATGATAAATTTGTTCTATCTTTCATTCGCAATAATTTTTTTTAAAATTTATACATTCAAAAGTAAAGTGATTTCAAAATACTTTTCTCAGAGATCAATGTTATTTTAGAAATTTGATTTGTACTTAATTAAATTTTGAGTGGGAAACATGATTCTAAAAGTTGATTTATGGAAGATACGAAGTAAAAGGATTATGTTACATTCACATAATTAAATGACAATATTTTTAGTACTGCCATTTAATTCTGTATGGGCTTACAATTTCTAGAATATATTGAAAGTAAATATTAAGTGTATGATATTAATTTTAAGTGTTTTCTGCTTTCGGGGCATTACATCGAATCTAGTAGATTGTTATTCGTAGTACAGAAAATTACAGATGAAAAAAAGCAATAAATCTTTGTAAACTAAAAAGATACAAACGTATTTAGATATCTTGTTTCACTAAAACGAAGTTGGTGCTATCTCTTACCTTAAGATCGAATTTAATTCTAAATTACTACTCATATGTTTAGATTTAAGTCGATCACATATATTGTTTTATAATTATATTTTTTTTTCTAATGGACTGCATATTGGCAACTAAGTCTTTGCAGACATGGCAAATCCCCAGATGTGAGAGCCATTTCATGGTGGCGCCATCTAATGACGGCTCTCGCTAACAAATTTGGACACTTGAATTAATTGTAATTCAAGCTCTCCGTCGGATGTTAACTATTGCCGCGATTTAATTTTGCCGAGAGTACAGAGCTAAATTAATATTCAAGGGATCTTTTAGATTCCTCATTATCATATGACATGCGTGCCTACGATTTTCGTATCCAGAAAAGATATCGATTCCAGCCGAGATTGAACCCACAACCTTGAGCTTACGAAGAAGACATGCTACCTCTAAGCCACCAAGATGACTTATAATAATGTATAGCTTCCAATTAATGTATGTTACAATTTATGAATGATAAAGTATCTTTTCTTACAAAAATAATAAAATATCTTAAGATAAAAAGATATAAAATAGTAAAATATCTTAAAATAAAAAGGTATAAAACAATAAAATATCTTAAAATAAAAAGGTATAAAATAATGAAATATCTTACAATAAAAAGGTATAAAACAATAAAATATCTTACAATAAAAAGGTATAAAACAATAAAATATCTTAAAATAAAAAGGTATAAAATAATGAAATATCTTAAGATAAAAAGATATAAAATAGTAAAATATATTAAAATAAAAAGGTATAAAACAATAAAATACCTTAAAATAAACCGCGACCTATCCTTTTGTTCGCTACAGTACCATCCACTCGCCACGACATTATACTTATCATTACTACTCGCCAGCACTATTACAGAAATTTTTTCATATATATATATATACACGAATACGGCAGAAAGCCAATTATGTGCTATAAGTGGTATAGTTGCAGGTTAGATATTATTTTTGAAATATTATTTTTAAATAAAAGATCTCAGTAATTTTTTGAAAAGCAATATTATTACTACTCATTTAGTCAGCTATAGATTCACTCTCTGCAACATACAAAATTTTGGGTGTACCAAGAGAAATTACCTCGAAACTTATGGGCAAGTATGAATAGGAACAATGCATTTATTTCTAAACATCGAAATTGTGATTAAAATGAAGTGGTCAGATAGGGATCAGGGAGCAATTCATGAATGATTCACCAAAATATTAATCCACAACTGACAAAATAATAGAAAATAGCACCAGTCTAGAAAATACATTTTCAAACACAATGTTTCGTCTGCGATTTCATAGATTAAAATTTTATGATTGTGATGCCAGGCGCAAATCCCCCATAACTACAACACACACCAATACGAGATATTCATACAGTGGCACAGAGGGCATCAAACTGGAAGATCAATGATTTGAAACATGTAATTTGGAAAATCCTCTCTCCCTTTTTTCATCATTGGAGGGGTTTATGTTTGACAACAAATCGTAGGAGCATTAGATCTTGACTGCTTGATTTAACGGTGGGAGATGCTATTTCATTGCCTACCATAGAAGCCGTAATCATTCAGAAAAAGACCGTGTACCAGTTTAAACATGTTTGAATATATTTCATGATCATGTTAATGATCATGTTCTCATTTCTGTAGATATTCTTCTCTGGTGATTCTGCCTTGTGTCAGGCGATTAATGGTTCTGTCCACACACATACAGCAAAGTGCATCATAAGTTGGCTTGGCTTAATGATCTTGAAGGTGAAGTGAATAAATACCTTCTTGTCCTGAATCGCCATACTTTGAAGATTTTGAACAATATTCATGGGAATATCTTGAGCTCAAGTGAGAGATCGATTTACCACCTTCTCAGCACAATTACAACTGAAGGATTTGTTACGAAATATGCGCATTTGCGTGCTGTGTACTGATTTATGAGAGATATTTATGCACGTCAATTCTATGTCCAATTGTAAGAGCCCATAAATACTTCTGATGCACTAACACTATAATAAAAAATATATAACAACAATAATAATGATAATAAATGAAAGTAGAAATAAAAAAAGTGAGGCAAATAAGAATAAAACTAAAACAACATTATTGGTCAGAGATCGTTATAGAGTCTGTGATCAAGCACAACCGAGATTTCGTTATATGATATTTCATTCAAGATCATGGTACAATAAATGATTCAGATATAAAAATCTCTCTGTAATGCCTAAGCGATGGAATATTGGGCCAAAAATGGGAAATATGATACTGAAATAGGAGATATCATTAGTAGACTTTTCATCAGTATCAAAAATACACGACGTTTCTAAGATCTCTGACTTTAAATTACATTCTTTTGAATAAAAATATTGAAAAGTTTTATAAACTATGCTTAAGCATAGGCTCATTTTTAGTATTCAAACATTCAAAATGAAAAAGATATGCTTACAATTTATTAAATTTTGTTTATAAAAGACGTAAAAAAATGTCTTAAAAATTACAAAATATTAATAATTTTTTTTAAAAAAATGTTTTAAAATGTTTTTTCAAAACTGTTTTTAGCTTTTTGAGGGAATGATAAATACTTTGAATTTACAGTTCTAAGCTTTTACCTCTCTTTTCATATTCAAAAATTCACATTTAGAACAAAAGCGTTACGACAATGGGAGATCTAATTATAAAAGAAATGACAATAATTAGAGAAATTTCCATATTTTTTTAAAACTTACAAGCTCAAGAGAAGGGCAATTAATTCGAAAAACCCTCTTATCTCTTATCTAGCTAAGCAAAAAACAAATTTTCTAGGATTTTAGCGATTGAAAAGAAAAGAACAATCCTAATCCCTTCTAATACACTGCAAGTATTATATATATAATTACTATTTGTAGCATATTTATTCTTTTTGTCATAGTAACATTGCACTGTTTATTCCTTACTTTAGTACCGTATTTAGTACAGAGTAGAAATTTTGAAATCATAGAATTCAGTAGAAAATATAAACAGCTACATGACCTACTTCAGCCGAGTAAAAGTTTAGTAGTCTAGACGAATTTTGTATGCTTATAAATAACTTTTCTCCTAAATTTGATTCCAATTCTGGCCGCTTCCTTTTCCGAAGTACACATTTCAGACTCCACTAATTTTCGTGCATTGAGGGAAAATAAACAAAATAGTCTAGTTTGTGGTAAGAGAACTACATGCTCATCATTTGGAATCCACAGAATTGAGAATTGTTTCTTAAGATTGAAATTTTTCTTCTGTAGTACCTACCATTTTCGGTGTCATTGCATGCCATCAGTTAAAATTAATTGTGGCGTTCATTATTTAGAAATTTGCACGATGAAAATAATCTAAGCGGAAAAGATGTACAAAAGCTATAAGATTGATTATTTTAAACTAATTTTTATTTACGTAATACTTTTTTATTATTTTTGTTTGTAGCTTTGGTTGGTAAGTTTATATATGTTCAGAAAAATTAGTTCTGAAATATGTGATTAACTTCGAAGCACTTAGTTGCTCTCTTGTTAATAAAACAATTTACACTTTTTGAAAATTGGGACAGTTCAGAAGATCGTTTCACTATATTTGTTTACTCATGCAGAAGTCTTTTAAAATTATGCAAGCACCCTAACCGCACTTTTTTCCTCTTATAAAGATCCTTTATATTTCATTCAATACATGTCTACATTTAATCAGTTTCATAAGAAGTTGGTAAGGTTTTGCAGTTCTTTAGACTTCTTGTTTCATTATTTTGTTCCAACTAATTTAATTTAATTACTTATTTATATTTTGACTTTTTATTATTTTATGTATTTTAGAAATTCTTTTTAACAATGCTTCAGATATATTGCATTTAACTACACTGACGTTCAAAATTAAGAGAACTTTTTGATTATGTTGATTATCTCTAGAGCCTCTGGAAAGATTTTAATGAAATTTTGTATGTATATAGGGCTGATATAATGCAAAGACAAAACAAAAAATTTATACAAAGGTTGAAATACACACACATAAAAGTATGGTGATAATACATGGGAAGAACTAGGGACCGCTACATGCCCTCCAATGCCCGGGAAATCGACCATTTCGGCAGTGGAGGCTTGGTGTTGGCAGGCATTACATTGGATTACCACACATGCCTCCATGTATTTGAAAGAAGTACTGTGTTTGCTGTAAGGTATAGGAATGAGGTCTTGGAGTCCATGTTAGCCTTTTGTCCTATGTTGGCCATGATTTTCTTTTAATGAATGACAACCAGAGGTCAAATACAGCTCATCTGGTCTACGAATTTCTGGAAATTGAGAATATTACCCGAATGGACTAGCCAGTGTGAAATCTTCAGACCTCATCCGTTAGAGAACACCTGGGAAGCTTTGTGAAAAGCAATTGTAACTCGCAAATCTTTTCAAGGACCAACTGAAGCCTAAAATAAAAATGCTGAGAGAGTGTGATTAATTTCAAAAGGAATTCACAAATTCCTTTATTTTTGGTATAAAATCACGGTGTGAGACCCGTTTATCTGAAAGTGTGAACTATACCTCTATGAGCCAATTTTAATTTGTTATATTCTGCAAATGCTGTTTCATACCTTCCGACTTCAATGGGTGTTACACTCGATCACACGTGTGTATTTCTACTTTTGAATAGTTTTTTTAAAATTATATCAGCTCTGCTTACATACTAAAGTTCACTAAAATCTGTCCATTGGTTATAGAGAGATAATTGACAAAATCTAAAAATTCTCTTAATTTTGAGCACCAGTAATGAGTATACATCGTGTATTACGTATACCAAAATCTATTTTTGAATCATTTTAACAAAGAAAATATTTCATTCTCACTTAAATTCTTCCGAATTGAACAAAAATACATTTCTAATGTCTTTATTGACTACTCCTAGACAGTTATAATGATTTTTTTGGAAAGCAAATAAACCGTATTTCTTACAATGGGTAATTTATTTATAATGTTGAGAACTTAATAATAAGTTTATTATTATAAAATAAACAATTGACATTAATTTATTAGTTCTATAATCTGGTGATATATTGGAAAAATTGTAAGTTTTCAGAATAAACAACTGCACATTAAATAAATGCAGATAAATGATTAATATTGTACTGTAAGGGTGGTTATCAAAATAGCAGAAACACCTGTGAATAAAAGTGACATTTTCGAATGTGCTTCGTATGCATTAAGGTATAATAACAGATAACAATTTTTTATAATAGAAATATATGTATTATGGAAGTATGTGGTAACTTTATTAAAGTTCTGAAAGTTTTGGATTTCTTTCAAAAACGTAAAATGTTGGACCTCTCGGATTTTCAAAGTTACCAAATTGTAGGAGTCCGTCTAGCTAAAGCAAGTGTGACCAAAACATTTCTCTTTTTAGGCGTTTCTAGAGGGATGTCTAAAGTCCCGGCCGTGCATACACACAGCGTGGCAAGACAAGCTTGACAAAACAAAATAGTGAACGGAAAGAGAGACTCAGTGAATGAAAACGACGGGTAGGAAGCGCGGAAGTGGTTTGTAATGTCTAAAAAAAGAGCAACTGGAGCAAAAGTGACCGCAAAGCTCAGTTAGCATCTAAATTCATCAATGGTTTGTTAGGAGGCACCTTCATAAATGGAATATTTACGGAAGAACAGCGATTTCCAAGCCACTTGTCACGGATGTTAATGCCAAACGTCCTCTACAATGGTGTCACACTCACAAAACTTGGTATATTGTTAAATGGAAGAAAGTAATATGGTCTTACGAATCGTCTTCCCCACTTTCCCTGCAACAGGATGAATGCACGTGTGGAGGACACCTGTACAAGCGTATAGCTTCTTCCAACCATCAAGCTTGAAGGTGGATGTGTCATTATATGGGCAGACGTGTCGTGGGTTTCTGCAGGACCAATCGGGACCCTGAAAGGAAGGATCACTGGGATGAAGTATAGAGAAATTGCGGCTGGCCTAGTCTATCTTGTGATGCGAACTTTGTTTCCTGCAGGAGATGGAATTTTCCAAGAGGACAAAGCACCTATCCATGTAGTGGAACTTGTCCAATCATCATTTGATAAACACAAAGATGAAGCAAAACATCTACCTTGTCCCCCACAGTTACCCGATCTCAATATAATTGAACCGTTATGGTCTATTTTAAAACGTTCAATACGAAATCGATATAATCCACCGGCATCTCCCACAGAACTTTCACTACATCTCAATGAAGAATGTTACAATATTCCTCTTAATACTATTCAGCACTTGTATGTTTCGATTCCTAAGCGAATCCAAGCTGTATTACTTGCCAAAGGCGGTCCTACACCATACTAATAAAAGACTCTTTATTAATCTGTTTTTCCGTTATTTTCATAACCACCTGTACCTTTGCTTACCTTTCCATATAAGTTGCTTAGGTAATGGTGATGTTTCATGTTCCTAAGTTTTACTCTTTGGTTTGTCGAAAATAGCTTTACTTCTTTTTATAATTTTCATTTCTTTTTTAATTCCCTTATAAATATATATTTTAATGCATTGTTTATATTAATCAACTCTAGTAATTTTTTATTTTTGTTTTTAAATTAACTTCTCATTCACTTATTTTGAAGTTATGAATCAAAAATGAATTCTGTGATTTTCGTTATTTCTTTGTTAGCTTAAACAGATGCAGAGGAAGATTGGCAACTATTAACCTCAAACCAGCTTAATCACAATTATTTTTTCCTAAATCCTAATCCACACACACAAAATTGTTTTTTAATATGCTAGAATTTTATTTTTATAGAATCTTACCTCTTACATATATATATATATATATATATATTTCGTTGCCCTTTTCTATTTATTTCATGTACTTATTTCGTTATTTTGATGCATTTTCTAAGTAATCCTTCCCCTTTGGTAATATAATTCTTCATGCACACATACATGCATACATTAGATGGAATCTACGCCTATTCAAATTTAAATAATAAATGGGTAATACAATTCACATACATTTAAAATTTGTTCTGAAGCGAAAACGGATAAAGTTGTAATTCACACTTGAAAGTTTTAAGAAAAGCAAAGATTCCATAAACCAAGAAACCTGAATTATTTCATGAAAACTTCAAAAAGTATATTTTGTAGCTATTCTCACAAGTTTAATACATTTTGAAGCAAAATGAATTTTGTATTTTTGTTAAATGTAACTCTACTTGGTAAAGAAAACAGTAAAGTAAAACAAAAAATATTGTAAGCAAACATAGTATGTTATTTTTATTTGGTAATACATTTTTACTTTGAATATAAATATAGGACTACTGGATGAAATGAAAAGAAAAATGAGCAAGACATAGTTTTTAATGTTAACGATTATTTTGAAAATAAGTTTGCTTTTAATGAAAGCAGCATATATATTTATTTTCTAAGAAGGTAAAAAGTTTACTTTAATATTCCTTTATACACAAGAAGCATATAGATGCCAAAGTTTAACTCCGAATGATAATTTCTTTTGAATAAAGTGCATCAAAAAGGTGTTATTTCGCGAAGTTAATTAATGCTTAGTCATAAGGAAATACATAATTTTAAATTTTATGTACAACCCTTTATTCAGATATTTCTTTCTTTTTTTTGATGTGCAAGCATTCAAATACTAAAAATATATTAAATAAATGAAACTTACTTAAGACTAAATTTATCATTAAGTGAAAAAAAACTTCCGAATTATATATTTTATTGATATCACTGTACATCATTCTACATAGTACGAGGAATGATCAGAAAAAAAGGTTACAAACCGCAGAATTTGAAAACTACTCATTATGAAGAAATTTTGTTTCCCCAGTTTGGAGACAAATTGCGTTACTTTCCATATAGCTGGTGTGCAGTTAGATAGTGAAAGTCCACAAGCGGTACAGGACGATTGAAATGGCAAGACGCTGAGAAAATTTGTCTCGTTTGGAAGTGCGAGCCCTAATTCGATTTTTATTAGCAAAGAATGTGTCCGTATCTGATATTCACAGTCAAATCGTGGAAGTTTATGGGGAAGAAGCAATGAGGAGAGAACATGTCATGAAACAAGCAGATAGAATATTAAAAACCGCAAATGGCAGGAGAGGCCAGCCAAGTTCTTCAACGACACAAATCAACACGGCACAAGTAGAAGAAAAGATTCAATATTTCCTGTTTCCGAGATTGAAGCAGCACTTATCCGGCTGACGGTTCTCTTCAGACAGAGCTGTGAAAACATCCACCGAGACCTGCCTCAATGAACAGGGACCTGATTTTTACTAAGAAGGGTTAAGGTATCCGACTACGTTCGGAACCGTGATTTTAAAAAAGCGCATAAATGGATAATTGTCATGATATTTAGTGTCGCTCAGGTTAGAATACATGTATAAAATTGGTTTAAGGACATTTTGACAAAAAAAAATTATTTAAATACAATATTTCGGCAAAAAATTAACAATAATTTTTTTCCAAAATGTTCTCCTTTTGTGAAAAATACTTCTATTATAACAATATTTTGCTTGTATATAGCTCAGACCTCTCTAGAGAGGCTCAACTATGATTTTTGAAAAATTCACATTATTTTCAAAGTTACCACCAATTTAAATAATTATTGGCGTTTTTTTTTAAAGTTGCTCCCCTCTGTTGTCGTAAAATATGGATAAACCCACTTCTAATTTATATATTTCAAAAATTCTAGTTGGGCCTCTGTACAGAGGTCTGAGCTATATACAGGAAAAATATAACTATAATAGAAGCATTTTTCATAAAAGGAGAACATTTTGAAAAAAAGTTTATTCTAAGTTAATTTTTTGCCGAAATATTGTATTTAAATAATTTTTTTTGTCAAAATGTCATTAAAACAATTTTATACATGTATTCTAATCTAAGTGACACTAAATATCATGCAAACTATCCATTTATGCGCTTTTGTGAAATCACGGTTCCGAACGTAGTCGGATACTTTAAACAAGTTGGTTTTGCGTTCTGATGAATGCCTAAATAGACTTGGTGATAATGTCGAAAAGTGATTATATTTCCTGTCTATTGTTAACAAATATTTCTTTATTTGACTTGTAATCTTTTTTTATCAGCCCTCGTACTTTTCATAGTAATTTGAAAAGTCCTATGCGTTATTTTGTGTTATTTTCAATGTTAATATTAGATAAAAATATTTTGTGTACATGAATTTTTTTTCAAATATACGCATATAGTCCTTCTGAAAGAGACCTTACATTTAAGTAGGTTTTAGCAATTCATGTTATTTGAAATAGTGCTGGGTTTGATTGATCTCACTTGGTGAGACGTAGAAGTTTAGAGTAAGTGCTACATTTTGGGTGTCCTTTTATAATACAATTGAATTTCAAAATTATAATGCCAAACTCTTGTTTTGGGACAAGGTATCTCAGTGTTGATTATTATTTCATTTCAAAACTTCCAATGCCTTAATTAAAAATAAACAATTTTACGTCAAGTGACACATATTGCATGGCGTATCAATTTCTTTTAGTTGTATGATGAAAAGTTCAAAAATATCTAAAATTTTATTACAGTATAAGTATTTTGTGTGTTGTAGAGAAATTCGTTTCGATAATCATCATATTCGTCGATATAATTCTTGAAGTCAGTAAATTGTTTTTAAATATAAATTATTAAAAGAAAATAGTAACAAATTTTTCAAAATTTTCCTATTGGAATGAGAATATTGTATAACAATAAATCTTGGACAACAATGAAAACATTTGAATCTGTTTTACTTTAGCTTTGTAGTTTTGTATATTTACCAAATAACAAATACATGTTAAGTTTGTTTTATTTTAAAAAATGTCAAATTTATTCATCTTTTTCAAAAGCAAACTGTATTTTTGTAAACCTGACATGATTTAAATAAAATAATTTTTTCCAAACGGTGTATAGTTCTAACTAAAATGGTGTATAGTAACTAAAATTATTCTAAACTATATAAAATTATTTTTAATTTGAAAATGATTTCGTTTTAGGTATCCAACTACTTGCGGCAACTTTTTTTATGAAAAAATAGGAGATATGGGGATTTTTTTGCGATTTTTGATTTATTTAGTATATTTTAAAGAAAAAATCCTAGAAATGAAAGCAGAAAATTTTTTTATTACTATTAAAATAGAAAAAAACTGGTAAGAATGTACAAAAAATTACATAAACTGGGCCCGCTGTGTATAAAAAATTTATGAACAAATTCTCAATTTCTCAATTTTTTTTGTGTTATTTTGTTATTCATGTTTGAAATGATCTTCAGGATAAGAGATATTTTAATTTGTACAAAAACTAGAGCTTTATCTTAGTGACTATGTGAATTTGCTTAAAAATCTACGATTATATTCAAATAAAGGACTATAAATTTTGAAATAAAACAGTGATTGATAAATCTGAAGGTCAAAACACTTCTACTGCTATACAGAACATACACAAAACATTTCAGTAAATCATTTTCAAAACTGTTTCAGCAATCACTGTCCCCATTTGAGTTTTTCGAAAAAAAAAACCACATTTCGTGTAAAACGCATTTTAAAGTTTGACATCTTTTGTAAAGTTATGGCATCTGCTTTTACTAAAACATTTGTGGTTTTTGTTCTAGTGAATGGAAAATAAAAACACTTGGTATGTTTATTAAGATAAAAAGATGGCTTATAAAATAAAATGATAAAAAAAATTTGTCAAATTTTGAAAAATTAATGATTTTAGGGTAGTCGGATACCTTAAGACATAAAAAAAGTAAGGATTTATTATAAAAATTTAGATAGTAATAAACGATGTCAGAATAATGAAACAAATTTTCTTCCGAAATACTATCTGCGCGACCCTTTAATATGCATGGACTGCAATTTAATCGAGACGGTTTCCAATTGAATTTGAATGAAGCTATTTACAGTCCAAAACCCGAACCGTACGAGATTTCGACTCATTCATTCTGCTCTATAATCAGGATAATCTAGAACCGCATTGTGAAGCTTTCTGAAATTCGAAACTTCAAGTGTGATTGAAGTTTCCAAATTAGAAGGGATTTAATTTGAATTTGAAATCTTATTTCTTCAGTAGCAAGAGGGCATTACCGAATTCATCAAGGGTTCGATATTCATCGACTGACGTAAAGTGAAATTACTAGACAGCAAGCCTTCATGTCTTTAAGAGAATTTCATTACATAGAACCGATTTGATCACGTAAATAATAGAAGTCTGCGAATGATTTGGGTAAGAGTAAATTTAGTAAATTGTATCGTACATTTGAATTTCAAATGGAAACAATCTATTTTGGTCATTATATCTCGATTGTTTATCTTAATAGGAGTGCGGTTACGTGACATTTTTTTATCTTCCAACATAAAGTCTATTTTATATTACATTACATCAGCTTTTACAACTATAATAAAGATGTTGACTAAAAAGCAAATATATTTAATATCTGATAATATTACTAATGGGAAAATTCACATCACAAATTCATTAAACAAAGATTATAAATACATTTAAAGGAAGCGAAAAAGAGTATACTTGCATTAAGTAAAAGAAAAAAAAACAAAAACATGAAATATGTTTTACTTAACTTTTTTTAGCATTAAAGTGTGTTTGTGTAGGTTTTTGTAAATGATAAAAAAAATTTCAAAAAATATGTATGTAATCTTAATAATAAACAGTTACTTAAGTGAAAATATTTTGTCAACATACTAATAATAAATAATGTTCTGAAATGCTTTCAGAAAATAAAAAGCCTATTAATTCCTCAATAAAAAGTCTTTTGAAGATTGAATTGGGTAAAAATATTAATTTTTGAATCATATGATAAATAAATTTTCAGTCTGAAGGATAATAATAAAGCACTTAATATTCAAAGAAAATATTTTTATGTAAGAATTTAGCACATACATAAAATATGAAATATTTTAAATTTTTATAAGATTAAATAAAATACTATACCGAAAAACAAAATTTCGGATATTAGATCAATGAGCATATCTACATATGAATTTATTACAGAATTTAATATGCTTAAAAATATTTTAAATCAGTGGTGTGGTATTTCAACAACTGCAAGTGGTTATAAGAAATGATGTCAAAAATATTTATTAATCTTAGAATATTAATTAAAAATTAAATTTTGAACGTTCTTTAATGTAAAGGAAACTTTTTGAGGAATTATATGCTATTTCAGCGGGAAATAGTTTTAGAAGTTTTGCAACTTAAATGTCTTGAAAAAATTTGAGGTGAAATGGAGAAAACAAATTAAATAAACTCCATATAAATGTTACCCCTCTTGAGACGATATTATTAAATACTTTGGCATGGCTTTTCTTCTAAACATACAAAAAGGAAACAAGATATTGAAAATTTATTAGCAATCTACAAGAAAACATATTGTGATCATACAAATATTAAGAATGCATTGCAATTTGACCGGATTTTCAGCCACTTTGTAGATTGTCATTGAAACACAAGAACTAATTCTTAAGAATAATTATTAGCTTATTTTGATTCATTTTTCCTAACACATTTCTAGATTCATCACAAAACTTCTAGATATTCACAAAAAATGGATTGCTTGATTTCTTTTTATTCCCAACAAACATGTTGCTTCAGTGGAATAGCTAAAGGAAACCATTTTTGAGGTGAACAGAATGTATTAATTGAAAATATATTAAATTAACTATAAATTAGAACCATTATATATATCTACATCTAATTTATAATAGACTTATCAATATCAATGTCAGCTACTGTAAGTCAGAATTGCAATCATGCTGTCAAAAGATATTGTTTTCATCTTCTTTCTCACTCTTTAACCTGATCAGTTGAAATTCTCTTCTCCAGCTTAATGAGCAAGCTTAAAAATAAAACCAGAGAAAATATGGTTCTATTATTTTCCAGTTATGTACTTAAACTTTGGTGAATGGATATTGACTCTCTGGAAGAAATAAAGTTAAAAACTCGTAATAAAATTATAGGAAATGATGTAATAAAACAAGACTGTGCCTTAAGTTTTATTATGTTATTCAATATTTTACAAGACATTTTATATCAAAAGCAAAACCTTATTTACGCATACATATTATAGAAAAATCATCGTTCTTGCTAGAAATATTTTCTTGTCAGAATATTTGTGCAATTTGTTGTAAGATAACCTAAAAAAATTTCTTGTGAAAAGCTGCAGTAAAAAGAACCACTAGAATACATTGCGCATTTAATGCGAATGTAACTAACTGGAGTTCAATGTGTTGAAAACTTAACAAGATTCATTTTAATCAGAAATAAATATACAACGGGAAATATTATATAAATTGGAAAGCAAATTTATAAGTTAAGAAATAATAATTACAAGAATACAATTATAAATAATGAAAAATTGCATGCAAGTTTATCAAAGGGAAAAAAAAAGATTGATAAAAAAATTTAATAGACAAGGAATAACTTAATTGGACCAATGCGAGGGAAAAAAAGAAACTACACAAAGAACAATAAACGTAAATATTTAAGTACTGCAATTTTCAATTTTAAGTCTTGTACATATTAACTCCTTTCTTTGGAATTTTCCTGTTTCTTCTTTGAAACAAGCAATACAAAATTAAACAAAATGTAATTCAAAAAGGTATTTCCATCTCAGCTTATTTTTGAAGCCAATCATCAAACATTTCATTAGAATAACGTCTGCAATGCTCGTTAATGCAATTCTTTTGCTAAAATATTTGAATTAACTAAAGGGTTTTAAAATATGAGAGACACTCTTAAAGGTTTAAAATACGATTATATACAGCAAAAATTAATGAAAGTAAGTAATGATTTTAAACACACAAACTCAATTAAATTTATTAAACAAAATGTTGGTAAAAATTTGATTTCGAACATGAACTTCTTTAGTTTTTGTTCCTTAATTATTTATTAAAGCTACGGAAATTGGATGTTATATTATTTACATATGATTAAAAATGCAATACAACTATGGATTCAATTTCAGCATTTCTTTGCATACTATTATAAATATTCTTTAATAATATTTCTGGTATGGATATCAATATATTATAAGCAATGTAGAAAGTTTTTAGATTGGTTTATCAATAGTTAATTTAGTTTCTAATAACTTCATACATGTTGAATTACTATGAATTAAACCCATTACTATTGAGAAACTTACTATACATTATGTTACGATTCAAATACAAGTTGAGTTTCAAATAATATTCGAAGAATGGAATACTATATTACAAAGTAAATGACACAGACATATTAATGTAAATTATAAGAAATTATAAAATATGACATGAGCCTATTCACCAACGCAGCATAATTAAAACATAATTAATTTTTAAAAAAATATAAGAACCCAATATCTAATCAGAAAGTAGTTTTATTAATTAAATAGTAGTTTATATAATTTCTCTTGCTAATTTGTATGTTAACGTATGTTAAGGTATTTAGAGAATGCAATCTGAGAATCACAACTCACACTATGGGAATTTAAAAAAAAAACATGTATAGTCCATAAAAATTCTATGTGAAAATTTCTCATTTGTTATCTTTTGTTAAAAATGACTGAAAAAGAATGTTATGCCTTCATTTGTATGAATGATTTAATATTGCAGTAAATCTAAGGAACTAATTTTTGGAATTCGTTCTTTTCCTTATGAATTTCTAAAAATAAAATATGGATGTATAGAAACTTATTCCATTTTGAAGAGATATAAGATTCCATACCACCATGAGATTCCATTTTGAAAATGCGTATAAATGAATAAATGTTTTGATACTTAGTGTCACCTTAATTAAGATAAACATATAAAATTGTCTTAAGAATATAACTACAGCAAAAAAAAAATACTTAAATTAAATTTTTTGGCAAAAAAGGACGAACACAAATCACATATTTTCAAAACATTCTCCTTTTTATGGAAGATGTTTCTATAATAATGATATTCTGCTTAGTAACCTTTTAAGACCCGAAATAGTTTTATCTTCAAATATTAAATTCTTCTGGTTATAAACACTATATTTTCCCTACAGACAATGGAAAAAATAATAACTCCCCCCTTCTCTCCGGAACGTAGATGTTACCCGCACGATCTTGCGGGTACGGGTTTACTTGTGAAACCGTCACCTGTGGAATTTTACGAGTTATACATTTTTTAACTCTAAGTTGATAGAAGAAACAAACAATTCAACTAAAATTGTTACAAATACGGAAATTATTGATGTATAATTAATTTTTTTAATGACTCATTATTTATTTACTATGAAAATCTTTAAAGCATGTTTTTGTTTTTGAGAAGCATAGATAAACATTGCATTTTTCACGATGTGTTTTCAAATTGCTTTCTCAGTTTTCCAATCTGCACTTGCGAGGCTTTGAAATGTCATCAGCGCATCAAAAATGGCTATACATGTCATGCTTTTTATCCTTTCAGGGCCTTTTTGCAAGTGGATTTTAATACTCTGATCTTTTTGCGAGAGGAATTACAACATTGTCATTTTCATCATCAGTTAAAATACTTTTGTAAGCTGGTGAAGATGCCACTAACGCGTACTTCAGCTATCTCTAATTTAAATTTCAAGAGATCCATTTTGATTTTTCGGATGAAGTTTGTTTGAAATTGCACCTTGTTTGTACTGAAACCAAGAATTTTCTAAAGCTAAAACAATACAATAAATGGGCTCAAGAGACAACGATGATAAAGGGTGATCCAGAAATGTTTTTGAGTTACAAATATTTCCATGTTTTTCTTCATCTCTCTCATCTGAACTTGATTCTTCTTCCAGTGTACTTGGTTCATATGTTTTTTTTTCGAAGCAGGGTTATTATCCGAGAAATCACTATAAGTTCAGAATCTGATTTATTCATCAATTGTAAAATTTCTTCTGGTGTGAGAATTCTTTTTCTTTTAGACACCTGAAAAAGTTTTTGGTTAAAAGTTAGCACAGAATTCCAAAAAATAATAAAATGTATCAGAAGATTTTATTCTTTACGAAAATAATAATAATAAAAATAAACCACACCTTACCAACTGAAAACCCTGGGGTTTTTTTGTGGTAAGGGGAGGGAAGAAACGTGATGCAGATACCTGTAGAGAGTGAAAATACCGTACCCTTCAATAAACGTATGAAAGAGAAAATTAATTGCAAAAAAAGTGGGAGAAAGAGAAAAGGGATTCATCCATGGCAACCCACAAGAAAAAATGGTAATAATTATGTAACAATATATATTTCATTTTTATTTAGGCTTCCATCAAAATTATTGAAAAGGGAAAAACTCACATTGCAAGCACTTTTTACCCTTAAAGTTGCATTGACTCGGCACGCCCGTCGCAAGGGTAACGAAATCCCGAGTCCTACAAGCAATACTAATAGAGTATAGTTAATATATTTATCATTTTAAAATTATTTAAACATCAAGACAAAAACGTGTATCGAAGCAATTAGAAATATAATGATAATTACTTTTTTACGACGGATAAAAAAGAAGACGTGTTTTCATTGTATTTGTAAATAAAGCTAGATTTGCCAGCAGAAAGTAAAACATGGACTACAACTGCCATTTCTTGATAAAATGTGATACTTTACTCTTTCTATCTCTCTCTCTCTGCAAACCTTCTTCTTCTTCATTCGAATCTGGTTTTTCTTACATACGACTATTCCAGAAGCAAAAGCGTATAATAAAACCTAACCCGCACGATCATGCGGGTTGAGTCTTAAAGGGATATAGATATAACTCTTCTACAGAGACTGTACAAGGATTTTGGAAATATTTGCATTTTTTTAGTCATCAATTGAAATAATAACCGATGTACTTTTTTTGTTAAAATTTCTCTATTCTGATGTATAAAAATATGAATAAATCCACTTCTAAATAATATATTTCAAAAATCCTAGTTCAGGTTCCGTATAGATGTCTTAGCTATATGTAGGCTAAGTATTATTATTATAGAAATATTTTCCGTAAAATGATAATATTTTGAAAATATGTCATTCTTTTTGAAATCTTTTGTTAAGAATTGGCATTTTTATAATTTTTCTTGTAATAATATTCTTAAAACAATTTTATGCGTATGTTTTAAATCAGGTGATACTAAATATCTAAAAATAATTAATTTATATGCTTTTTAAAAATCCCGTTCCGAACGTATAGTCGGATACCTTAATAATAAAAAAGCATCTATTTTTGTAAGAAGCAATATTTGATTTCATAAAAAGAATTGCATTACTTTCACATCAATAAAATTAATTAAACTTTTCTGAAAATATAAGCTTGATTTCTTCGTGCGTTATGTCAAGAAATATATATAAAGAAAATAAAACATATTTTTCAAAACAGGTATCTTTTTATATAAAACTGGAAGAAATTTATATTTGATTTGTAGATGTACTTCCTGAAAATTGTGAGCATAATATTATTGATCCTAATGTAAATCAAAATGGAAATGGCTAATATCTTATTGCAATCTATTCCAGAAAATAATGGATTTATTACAAAAAAAATAGAAAATTAGTTTTTATGATTAATAGTAAATGAACTACTTATTAATTGACAATATTTTAAATTCTTAAGGTGAAAAACTCTTCTGAATTTTACGACATGTATTTGGAGTTTTGTATAAAGATAACAAACATTTTATTTTCTATTGAAGATGCGCTAAGATTGCATAATTGACTTTCAATAAAAAATATTTGATATTAAAAAAGTCATTTCACTTTGGGTTTCTTCTGTAGCTCTAATTTTTACAGCTGGAGGCACAAAAATCTGAAATACTTTTGAACTTACACCTCAATATATAAATTTTCGTTATAGTTCTAATAAAGACTGAAGACCAGTTATACTGAATATACATATATTTCAGTGTATTTCAGGCAATAATTGACTTTTTGTAATTTAGTTAAACCATTCTATATGCCTTTGGTTTAAAAATTATTCTGTATGGGAACGTTTGTTTTTTCCAACCGCGGTCAGAAAGAAAAAAAAAAAATATACGGCTCTCTATATATTGTCAATATCTTTCTGTATTTTTATGAAATTCAACTGATTTGTTTTATAAAAGAGAAGCTTTGTGATACAGGTAACACAAATATAGAAGAGAACAGTGATGTATTTAAAGTATATGTAGCAAAAAATATTTTCTTTAGATATTTATATATTTCATTGAATTTCGAAACACATTTTATTTTAAATATCAGAGTAATATCGTAATACATACGTAGTATGATCGAAAAGTTCGGGGACAAGATGTAGAAAACATTACCCAGAATAGTTCACAGCACCAAAGCACATCCACCTCCAAAGTAGTCCCCTTAGTCGACGATACACTTCTGCCACAGTTTCTATAACATCTGGAAGCACAGCTAAAAGCCATTTTTTGCAACCTCCCATAAGGCCTCCTGCTATGCCACTTTCAATTCATTTTATGACACAAAACGACGATCCTGAAAAAGTTTTTTCATTAATGGGAACAGGCAAATGTCCCACAGAGCTAAGTGTGGTGAATAGGGGATGTGGAAACACGTCAGTGAGAGTTTTGGCGAGGAACTCTTTTACTAATTGAGATCAATGTGCTGGTGTGTTGTCCTGCAGAAGATACCAGTCGTCACTCTGCCAGAACTAAGGCCGTTTACGATGAATGAGTTCCCTTAAACGGCGTCTTCGAAAAGTGTGTAGCCTCAGTGATTTGTTAAAGTATTTGGTGATGATATTTTCTTACACATTCAGACACCAACGCAACATTTTAAGCGATCCGTGAAGTCGAAGGTCGTCCAATGCTTTCATTATATTCGATGGGTTCTCGGCCCTCTTTAGAACTCCAATGCCATTCGTAAACCTTGGATCTTGCCATGGTAGATTCACTATACATCTTACTTAGTATCATCAAAGTCTTCATTTGTGTTTTATCTAAGCGTTGTTAGAATTAATGTTCAATGACCTTCAAGGAAAGCCATATTTCTTAGATCGCAGAACAAAGCTAACTAGCTTCGGAAGATAACAGCTGCGCGTACGGTTCGGTCACATGACATGGACTAAGCCAACCTGGCCAGGTAGAGGAGGGTAGGAAGAATCCTGTTCAAGTGATTTAACATTAGATACTTGCTTTCGTCGTCGGCAATGTCCGTATTCCTGGAATTTTTGGATCGTACTAAAATATCAGTATTTTTTTTTCGTTTATATTGTATATTCGTTCTTTAAGAAACATTAAACAGATCATACTGACGTTTTTCAGTTACAACTTTTTTCGGTGTAAATAATAGAAAAGAAGGCCGCTTTGTAATTGTTTTTATTTTAGTATATTGGAATTTCTTAACATATTATTATTTTTCGTACTAAACAGACTTCTCGATATTGATTATACATTTAACCTTTAGCTGTTTATTAAGTTCAGTAAGATTATATTTCCTGTACTTTATTTAAACTTAATTTTTCTGTTTCTTTTTTGTAACTAATATCCAAATATTAAATATATATATCTGTATTATAAACACCTAACAAAACTTTACATTAAGACATCATTTAATGACGCTTTGTTCTTAAAATCGAATAAAATACGTCGCGTTTCCATGGAAGAGACAACTATGTCCGAAAATCGTTCTCTTTAATCTTAAATGTATTAGAGTAAATAGAAATGTTAAAACTTTTTCATCTGAGAAAGAGCAAAGTCAAAATTAAACGTTCCATTCTCTGACGGTTGGTGAAGATAAATACAAAAAGTAAATGAAATACAATCGATCTATCTTCTTCCCCTTCCAAAAGAAGCTGAATTTGTTCGACAATGAAAAGAGCATTTGAAAGAACAATTCCACTAAAGAAAAGAAAAAATGAAAAATGGAATGAGACAAGACATTCTTGAACTAAGTGCTCTTAAATCCCTTGCAGTTTAAAAGTCCAGAAAGCTGCTGTTGATATCTCTTTTTATGTAGTGTTCAATTGTCTCAAATGGAAATTTGAGTTATTTGAATGCTCCAGATTAATTTCACTTCTTTTTTTTTATTATATACAAATAGAATGTTGAAGCAAAAGCAGAGAGAAATGCAAATTTTAAAATATTCATGAGAATTAGTGACTATTTTGTTAAATATGCAAATCTCAGAACTTTATAAGCGATTCAAGATGAAGGACGTGAAAATAAATTCTTTATGGTTTTTTACATACATTTTTTTCAGTATGTATGGGATAAGAATACAGCACATTTAAGTTCAACCGAGAAAGAATTGTTAGTAGCTGAGAACACTTCTGAGAAATCAGTGATCTAAAATTCGTCACACCACATATGTGATAGGTATATTGTGCACACACATGACAGAAATGGATTGTTCTGCTACATAAGGAATCACATCACAACATATACAGTTTGTTGCGTAATAATTGGTATTTGTACAGTGCAGCACATTGAAATGCTTGCAATGCACCTATTTTTACGATTACATTGTCTGACAACCCGAGGCGTTTGAATTTCCAATGGTATATTGAACGGGAGACATTGAAAACGAATGGCCCGAGATTGTCCTTTCAGATCAAACACCCTTTTAATTGCAACACCACGATGGTCTGATTATAGCTTAGCGACACTGTAGGACGAAAATACTTAACTGTTGTCATGTATCGCTGGCGGAACCTGCATCCAAAGACAAGCCATCGTTATATCTGGATTTTGTAAGCCCTTGCTTTTAGAGTTTGTCTGTGGATACATTCCAATATGATAATGAGCGAACTCGTATGACTTGTATGTACTCCTCATCTAATGCTTATTATTCTATCAATCGAAGATTGGAAAGTGACACCCGCTATTATATAAGATCAGCTTTCACAACGTTGGAGGCAGTATGAGCTTCCACACAACAACAAACTTTCCAAGTCTGTTTCATTCTCTGCTGAGACGCGCAGTAGCAATTATTGCTACATGTGACACCCAATAATGGTCTTGTCCTCTTCTTTCTCTTCAAAGGAAATTGTATTTTAAACACATTTTGTACAGGTTATTATCTTTAAAAATTGTCACTGATTTCTCTTGCCTTTTTTGTTTTTGTATTTTTGACCGTAATATGCATGCATGTTGAAATAAATGCACTTACATACTTATTTTACAATGTAATTTTACAATGGTACTATGTTTCTGCGCACTGCGAATTTAATTGTGTGATGCTCTAGTCAAGAAATGTAGAGGTATGATCAATATTGGAGCATGCCTTTTAACCAACAATGCATCTTTTCACTCATCTCAGATTGTTGTTGACGATCAAATTAATATGACTTTGAAATTTTACTTTATCTGCTCTGTTCTTTAATTAATGACTTTTTCTTATTACCGATACTGAAAAAACCACCGAGTGATTGGAAGTTGGACAACACAAATGAAGTTAAACACTATGTTGAAGAAAAAGTTTTTACACAATCATTTTTAAGTTCTAGAATGACGATTTTGAAAAGCGTTGACAATTTTGATGATGATTTTGACGATTATGAACGAAACCTTGTAAAGAATGCATCTCTAGAATGAAAGTATGTAGGGAAGTCATAAAAATAACAAATAAATATTAAGATAAATTTTCTACATCAGTTATTTTCATAATAATTAAAGCCTGACGATACTCTCTTTCTACAACGATTACGATATTTCCAATATTGAACTCAATAATGATAATTAACATTTTATTCGAGTAATAGTTTAAATTTTTGCTCTAAAATATTTTTTAATTTAATAATTAGAAATTAACCTACTTAATTAAAATTATTTCCTTACCGGTTCTGTGAAATTGGCAAGTTTTCATAATATTTAGTACACTGTCAGTACATAATAAATTCCCTTTTGTATTAAATGTGATGAATAACCATCGCACACACACACACACACACGATTTTTCACGCATACATTTTTGCTTGGTTGTTCTCCGCTGAGTAAAAGACCGCAAGAAACGTTATAATCCATACGTTTTTAATTCTAACATGGCCTAAATGTGGAAGATAAAATGATAGTTCGGAAAAGTTTTTATTTATTTTTTTTATTTCTGTTATATTGAACGTTATTACTAATATTTAACACAAGTAAACATGTAAAATAAAATATGAATTACCGCTGTAATTTTGTGAAATGCTTCTATAAAAATTCAGTACCGAAACTTATTTTAAACGAAATATTTATCATTCTGTATTATTTTAACACAAAAAAGGTATTTTGTATTGAAAATGCTCATTTTTTCACAGCGAAAATTTGATGCCTAGAAAGTTTGATATATGAGACTAAAAAGTTAAATGAATGATTTAAAAATTTTTCAGGAATAATTTTTAAAGCAAGTGACTTAAATGTAACTATTAACATATTTACTTATCGTGTTAATATTTTCTTAAGTAAAATAAAATCCGGCGTATAATGCGCACTTTTAACACTCAAAAAATGATCTAAGTTTACAGATGCGCGTTATATGCCAAGTATAAAAGTAAGAGCTTAAAAATAAGCATTCAAAAATTAGATTTCCACGTTTGTTGAAATATTGGTTATTTAAAAGAAATGACATTCTTTAGGAAGTTAAAGGGCTGTAGTTCTAAAAGTATATTACTTTTTTTTTGTTAAGTTTGAAATAATACATCAAATAAATGATTTCAAAACATAAGAACATTGCCCAGAATATTTTAAGTTTCTTAGTAAAAAAGGAGGAGCGCGCGATATATGGCAAATATACCTAAATATTAAAAAATGCAGTTTGAAAATATGGGTGCCTGTAACCCGGTCAGTGCGTGTTATACGCTGGATTATAAGGTAGTTATAGGCATTAAATATTTATATTCTATGTAAGAGATAATTCATCCTTAGCATAATCATTATTCACATTCAACAGGAAAATGCTATAATTGCATTTTGGTGTAAAAATACATCATCATTTCATAACGTTTTTCTAATACATTCACACTGAATGTCTCCTACAAATTGCATGTATCTCCTACTTCAATATATCTAAATGGATCAAAGAAAATAACTATTGTTTTCCAATTCCTATTAATAGTCCACTCTCTCCCTATATATATA
>BMAV01017420.1:97920-124548 GCA_019973955.1 Trichonephila inaurata madagascariensis | reverse complement strand
TATATATATATATGCTGCAATAGCAAACTCTTGTCTTTAGGAACCAAGGTTGCAGGTTAAAAGAATGTTTTTTGGCCAGTTAACGTTCGCTGTAATTTGCGTACACTGATGGGCTATAAGAAAAGGAGGAAATGCTACAAATATGTTATTATTAAAAGATAAAATATATATAAATGCTATTATTAATTAAAATATAAAAGGCAAAGAATAAAAACTATTTAATTAATAAAGAGTTAAAATATTTGTATGAAATGCTGTTAAAATAAGCAAACTTGCCGTGTCAAAGCATCATGTTATTATTTCCCGCCAATACCAACTAATAGTAGCACCGCATAAAAGTAAAAATAGGATCAAATATAATATAATATAATATAATATAATATAATATAATATATATATATATATATATATATATATATATATATATACATATATTCTCAAAAAACAAATATACATATAAACGATTTAAATTCATCACGCTTTATTATATTATTAAGAATTAATAATCATCTAGTTCTTATAATCATATCATTATTATTAAAAAAAAACATAAATAACTGATACTTTAGCAAAGGCAGTTTTTAATACATATTGAAATTTTAAGCCCATTTTTTACTGTGTTAGATAATAAAACATAAAATATAGACATATATTCTATTAAATGATGATGCATGGTTAGTATTACTTTATGATTTCTCAGTTCCAAATAGAACAGAATAAATATAATTTGTGTTTCAATCATTCTAGTAAAATGCATTAATTATACTCTACCTTTTATATTGCAATAATAAATTCATGTGTTTCACTTTGTTTATAGAAGTAAAAAGTGACGTAATTATAAAGTATCTTAAGATTTAATAAACTCTAAATAATACGTTTATAGTAATGTTAAATGTTATAACTGGAATTATAACTTACTTTTATTTGCGCCCTGAACCACGATGTTAGATAGGCAGCCTTAGTTTAATCTAATTATCTATACGGTTTAATATAAATAGAATAAGGTAGCATTTCTCAAACTGTGGGGAATGCCACCCTAGAGGGGCGTGATAACCATACAAGGGGGCCACGAGCTTATCAAAAAGTATTGAAAATAAAAAATATAATTTGAAAAATCGTTAATTTAAAGGTAGAAAAACAAAATATACATTCTGACACAGTAGAAAATGAAATACACATCTACTTTGATATAATATACAATACTTAGGAATGTATCTGTACTGCACAATCTGATAATTAATTTATCAATACTATAATATAATACTCTTATCCTATTAACTACTCTAACATATACTTATCTCATCACTTAAAAGTAATATATTACTTAAAAGTAACAGATGCAAAATATAATACTAATCGTGATAATCAGTATGGTTTATAATTAAGGTCGTATTGCAGCTTTACATCAAAGTATATTATTATTGCATTCAACACATTTTTATTGTATGAGGGGAGGGGGAGATGAACATTTTGATTAAAAATTGAGTCACGAGTATTGAAAATTTGAGAAGCACTAGAATACGGTATGGTTTGCTTTTGAAATACATTGAAGTATACAAATATGTATACATTTTCATGAAAAAAAAAATCAACTTTTTTATTCTACGGCATATATACACGTATGTGCGTGTGCTTTTTATCTACTTTGTGAATAATATATTATTTGTATACCATTTTTACTGTCGCAGAGAATGAAAACCGTTGTACAGAAGTTAAACATATATCCTATCATTTTCTTTACTTGGTATCAAAACATGCAGTCATGAAATGAATAATAAAAGCAATCATTCGAATTCTAATTGTTTGGTTTGTATTGTATTTTGTTTCTGTGAAATTTATTATTGATACAAATTATGTAAAAGTTAGTGAAGGCAATCGATAGAAACCGATCAATCGGCTGTCCGCCCTTAAATTTAACCATAAAACCACAATCGTTACTCTTCTAACTTAGGTACATTCCACCGCAAGACATTGATGACATTATTGTGACGATCCCCCATAACTTGTTTAAAAAGCTATTTTCGGGCTTCCAAGATCCTATTTGAAAGCATTTGTTTTCAGCATAGTGTCTCTTGCAAAGGATGTATTTGTATGCGTTATTGATGTTTTGGGACTTTTTATGCATATTTTGAAAGAAAGTTCGCTTCGGGAACGGTTTTATAACACATTAGGCTTGTAAATATATATCCAGGGAAAAAATAAAGTACGTTAAATAAATGCAAAGCTGGGAATGACAGATCATAACTTTCAGAAAAGTTTTCGGCTCATGAGAAAATACATTTTCTATGTGAGGTAAATAACATTTTACTAACATTTTAAGGGGCTACTTACATGTGTTTGTTACAAAGAATTTTGAACTTTTGATATCCGAAATATATTACACATAAATATAGCGAAAGGAAATTAAGAAACATATTACATCATTCCAATTAGTTATTTAGTAATGTTTTTATTTATTTTTTTTAAGGATAAAAGTAGTTTCCTTTCTACTAATTTGAATTTTCCAAGTAAATTCTTATATTTTAACCGAAATTATTTAAACAGTGTTAAATTTCAAATAAAATATAAGTTATGAAAAATAATTTAAAAAGTATTACGTATTTCATTTAAACTACTGTTTGGTATCTATTGTTTTCCTTTTTGTTTCTTTGTGTGATTTTACGTAGAAAATAGTTTAAATCGAAGTAGTTTCTTTAGAATTCAGTTTGACTTTATACATTATAATACAATTGCTGTTATAATTTTAAGCATTCATCATTTGGATTCTTAAAATTTCAAAAATAAAAATCTTATATATTATGATCTTATCTTATATATATGATTCTTTTCTTACAGTTTAAATATTTGTATGCCAATTTGGCTTATCTCATAGCTATTAGATTATCAAGATAGGCGGAATTAGCCATAAAGTTGAATCTTTCGACATCACTCCTATTCCATTAATAGCCAACAGCTGAAGAGCAAGATAATGGAAGATCTGAAGAGTAAGATGATGGACTACGTATATTAATCTGTATAGACTAGCTAAGCATTATCGTGAAAATGGACTAGAAAATATTATGTGTACAGTTTTATTATTTGCCTCCGATTGCTTGTTTTCACTATTTAATCCAATAAAATCAAGGAATTTTAATATTGAAATTATATAAGTATGTATATAGCCAAATTTAATATTATATATTTTATCATAGAACTTTTGTTTATTTATTAGAGTAATTTACTGAGTATTAATTTCCTGTACAATGATCTATTTAATGATTATCTTGCTTTAGAAAGTAATGAATTATGCATTTATACTTAAACCAGTAAAGTATATAATATAAAAATAAATTGATAACTATATACAGTGAAAATCATTTAACACGAAACAGAGGGAGAGTGAAATATTTTTATATATCTACATGTTAAAGGATATTGCAAAGAAAAAACAAACATATATTCAACAAAATTAAAATCATCAGTGGGCATTTTATTAACATAGATATCTATATATGGATGCATTTAATAAAAATCAGTGAAGCAAAAACATTGGCAAGAACTTAATGAAACTGAATACAAATTTTTTTTCAAAAATAAAGCATTGATCGAGTTTTTGGAAAATAATTTGATATGTTTCTTTGTATTGTCTTTTTTAGCATCATATTGTCAAAAAATTATTCGGTGTAATTTACTTTGTTATTAATTTCCTCAGTAGAATGGGCGTCTTATGACTGTACATACCTTTCATGATGTTCCTCAGTTCAGATTTGAAACGTTTCAATCTCATCTTGGATTTGCAGAAAATGTAATATCCGTTTGTTCAGAAATTTCATTGATGCTTTCTAGCATTAAATGTCCTGATGTAGGAGCATTCTGAGATGTCGCTTATTTGAATAAAAGAGGTAAAACTGTCTCTAAATCCTCGTGTTAGGCCGTTCTCATCCTTTTTCGCTCTGGAAGAAACTAATTCCATTTAAAAATATTCGTAATTTCCTCTCTTTTCTTAAAAAAAAATTATTGTTGATAATAAAGAGTTAGCAATAGTAAAATCTTAAAAAATTTCCATTTTTGTCTTCTGTTTTTGATCAACAGTCTTTAGAAGCACTGTATTCATTTTAAGCAAAATAACAGTTTGCTTCCCCCTTGAGCTCTTTGCCATTTTGCTCGTAAAAAAATTCTTCTAAAATAGAAAAAAAGGCGGTGGTGTTTTCCATATTTTGTTCATTCCTAGAAGGAAAATTTAGTGCATTCAGAACTGTAGCGGAGATTCACGCGCAGGTTAGGACATACCCGAAGAGGTGGTATCCAAAAATATATACTTAGAATTCCCCTACAAGCTAAGGATATAACCTTAAAGTTAACTACTCGAGAAAATATTCATTTTCCAAAAAAGGTTTAGAAGGAGCGTTGAAAAAAAGACGGTGGGTATGACATACTTTGAGCAAAAAGTGCCGGATTAATATTTTTCACCCTCTTATGATAAATTTACGAACTAATATTCCAATGTAAATTTGAAATACATTTTATCTCTTATTGAAAAAAAACCAATGGTTTAAATTATCTTTAGTTAATACGCTGGTTATCACAAATTAAGGAAAAATCCCCAAAAAAGACGAAAACACAAAAAGTTATACGTAGAATTTAATCAAACAGATACACATTATATATATATAAACACAGGAAGGTATAAAATAGCATAAAAAGAAATCACCAGACAATTATGGTGTTAGCACATGTGCACACTGAACAAATCAGGTGTTTTTTTTTTTTGGTATTGGAAAAGTACCTTTAATACGGGGTATAATCCTCCCGAGAAGCAATATAGCATATGCAGCGATGTGTGATATGCTACCAATATGCAGGGTCGTAATTTTGTAGGAAATGGGAATCACATTGCTTTTCCAATGCAATTAAAAACGTGGCTAAGGTCTTCAAAGAGGGGGATTGAGAACAGCAACACGTCGTCCTTGAGGGTCCCAACATTCTGAATAGTGTTTAGGTCTGGTTATTGAGCTGGCCACTGCATGGCCTGAATTGCTTCTTGTCAATAGCTCTTCATCGTAATTCTACCGAATAAATGATGCTTGGATGCCATTGTTACAATTTCGTTATACCAGATTTCTGATTTTAGACACTCAGCGACAGTTGCCGCTTTGCTCTGAGACATACATTTTTAGGCTCCTTGCAACGTATTCCGACTACATCAAAGCTATTTTCAATAAAGTAATACCGTTCAACTCTTTTTTCTTATTAACATATTAAAGTTTCATTGAAATAAGCTTATTTTTCAGTGAGTTACACTATTTTTAAGATTTTCCCGTAATTTATGATAATTAGTGTATATAGGCTGTGAATTTATCACCTTATTTGGGCACTAATTAAATGATGTTAAATCTTGTACATACATATAAAGATTTAATTAGTTGTTCTAATTATTCAGTTTATCTAATTCAATTAACTATATCTACAGACTTCATTTACAAATCTTTTAATAACTGTAATGGGAAAAGGCCTAGTTCAGTTTGTATTATCTTTATTTATGTACATAAGCTTATTAATACTCTTTTATTTAGCAGTTATTTTTATTCTTATTACTGTCTATTTGATTAAAAATAATACTTTAAAATTATTTTAATGCTAAAATAAACAATTGTTCAATAAATAATTATTTTTTAAGACTCGAAGATAATAAAGTAAAAAAGAGTTTCTTAATTGCTATCCCTATTTATAGAAAAATATTTGAGTAATGCAAATACTCGAAGCGTGCTTTTAAATGAAAAAATAAATATTTTAAAATATTTTCATACACTCGTATGGTAGTAACTCTATTACTAATATTTATGAGAAATAATTTTTTCGAAGCAAAATTGAATTAATAATTGCTTATAGTTTTTCTTATTAATTAAATATATTTTCTGTATAAGTACATTGGAATCTAATAATTTTCTAAGATTTTAATGGTGGATTATCATGATCTCATTTATGTTTAACTTTTTAAAGATAAATTTTAATTTTACACATAATTAAAAATGAACAAATTACATTTTTAGGGAAAAAAAGAAATTTTTCCACAACTATTCTTTTTTGTTTTATCTCATCTATTTTTTACTGATATTCTTAAAACCTTTGGCAAACTAATTAAATAGACATAGACAGTGGGAGAAAATCCGCAATATTTTTTTACCATGTAATCAATTAATATCTGAAATTAATGCTGCACATATCTATTTAATCGCTTGTGATTTAATATAAATAATATTAGCAGTTATATGTATAGTTCTTCCAAGCATTGTTTGTATAAGTTAAGATAAAGTTATAGATACATTTTTCGTAAGAAAATCTTATGTTTATCAGTATTCGTAGATAAACTGTACACTGGTGTTCTAAATTAAAAGAATTTACACGTTTAGTGTAATTTCATGAAAACGCACACATTTGAACGAAATGTAAAAATACTGCTTCGAAACAAAGTTGAGTGAGTGAATATTAACGTCTCACTGTTCAGTTACACGAGGGCTTTTGGAGATGAACCGCGTAATTTTGAACCATGGTCAAGTGACGTGAACGACTACTGAGCTGGCAACCCCCTCTCCTAACTACCACACCACACCAAAGGGAGGACGTTTCAGCTCTCCACATATTTAAAATGCATCGCTGCCCTACACGGTGGGTCTTTAGTGGTACTGGGCTCGAACTCATGACATGCCTGCCATGATCCGATACCTTGACCACTGGGCTACCGCAGCCCGGAAACAAATTTAAATAGCTCGTGTGTCGAATACTTAAGCGTATACCTGTGTGGAGGCAGAACTGGTTGTAACCGGATTTATAAGCAAGCGTGCCAAAATCCACATTTCATTCGTCAGCCCACTTTGCAGAATTGCTTGGTGTTTTTTGCAGCCATCAGTTAAGTTAAAATTCATAAAGTCGAGAAAATCGAATATTACAGTAGTGGAGGCTTGATGCTTTGGGAAGACATCACGTTGGATATCTACACGCTCCTCCATGTCTTTAAAATAGGTACTGTGAGTGCTGTAAACTACAAGGATAAAGTTTGAAGTTTTATGTTCACATTTTCAAGAATGCAGTTGGCCCGGATTTTTTTTAAATGATGACAACGCGATGCCACATAGGCATCTGGCCAATGAATTTCTGGGAAGTGAGTATATTCGCCATATGGATTGGCCAGTTAGATTTCCAGACCTCATCCATATAGAGCAGTGATGGCGAACCTATGACTCGTGGGTCAGACACTGACCACGCAAGCTTTTTAACTGACCCACGATTGCTAGAAAACCACTTGTTTCTTTACGAGAGTTTATTTAGATTTTCTAATTTCTGTGGATTATTTATATTCTATTTGAATTTTCCAAGCACTGCATTGACACAAAACCAATTTAAATGCTGTCTGTAACCTTCAGTTTGATCATTACAGTTCCAAAATTAAGCAAATGGCAACAATTGTATATGAAAATATGTAGTATTTGAAATAAAGCAAAAAAGTATCAAATAAAGTGTACAATTTTACTCACATTTTGTTTTTTGAAAAAAAAAACATCGAAAGCCAAAGCAAAAAATAACCGTATTTAAAGCACTTCGGATAAAATGCACTTTTGTAAGATTATTGTCAGTTAGGTTTGTAGAAAGAGACTTCCATTGCGCCCTATTTTACCCATTAAGTCAATTGAATTTTAAAGATATTCAGTTTTAAAAATACTCAGTTAAAAGTTAAAAATATTTAAATATAACTCTGGTGCAAATGGCTTTTGTGACCCACGCACTATTACTAAAAATATCTGAACGAAATTTGACCCACGTCTCAAAAAGGTTCGCCATCTCTGATATAGAGCATGCCTGGGCACTCTGGGGAGGTCAGTTGTAATTCGCAACCCTCTTTTGAGAACTATCCAAAGCCTGAAAACAGAGTTGCTGAACAGGTGGAATTAAATGTCCCATAAATTCATAAGCTTCCTCTGGTTTCCAGGATAAAATCATTGTGTGAGGCCTGTATATCTGTAAGAGGGTACCGTAGCACCTATTAATTTGTTTGATTCCATTCTGCAACTGCTATTTCATATGTGTGTTCGCACAATGATACGTGTGTATTACATTGTTGAATGATTATTTATTTATTTATTTTTAATTATGTCAACCCTATGTACATAGCAAATTTCATTAAAATTTGTCCAATAGTTCTAGGAATAATTGACCAAATCTGCACACACAATTTCTGTTAATTTGAGAACACCAGTGTATATTTAATCGGAAAATATATCTCTTTAGTAGTTTCTAGTAGTTCAAAGTTTTCTAGTGATTCTCAAAACCCCCCTTTTTTTAGTAGTAATTTAATTAATTTTTTAAAGACGTTTCTTTTAGTATTTCTTCCATGCTCGAAACTTCGGTATTACTAGAACTTAATCAAAGATGCCATATTTAAGTTGAATGTTATACAAGAAAAATGATAATCAGCTTCATTTGTCCAATAAATTGTTAATGTTTACAACGTAATAATCAATTCAAAAATAATGGTTGCTTTAATTAAAGTCATAAACCTCGAAATAAGCCTAGAACCCTAGTATTCTATATCAATAAATGCATGAAGTGAGTTTTATAATTAATAATTTCTCTCTCATTCTGTATAATTCTATGTAATGGTTGAGCTGCGTGATTATTATGAACATCATGCCTCTCCAATTAATGAACTCAGCTTCATAATGTCTAATTAAAAAGAAAAAAATTGAGTAATGAGAAAAACATATTGAATTATTCACGAGGCAACAAAGCGCTAAAGCTGTATTCATCAGTAAAGCTGTAAAATGCCTAACGATGAAATAGTTCTCCGTAATAACTCAATGGTGTTTTGAAGTAATTGATTCAAAATCATCCCATTTACCCCTGTTATCGTGTGGGAGTTCAAGCGTGAAATCGGTGTCCCAAGCAACCGTGAATGTTGATAATGTCGCGATGTGAACATAATGAATAGCTGGAGATAATTCCCGTTGCTTTTCATGTATGATCTCGATTTTTTAGTAGAGAAATCAAATATGTAATTGCCTAAAACTAGCGAAATTAATCAAATTATAAAAATGCAATGAAGGAAAATAAAAGATGCGAGTAATGATATAATTGTGGGAATAAAGTGAATTTTATCAACTGAGTCTAAATTCCTGTTTTACATCAATACCAGTTTGAGTAATAATCCCTTCTTTTTTTTAATTCTTCTGTTCCAATTTGCATTTTGGCAGCTTGGATAAGTAATGCATAGAAATACTTCTTCAAAAAATTTTTTTGGGATAATTTTATAGGAAGCTTAAAGATTTTGATAAAAATGTTTTAAATTTTGAACAAAAAAAAGTCTATTTACACAGGATGTTGCCAAATTCGATCGACAAATTCAGAGGTGTTATAGAACGCAAAATGACGAAATATCAATATAGAACATACTAGGGTCGCAAACCACGTTTGGTCGAGGAAAATTGCTATAATAGTAACCTTTGGGAGGACGAAGATCCAGACGAGGGAGTGACCAAACAAATGCGAGGATATACACATACTGCCTGAATGCTTCATTGGCGTGAAATAATTTGTTTTCCTACAACACGTCACACATAGTTGCTGCAGACAGCACCGATCACTGCGCACCAGGACGTGTGGTTTTAGCACGATGGTGCACCAGCACATTTTTCGATTGCAGGGTGCAACCACTTCCATACTACATATCCCGGGAGGTTGATTGAACTCGGTGAGCTTGTTGCTTGGCCCCCACTCTCCCCGGATCTTAGTTCTTTCGATATCTTCTTCTGGGACCACCTAAAATCACTTCTGTATGAGATGACGGGGGCTACATTGGAGGATCTCACGTTACGGATCCTCGTCGCTTCAGTTGACATCGCCAGCACACCGGACTTGTTTGAACGTGTTCGACAATCCTTCGTTCATCGTAGTTGGCTGTGCTATGATCTAGACGACCACAACTTCGAACAGTTTCTGTAATAGTTACTTGTCATTGCACTTCTGACGTCAGGCTGTGATGCATTGTTTGTATTGTAAACATACTTTAAGTTTAATAAATGTATTCCTTACCTTTTCTTGCCCCTTTCATTCTACTTGACAGCACATCCATCATTACTGTTACTGTAAATTACTCTGACTAAACGTGGCTTGCGATTCCGTGTTCTTCCTATGTTGATTTGTGGTACCCATGCTGCCCACTATCACCCCTCTCAATTTGTAGAATGAGTTGGGCAACACCTTGTATAAAATCAGAGGACTGTAATTTCTAAAGCCACATATAAGTATATACTCAATTATGGTGTTATTTTACACAGCTATGGTGTTGTTAATGTATCATTTTAACTTAAGTTTTTAATGATGAACATTGTGTGTGTGTGTGAATTTAGCAGATGATCAAAATGGTAACATTCCTTATTTGACTTTCAAAAATTCCGCACGCTAAGGGTTTCGAGGGGATTTAGTTTTGGCAGTAAATAATTTTTTTTTTAAAAGTGATTCATTCTTGTTTCTTTCGCTAACATATCCTTCTGCTATTGAATTATGGGCATGTGTGATTTTTGAATGGCTTGTTTTCTTTCAATTTTTAACAATGTACCTTATTTAATATTAATAAGGCAAAACACTCTTTTTTTTTTTTTTTTTTTTGAAAAAAAAATTATTTCTCGTACCTAGTGGTATATAGTTTGATTTTGAAGGTTACGGGAAAAAAGGAAGGACAGTATGAAAACATATTTGTTTTTGTAAAATTTTATGCGAAGACTTTAATATCTAAATTTATGTGACTTGTTGTAGAACAATATAAAGGCTTATGAAACTCTAAATAATAACTTATCATGGTTTTATTAATCAGGACAGGCTCCCAAAAAGTGATTAAAATTGAAAGTGTCACTTTTATCCGTAACTTTTATACTTCAAACTTTCAGCCTAAATTTCTGAAGTTCAGTAATTTTTAAGGGCGAAAACAAATTTTATATTTGATAAAATGATGCTCAAAAACACGCATAGTAAATACTTAAATTCAACTCTTTCACAATCAATAAATCTATATAAATAAAAAGGGAATGCGTGTTTGTTCAAAGCCGCTATTCTCCGAAACTACTGAACCATTTCCTCTAAAATTTTGACGTAACGTTGCAATTGAATCCGGGAGTGTTTCTATGCACTTATATTATTTCTAATTGTTTCTAAATTTTTTAAAATTGAATTTTTAAGGGATTTTCTGGTGTTACGACGTCATATGATGTCACGTCTCTCACTAAATGCGAAAATTTACACTTAACACACAGTTTTTAAAGATTATTACATATTTTACTATAGTTATGGTTATCGGTAGGAATATTTATCGAATTTTTCTGTTCTTTCATACTTAATTAGGATTATTTTTCGAACAAATCCTTTTTTTCAATGATTATTCTTCAAACAACTCAAATTTTGTTTTGTAGGTTTGGTAACATTCTGATAATATTATCGAACGATGTTTACGGTTTTTCTTATATATTATGGCGTATTTTTTCTGTAGTTTTAAGCTAAAATTAATTATCTCTTTTATCTCCCTTTTATTTATCCCATAATATGCATTCAATGCCTCTTGAATTTACTCTAACCTGATTCTTTCCTAGACATTTATTATTTATACGATGAGAAGTTGTCTCGATGTAATGAAATTCTTTTAAGAAATGAATGTCTGTTATACACGAATTTCATTTCACGCTGTTTGATGAATATCTAACCCTTGATGAGTTCGGAAGTTATCCTCTGCAGCGGAAAAAGGACAATTTCCATTTGAAACTGAATCCTTCTAATTTAGAAAGTTTTAATCACATCTAAAGCTTAGAATTTCAGAAAACTCCACAAAAGGATCAAAGATTACCTAGATTATAGAATGGATCGATTGAATACATTTATACTTTAAATCACTTCATTAAAATTTAAATGGAAAGCATTACTGTTTTAATATTGCTCACATGCATAAATGGTTATACTGATGATAATTAGAGTGATTAATTCTTAATACATGAAAAATCAATCACTAATGTTAAAAATAAGATTTGAGTTTTTCATCTAATCTAAGATTTGTTCGCTTAAGTTTATTCCGAATCAGTGCTTTTTAAAATCCTCTTTGGATAAATATTTGAAGATATACTTAATGAGCTTACAATACAGCGGCTTCTCGAAAAATATATTGCAATTTGAAATATAAATTACAAATAAACAAGCAAAGATATTCACTAACGGTTTTTATATTTCATAGAGAAAATACCAAAGTTTTAAAAATGTTTTACTGCACGATTTCAATTTGTGCACAAAACATCCAGTCTATACGACATTTTCGTCCACATTTTACGAATTATGTCAGGATCAACATCTTGAATGATCGCTTTAATTCGACTTTTCAAATAATCAGTGAAACGAATTGAAAATGAGTAAATAAAGTTTTTCACTTATCCCTACAAGAAGTTCTAAGGTGTTATTATTGGAGATTTAAGTGGTCATTTTATTTGACTTCCTCTTTCCATCCATCGCACGGGGAACTTTTTCTCACTCCTGAACTCCAGTGTGGTGAGGCACTATTAAACTGCGCATATGTTGTAGATTTAAATTCAATAAACCATTCTTCAACTTGCGCTTGTTCATGCTGGGAAGCCATTAGGAAACAAGAATGTTACAAAATGTATTTATTGCACCATGTAATTTGCATTTCATTGACCAAATATTTTAGTGTTTTCTTTTTGTAACATGAAAACAGTATGTGGATATCTTTAATTTTCTTTTAAATTCCTTTTCTTTAATTTTTCGTTCAGGATATCTTATATAACAATCATTTTAAAATAATAATTAGAATCTTATTTATGTCTCATATGGTATATAATTTACTTATAATGACCTAAAAATTGTATTGTTATATTCTTATTCAGAACATAATTTTGTGTTCATATATTATGAAGTTCACCGACTTGACGAAAAAGAAACCAATTTTGTATAATAGCATTAAACACTTGGATAATATAAGTTATATAAGAGATTCATTTCATCTCATTTAATTTTTTTCTAGATTTGTTTGAAAGCCTTATTATTTTAAAAATTAAAATGAATTATAGGATATATATATTAAGTCCCTTACAAATCAACATTCTTACATATACTTTCATCTAAATAAAGAGCTTTTCAAAAAAATTTTACTTTAAGTTTAAAAAAAAAAATTCTAAAATTTTAGTTTTTTTTACCAATTAAGATCGATTTCAATACTTTCATTTTAAGAACGTGGTCTTATTTACAAGTACATATAAGAACTAAAAGTACATTAAAGAATAATTTTCAAAAAAGCTATTGTTAAAAAAAATATATTAATTGACACTTTTTGAAAACTTTCAGAAAACCCCCCCATTAAAATAAGAAATTTGCTTATAATATTTTAAAAGAAGGACTCGTCAATTAATTAGTTGCTAATAAACATAAAAGAAGTTAGGCCTCTGAAATTAATATTAAGTTAAATAAATTGGTTGGAAATATGCATAGTAATAAGTATACCAAAACATAGCGGCATAGTTTTATACCAAACGTATTAAATATTAATAAAAAAATATCAGCTATGTTCCGGGTGAGCCAGAATTTCGTTCAAACATTGAAAATTCATGAAAAAGGAAGAAGTGGTGATGAAGAATCACGTTTTGCAAGAAAAAGCTCACAAGAAATTCGAAATTTTTCTGTGGCAAAAACATTTTTAGTTATAAATATCACCAGCAGAGGGCACTGAACATCCGAAAAATAATTTACAAGATAACAGTATGATCCATTCATTCATTCTTGCAATGACAATAATATGACCGGCAGAACATTGTCCGACACAACTAAGGCGGCGCACAACGCCTGTTACAGCTGAATGCAAATCGGAATGAATTGCAAAAACCTTAGGACAGATGGAATATTTGACTTCACCCAGTGTTGATGGGGATAAATGGTACACCAGTGAGATTTCAAATATCCCCATAACCAAAAGTCGACCGGATTAAAATAGGCTAAATACGGTGGTCATCATGCAAACTCGCTTATTCACTCTGCCCTCACCAAAGATAATCAACAGGAATTGTTTTACTGTATTGGCACAGTATGCAGGTGTGCCATTCTACGTGAAGCTTATTACAGCTAACACACCTCTTTGATTGAATGTGGTCATGACTAAAACAATTTTTGCTGTTAATAAAATCCAACTTTATTGTGAGCCCATTCTTATAAACTACATTTCTCTATGATAGTTTCTTCCTTTTTTTTATGAATTTTTACAGTTAAAACGAACTTCAGTCTAACCTGGTATATAGACACACACACACATGTGTTACTTCCTATCTTATTATCTCTATAGATAATCATAGAATATAGTCCAGAATAATTTTTTTTTAAATTTGCGTTTGGTCTCACTACTTGTAGTGTTTGTTTTGAGTTGACGTAGTACTTTAAAAAAGGGTACACATTTGTGTTACAAATGTTGTTGTTTCTAATGCCATTTGAGTGACGGTGTCAGATGAAGGCCCACGAAATTCATCGTGGCAAGAAGTTTTCTTTTTTTTTTTACGCCTGTCGTTAGGTATTACAAATACAATGCTTTAAACGAATGTTACAAAAAAAATGATTTCCATATTCGAAGATATCAGCATTTATCACACAAACTATATGTGAAATAAATGTATAAAATATATATTCTGTATTAAAAATAATGTATCTTCATAATAATTGCAATTTCCATATAAAGGAAAACAATATGCTTTTTTCATACTTTTACTTTAAAAAAAAACGATGTATGACCTTTTAACTCCTTAAGGTATCCGACTACGTTCGGAACCGTGATTTTTCAAAAGCTTGTAAATGGATAATATTTATGATAGTTAGTGTCACTTAGAATAGAATACATGTATAAAATTGTTTTAAGGACATTATGACAAAAAAAATTATTTAAACACACTATTTTGGCAAAAAAGTAACTTAGAATAACCTTTTTCAAAATGTTCTCCTTTTGTAAAAAATGCTTCTATTGTATTAATATTTTGCCTGCATACAGCTCAGACCTCTGTACAGAGGCTCAACTAGAATTTTTAAAACGCATAACTTGGAAGTCGGTTTATTCATGTTTTACGAAAACAGAAGGGAGAAATTTTAAGAAAATGCTCCGATAATTATTTCAAATGGTTGTAACTCTGAACATAATTTGAATTTTTCAAAATTCATTGTTGAGCCTCTGTACAGAGTTCTGAGCTATATACAGGCAAAATATTAATACAATAGAAGCATTTTTTACAAAAGGAGAACATTTGGAAAAAAATGTTATTCTAAGCTAATTTTTTGCCAAAATATTGTACTTAAATAGTTTTTTTTGTCATAATGTCCTTAAAACAATTTTATACATGTATTCTAATCTAAGTGACACAAAATATCATGAAAATTATACATTTATGCGCTTTTTTAAAATCATGGTTCCGAACGCAGTCGGATACCTTAAACAATCAGTTTTTTTGCCCAAAATGTTCCAAAAGACAAATTTCTTTATTGCATATAATTAAGAGTAATACTTTGCAGAATGTGAACATGGAAGAATTTTATTTTATTTTTCAATTTTAAAGTTTTCACGCTATTTTCTGTTTTATAATTGCGGAGCACAAAACCCCCTAAATGTATGCTTTTTGTAAGTACACTCTGCATGCTATGAAGAATGTTTCATATATCTCAAAAGAATTTCTCTCATACTTATAAAACAATTTTATGTCCTTACTTCTTTTTCAACCGGTTGAGGAATTTTGGATTATTTTTTCATTTTCATTTCTTCTCAGGCAACGAATTGCACATCGCCAAGCCAACCCCTGTTCTTTATCAAATTTTTTCATAAAACTACTTTCAGTGAAAAATTCCCGACTTTACCACCAAAGAAAATCATGGAGAGAAGTATTTAAGTAACTGGATAAAATTGCATCACTCTTAAAAACACAGTAGTACTAATAATCTCACTATAAGAATCAAAAATAGAAAGAAAATATCAATTTGGATCAGCTTTTAGTAGCCCGAACAGTGTACGAGCAAACCAGTTAATAGGTTAAAATACTCACTTATAAATGACTATATTTTGGTAGTAAGCTTGGTTGATTTAAAGGATTTATGCCTACTAATTCTTAGCATTGTAGATACTTCTACTTCTGTTTCAAATTATTGAAATACTACATATAATTAACCCTTTATCTACAGACGGTACTTATAAGTACCACTCACTTTAAAATTACATAGACTAACCATTTTTACAAATATTCTGACGATACTTATCAGGAATATTCTTTGAAATCCAATATTCCAAGATATATGGCACCACGGGTTCTATTATGAGATTTTAGCGGAGAAGACGAATAGTTTTATAGCAGAAATTCCGTTTAAAGATGACAGCGTTTTCAGCGGATTGCGAACATTATCATTTTTCTCCCGAAAAAATAGTTAATGTCAAAGTTTAAGTGTCATATTTTGTTTGTATGTTAATGAAGACCTTAGAAAATGATTTGACTATTTTTTTAAGTGAACAGTGTATGTAATTAATTTTACAGTTGAATATCTTTAATTAACTAATTAGCTAAACAAAATTGATAAGTCAGTGAACCTAATAGATTCATTAATTGTAAGGATCTTGGTTATTACTTCGATTATTTTGAAAATTAAAAACGTCACACAAATATTCAAATTTTGAATAATTGTGATGACTAATACTAGACAAACTATATGATTACATATATAGTTACAATACCACAGCATCTCACTAGAAGTATCACGCTTCCCTAATAAAATTTCCACTATCTGAGGTGTACAGTGATATGTACAAGATTGAAGACAATATTTGATATTGGATTTGAATGTTTTTGTAAGCCGTAAAACTCACAAACGTTTTTTTACTCAATTTTGGTATTTATAACACCGTTACTTATGTATTATTCACTTAGGTATTCAGGTAGTGCCTTCTTGGCCTGAAAAATATGGCTATTATTATTAGATGGGAAATTAATAATACAAAATTTATTCTTTAGGAAGATAGTATGTCTTATATCTTATCATTCAATAGTATCTGATAATTTAACACAATGAATAAATCCTCTTGAATAATATTAAATGAATATTTCTAGAAACACCACTTAGTTGTAATATTTGCTTGGTCTATTAGAACAATATGCAATACTCTATAAAAAACGATTTGCAGAATGAAATTACAGATCATTTCACTAAAATTACACTCTTTTCCTGAAAATGACCTAAAAGTTGCCAATTTCCTTAAAATGTCTACCTTAAAAGCTTTTCGATGATAGAAATACTTTGTGGTGTGATTCCACACAAACAGAACCAGAAGTTATATTAAATAGAATATACAAATGTATCTCGTTTAGTTATGAATTAGAAATATGTTATACATGTTTATAATTTATATAAATGTGTTATACATATGCAGCAAATTTACTGCAGTTTTTTTCATGCAATATTTTTTTTTGGATTACTATATTGAAAATTAAGGGATATACATAAACAAAATACTCAAATTTGGGAAATTTAATCCGTTAGAGCTAATTAATTAATTAAAGATATTTAACTGTAAAATTAATTATATACACTGTTCACTTAAAGTAAAAAGTCAAATCGTTTTTTAAGGTTATCATTAACATACAAAAAAAAAAAAAAAATAAGACACTAACATTTTGACATTAACTAATTTTTCAGAAAAAAAAGAGAATCTTCGCAATCCGCTGAAAATGCCGTCAGCTGAAAAACGTAATTTCTACTATAAAACTCTTCGCCTTTCCCGCTTAAATACTCATCATAGAACACGCGCTGCCATATATCTTGGAAGAGTGGATTTAAAAGAATATTTCTGCTAAGTATCATCAGAGTATTCGTATATAAAAATGGTTATTCTATTTAATTTTCGTGGTATTTATAAGTACCATCGGTTGACAAAGGATTAAGTAATTTCTACAGCTAACAAAATTGCAACTTACTATCAAAGATCTAGCACATATTTCTTTTTTAATTATTAACCTTGTGATGCGAAACTCATCATTACTACTAAGAGACAATTATGTAAAATATAATGAGTAACCAAGCTCTATACATAGTCAAATGCAATCAATCAAAATTGGCACAGTTGAAACACGACAGAATCCAGTGAACATGAATGATCATTGTCTATTGCATGTGAATTAATTTTACTTAGGTGAATTAGCCAATTAAACCTCAATTAGCTCAATTAACCTTAGTAAATTTAGATAAATGTTCTAACTGGAAATTATTCCCTGTAGGAACACTTCAAGCTGTTGATGACATGGACTATCCCATGACTATAATAGTAATAAGTACAACTATCATTTAGTCATACTAATAACAGAAGAGTTCGAACGGCCCCAGGTTGAGTAATGTATACATGATTCGTGATTCATGAGATATTAGTGTATTCATTGTACGCTCTAAATGGAATTCATATTTAAACCGTAAAATATTTTTATCTCTCTCTATAGATTAAATATTTAGAATAAATAAAATTTAATAAAGAATATATATATATATACATTATGAAAGAAATTTCTTATTCATTCGTTTATATAATGCTTTGAAAAATTATGAACTATTAAATTAATATAGTTAATACAAATTAAATGTTGTTTTTTTCAAATTAGGCAGGAATAAAACAATTAAATGCAATAAAATTTATTTAACAAATTTAACGTTTCTGAAATTTTTTTAGCTTATTCTATTATTCTAAAGAAATTCTATTCTAATTATTCTATTATTCTATTTTTATGTTAATTCTTTATCCCTAAATAACATTTAAAGATTTACTTAACAAGAGATGAGTTGCAAGGAAATCGTTGTAAAATTTTTATTGAATTTAACTCAAGAGCCTTAATCGAGCCTTAGATTCCAAGGTTTTTTAAGTATTTAAATTAGTTAATCTGATTGTGTACTATTTTAAGCAATAGTGGGAAATGTGGTGACAATAATTGACGAATATCTGTCAAGATTAATTTAAGCATCTTATTTTCCACGAAGTTTTGTCGTTATTAAGCGATGCTTCGTAGCACTTCGTGGATAACGTGTCTTAATCTGTTCGCTCACGTTGTTGATTACCTCTCTGTCGAAACGATGGACACTTGAAAAATTTCGGTACAGCGCAAGTGTGTTCATTAGGCGGGGAAGTTAAGTCTCTGAAAGAAAAATGCATGGTTAATATATAATTTAATTCAGCAATATCGTGAAAAGTGAGTACAGAATGATCTCATGTATAGCACTTTGGTAAGCCAGAAAAGTAAAGGAATACACAAGTCCCAATCGGTTTGATTTCTAGAGATGTAAGGATAAAAAGTTTATTTTAAATAGTTTTGTTAGACCTTTCAAACATTCCATCACTACAATTGTCCGGATGTGTAAAATATTGTAGACCTCTTTAAGAAAAATAAAATTATAATAAATTCTTTTTGGTGTATGCAAAATGAGAGGAACACCATATCGTGGTATTTCATATGCTATTAGAACTTTAAAATTTGTTGATACTACGTGATCTGGTATTGATTTGGCAAATAGTTCACAATAACAAAAATGTATTTAATACCTCTATTAGTCACAAGTAATGTACAGAAATCGAATCAAAAGAAGTTTCAATTTTATAGTATTGTAGATTTCCAATGTTCTTCACTTTAGTACCTTTTAGGACATTATATACATGGCAGTTTGGGCAACACTATCTTTACTGGTGCGTACTTTAATGCAGCAGAAACTGTCCAGTAAGTTATCCTAAGCTTTTCTGACCCCGGAATGTCCTCCAATAAGATTATTATGAACTTATTTGAACTCTTTTTTTCTTTTTAAGACCAACACTCAATGATAAGATTTCTTATCGTTCCTTTCAATTCGTTCATATCTTCATCGTGAATAAGCAGTAAATCAAAATATTGTCCAATAAAGTTTTGTTGCAAGACTACATACAAAAATTTCTTACTACGTAGGGGGAGAGGAAGAGTTCATTTTTGTTACAATATGTGTTCCGTATCTTGATTTCTCAGTTGATTCTCGCTTAGAATCCAAGTTTTCTTGTCATCGCAGCAAAGACTTTGCCTTAACACGGAAATCAACATTTCTGTCTTTCTGAAGTCCGAAAATAATACTTACTGGCATTCAGGTGAGATTTTCTTTATGAAGCGTCTACATTCTCAGTAATGATACTCATCAAAAAACAATACTAGAAGCCTTAGAATATTCATCTTACTATTTGAAATTCCAGTTCCTTAAGAATGAAAAATGACGCACCCCATTTTAGAAAAGCATGATGATGATGGGAATATTCTATAAAGTAACTTTTGGTAATAATACAATGATGTAAATATTCTCTTTATCGCCAGATATGTACACAATAATTCATTTTGGATTTATTAGGCTTTTGTTGTCCTTCTGGGTATTACAAAACTTGCTTTAATTCATTAAAATCATATGAATACGATTTTATACTTAATTAAATTAGCGTTAAATTACCATTATTTTGAACAGTTATTATGGTCTACTATACCATTAAGTTATTGTAAAAATGTACTGTGTTTATTGATTTTAATACGTAAGTGAGTGAATCTTTTTAATAGCCACACTTAATTTATTAGATAGCTACAGCTCACTAATTTAAAGTGGCAAGGGCATGAAATGTACAAAAAATAAGAAGTATCTCTTTTTTTCACTGATTCATTTAAAACCATTTGAGTTTTTCCTTCCGTGCTCCACTTAAATTTAATATTGATTATTTCTTAATCGAAACTTTTACTTGTGAATGAAACCCTCTTTGTTCGAATTTCAATATTCCTTTTACGTACCCAAAATCAATAATTTCAGCGGATATATACTTTTATTTGCTAAAAAAATAACTCAAGCAAAACTTCGGCTTAAATACAATATGTTGAAACGAAAAGAAAATTAAATCTTAAAAAATGTTTTTTAAAGGAAGTAAGCAATGGCTTAAGATGCTTTTTTTTTCAAAATTCTTTTTATTTCGACTCCCTTTGCAAAAGTAGGTCAAGAAGTATTGTATTTAAGAGTCCATAGTGTGTTATGATAATAAAATGATTCCTACCCAATTACTCGAACTTCTAAAATCGATGTGTTCTTTCCATTTTATTTATTTAATTCTTTTTATGTTACCGCCTTACAAGCGTTGTATTAAATTATGATGCTTAGATTCTTTTTTTTTATAAACTTTACTGAAACCTCAACTGATAAAAAACTCTCAATTAATAAAAGCTCATAATTATGGATAGATTCTCAGAAATATTAGAAATTTTTTTTTTTTATGCAAGTAAATCGAAAATCAGAAATATTTTTATTGGGATTTTGGTTAAATAACTTCTCTCCCTATAAAACATTTTCAAAAAAAAAACCTCTTCTACAATCTTATTATAAGCCCATTTTATTTTATGTCAAATCATAATTATTAAAAAAAGGCCAATATCATTGTGTACGTGTATGTGTACAGGTTGATTCTACGGTCATGGTAGAAACATTGGAGAATGATACAGATATTAAAATATAAAATTTTGTGTTCAGGAATGTAGAGTTTGAAGTACGTGTTAAAGTAAGAAAACAAAACTATAAACTAAAATAATAACAGTGTTTGGTTACAATATAATTACGAAGAACTTTTTTGTGAAAATGTTTATATTTAATGTTCAGTATTACAACCAACAAAAGTAACGTATACTATGTAGTGCCGAAAGAGTGATTGGTGAAAATTTCCAAAGCTGCCAAGAGTTTCACGCACACTTTCAGTCATAATGGACAGAAAAAGAAATGAGGTCCGTTCCTGAGTAAAAGAAGTATCATATATGATACACATGTGATGTGCTGCTAGCCTTCAGACACCCCATAAAATGCAATCATTTTCCATAAATTTGACGATCAGAATAGTCATCGAACTATTCCACTAAAGAAAATTCATCGCCCCACTTAAATGACATCGAGGTGGTCGCGAATAACCCCTCTGAAAACACTTGTATATCAACGTGCTAAGACTATATATAATTATATATAAGTACAATAATCGGAAAATCCTACAGTAATTCAGTTAAAAACTTTTTCCAGATAAATAAGTAATGTGAGTAATTGAATCATGTTGTGGTTGGAAATATAGATCTTTGAGGGAGTCGGGTACAATATGTATATGTTGTTGGAATGCATGTGAACGTGCAGTGTGTATATGTTCTCCTTCCTTTAGTATTGTGCATATTGAAAATCTCTTCCTGTGTAAAACTTGAATCCTATGTGAATAGCACTAAGTTTAGAAATCCGGCAAAAACGTGAACTGCTGCAAGAATCATTTGTAGAATTCCAGGCACAATTGGTATTCGCTAACAAAGCTTGTATTTATTGAATATGGAATGGGTATAAACATTCTTATTTCAAATAATGGGTTGACTCACATGTACAAGACGTGCAAGGGCTCTTGCATTTGTGCGGCATGTTTCATCCATCATGTTTTAGATTGTTTCTTCCATGTTTAAATATCGCCAACACTTGTTCCTATCCTTTTGTCAGAGCTAATGATAAATGAAAAATTTAAAAAAAAATATTGATGTAACCTTTCAAACATTTCACGGTTTACCCTTAGCCTGTTTGAAAACCATTAATGATACAGCCGTAGAGCTATTTTGCTATTCGCATTTGCTGCACTATACATTAAAGGCTTATATGCGTATTCACATTGTTAGTAAAATTACGATTACGATTTCATTACGATTGAAAACACAGTTGCAACAGACGTTTTCACGCAGATGCTTCAGATCATTAAGATATACAGGTACAACGGTGCTCTCTATCCACAGCATTGCCATTCATAGAAAAAAATATTCAAGCCATCATCAGCAATGCAGCAATGTTTACAATAAATACTTAAAATTGTGACCACGAATAGTAAAATAAAGTTAGCAGCTATGATTTTCTGGCAATGCCGTGGGTAGTGGGTACTTGTGGAACTAGCCATCCGCGATCACATGTATTTGTGTGGAAACGACTTTTGCAGCCGTTTTCGGCCTTAATAAGAGACCGTTATAAGACCCTAATCGTGCTCGTCTAACCGATATTGGTCAATTCTGAACGTGTAGCATGCAACATCGTTTTCTGCTGGAAATATCTTATCCATTTGTAGAAACGCCACAAACATGTTTAGGAACATTGTCGGCAGTAATAGAATCATAAACTCTATCCGTTTAGTGTATTGTTCACATGAATGAGAAAAAAAAATCTAACTGAATACCATGAAAACGTACCCCATAGTATACATTATAACACTACCACTACCACATTGGCTTTTTTCAACAATAGATTTAGTTTGCTTGCTCTCGGATGTTTCCAATTTGACACAAGGATATTCATTCGTTTCATAGAACAAGAATCATGACATGTCAGAGAAGGCAAAGCTTTTCCAATCAGTAGCAGTTAAATTCTGGTGTTGAAATTGAAGCCGTTTCTGCCAATGTAATTTCATCAACATCACATTGCAAGCCATCCATCTACTTCGGAGACCATACGTAACAAGGTTAATTGCACTGTTAGCTTAGACACACTGTGATATGGCTCCCTTTTGGTGACCATATCTTTGATTGTCAGCTTGAGCTAGAGGTGTGGGATTTTCCGAATAATAATCAGATATTTTAAATTCTTAATATGACTTTATTAAGAATAGATCTTAAACGTCTAACAATTTAGATAAATTTATATAAATCAGAATCTAGAATGAACGAACACACAACAATAGTTAAATCGAATCGCGTAAGTTAGACCACTTTCTCTAAATAATTATATTATCCGCCTACTCTCACTTCTAATAATATTACAAGTTCTAATATCAAATAATCAGTCCTACCTTAATTCAAATTTAACTTCAATCTTAAAATGGAAACGTCTAGGCGCGTGTGCAATGGTATTAATGGCAGGATTTCTAGGTAACCTTACGATAGGCTGTCAATTCACGCTTGTATCTCCTCCAAACATAACATTCATCAAATTGCCATTTATTTTACTGAAAATTCTGATCTTTTAAAAGCTATCTTATTTGCATTTCTTATTCGTATTTCTTATTCGCATTTCGCTTCTTGTGTTTTGGTTGGAAAAGAGTTGCAATTAATCTTGGCCCTCAAAGAACCCAGAGGTTATGTTAAAAAAAAGAAGCGTGAGCCCGTCACAACACGTTTGAATTTCCTCTGGTTTGGTTGACATGTTGGTTACTCTACTGCAGCATTAAGGTCAATCCTCCCAAATTGCTGTAACCATCATTTACAACTCAAATTAATGGTATGTGGCCTTTACTTTTTGACTTTTGCTGTTTATTTTCAATAATGTTTTTACTTCAGTCACGGTACACATCTACACCAGCAGTACTTGAACGGTTCACAATCTGTGTAATCTTCGAAATATCACTGCCCTCGGTCGAAAGCTATTGACCAACCCATTTGCAAGTCAACCAATTTGCTCGTCTTATCTTTCACAGTAATGTATGACATGTTTCAAGGTAGTAAACCTTTCAAACTATTATACCCATCACGCTGGCTGGCACTACTAGACGCATATAAATGGCTATGTACCTTTTATATATAAATTAGGTGTTGGTTATAATAATGACACTCGCCTCTATAGTATTATTTATTATCTGATTGCTGTAAGTATTTATCTGTAGTTGTACGGTAGCCTTCTGTATAAAAGTTTGTGTATTTCTTAATTTTAAAAATCCTTTGTGAGTGTAAGCAGTAATTGAAATTAGAGTATTGATTTTTTTAAATAAATTATGGAATGTTAATCATTATATTCAGAAAACTATTTTAAAAGAAAAAATAATTGATACCAAAATATTTTCTAGATACCCTCTTGAAAATGGGTCAATAATTGGTCATGGATGGTGAACCCCGTTGATAAAGATCAAAAAGCAACGTATACTAAAGACATTACAACAATTAAGAGCATTCAACAAACCTTATTTAAATAAGTTCTAAGTACTTTATTCTATGTCTACTTTTTATTCTATGTACTTTATTCAATATTTTAGTCTGTATTTTATACGATTCTTATATTTTTAAAAATAAAGTGGTTCTTAGCAATTACATATATATTATTAAACAAAATTGCAAATTCATCATAAAAAGCTACGTTTTATTTGCATTTAAAAATGCTCCGAATTTGTTATAATTAAATTTTTTCCAAAAAGGTTATAATAAAAGAAATTTCATCATTAAAATGATACTTTTGACTGTGATTTAAAAAAGATAGTATGTATAAAACAAAGCAATACGTTACAATTTTATATTTTTGGTTACAAATCATGAAGAAGAGTTTCAAGCAATATATTTAAATGAAATCTCATTTATATTAAATCATTAATTCCAACAAACTCTCAAATCTTTTTTCTTCACGTATAGAATATACACACATAAAGGATTACAATACAATAACATTAATCATGCTAGATTCATGCCTAATAAATTGAAAAGGAGGAAGCATCATACTATTTTCTTAATTGAAATTATTCCGTAATCATGAAACTGATGCAGCCAAAATTTATTCTCTACCAAGAAACATTAATTGTCAGCGTTTTTCTTTAGAATAATATGTCTCAGACGAAATTAAGCACAAGAAGCGAAACTAATTTTTCCGATTAGATAAAAATGATACTGATATACAAAGATTCTCCGTCAAAAAGATCGATTATTCATTCATTTACTCGTTATATAAAAGCTTTTTCAAGAATATGTATAGATATAATCATTCAATATTCATAAATAAAACGGATCACTGTTGACAGATCTTTTAATTTAAAATCAAGATTGACATATTTGTGAAACCGTAAGTTATGTTTTACCATTAACCCCTTAAGGGTCACCAGCGTATATATCCGTCTCTATGTGGGCCAGACATATATATCCAATCTTCTGAAATACGATTCTTTTCTTTGTTACTATTTATAAAACTATTCGGAAGACTTTAGGATGTAATAAAATGTCATTGATAGTGTTTGGGGAGAAGTTACTTATTTCAGAGAAACATTTGCTTATTTGTGCTCCATTTTTATTTAAAAAATAAGCACATTTCAAGCTATTTTCTAAATACGCGTACCTCAATGGAATTAACAATGTGTGTATGCTGCCCTGGAAGACCGAATTTTGGAGATGTTGACTTTTTCCGGTGAATGTCAACATTCCGATAGTCGCTTGGAGTAGATCCGGAATATTTGTAAAATAACCTTATTTCTCACACTGGCAAATATGGAAATTCATCATGCACTGACGGTGAATGTTGAATACAAATATTTTTATTGCGGTTTTCCATCTTATGTTTTATTATTAAAAAAATAGTATATGTCAAAATAGGAGAATTTTTTTTAATAGTACTTGTAAATAAATTTTTGAATTTAAAACGAAAAGTACATTCTAATTGAGATAACAGACGATAATAAAAATAAATAAAATCACCCAATTATGTGATTGACGATATTCAATCTTATTTATAGCTACATTTTAAACTTCTGTTGGACCTTGGAATTCCACAAGATCCCCTTGCATTTTACAACTGCATTTTATTGTGGAACACTTCTTTTTGCAATGGTAG
>BMAV01017420.1:55989-97779 GCA_019973955.1 Trichonephila inaurata madagascariensis | reverse complement strand
TAATAAATTTCTTGTGTCAAAAAAATCAGACATTATAAATAACTATACACATTTTACTAAATATTGCTTAAATCAGAAATACCCAATTTATTTTATTAATAGTTATATAAATAAAGCTATTCAAAATAGTTAGAATTAAAATTATGAGATTGATAATAGCTTATTACTATAAACAAATATTTTGATATAGTTATCTCCATAGTCTAATATTAGATTAGAAATTACTTACTATTATTTTATTCATATTTACTCTGGTGTTATTATAGTTATGCTATAATATGCAACTATTTTTAATTTTTATTTCCATTTGTAATCTATTGTTAAGTGCTACATTTCAGCCACTCTTTTGATTTAAATCTGTATTAGGGTATAGAATCTGGCAACAAATTGAATGTTTCCACTCAGATTTAGCGTGGGCTTTGCATTTGTAAGTGCAATTTTTAGGTAAGTTACCTCTATATTGTAATGGATTTAGATATTTCTATCCATTATTTCCTATTGGTTTTTGCTCAGTGTTATTTACAAATAAAGGGGGAAGGTTGGCTGGCCAAAAAACATGTTCAACCCCACTTTTATATAAATTAATTTTTATATACTAACTGTCCTAAGTCAGTATTGTTCATGGCACTGCAGCATCCATTTTATATTTATTATCTCGATTACTCTTTTGTCCTTCATTTTATGATTTCCTGCTGTCTATGTGTTTGTCGAGTTTATTGTTTGGATGTGATCTCTTGTTAGTAGAGAATTGACCTATATATATATATATATATATATATATATGCATACAATTATTTATTCTTTTAGTGACGAATGTCATTTATATATATTTCTCAAATTTCCCAAGCAAATTTTAGGAATAGTACTCTAACATGTATTAGTAGATAATACCTAAAATCAGTAATTTGATATATTGTCCATATTTGATATATTATAATATTGCCGAGATTGAATGGGATAATTCCATGTTTCCTTTTTTTTATTCGAGTAAGAACTACACTAATGTAGAACCTGTTTTTGTGTGGTCTTTTTTTATGCGATTTGCTTTTTGCGATTTTATTTTGTGTGATTTTTTATGTGCGATCTTTTTTTTATGCGGTGTATGAATTTCAATGACTTTGGCGTCACTGTAATGTTTTATATCTATTTACCAGAGGCGTAATGGAAAATATTGGGACTTCCCTCCCTCCTGAAAGTAAAGTTTCGCCTTTAATATTTTATAAATTGGGTTAATACGTATTTAGCGTTAGTCAAGCCTTGGACCTTTAGAGTCCTGCACCCCCCTCCACCGTGGCAGGACTCAATGGCTTTGGCTCCACTGTAATGTTTGCTATCTATTTACCAATGGTGTAACGGAGAATGTTAGGATCCTCTCTCAGTTTCAGCTCAGGTTTTGCCTTTAATTTTTCATAAATAGGGGGTAAATATGTATTTAGCGTAAGTCAGGCCTTGGGCCCCTAGAGTCCTGCCCCCCCCGTGTGATGCGGGGGTGTACGTTGCGCCACTGAAGTGTAGACACTTCAATGCGCTCTGTTCATTTGTTATAAGCGATCTCCCGACAATGCGCGTTCAGATGCTTTCTCTCAACGCTTCTGCAGCCCGCGCTTGATTGAAGACGAAACTTTCAATGACAGTAATATTATGAAAAATTTGATAGAATATGAAGGCGGACAAGAACCAGATTCTTTAAGAGCGGATAAAAATATGCAGGGATCCAGCTTTCCAACTAATTGGAAAAGCATTTTCTTAAAATAGATACCAATTAAGAAAGGAATATAAAATTCCAAAAAGGGCTTCAATCATGTATATCTGGTTATTGTGACATTTACAAGCAACTGAACACCCGACCTTCGTCGCAAAAACTTATTTCTTACTTTATGTTACCAAAAAATAAATCAAATGAAATTGATTGTGATGAAACGATTTTGAACTTATTCATTACAGGGCTTTGGATTACGATGAGTAGCAATGAATTATAAATGTGCATTTTGAAACCTTATCCGTGTATACAATGAGAAACTATGTGTTTTTAAAATGTTTCCATGTGTAATATTTGATTATATATTTGGTTATGGAAGTACTCTTACATAAATTTCGTAAATAATTCGCATATTTTATAAATGCAACTTTTTTATGCGGTCCTTATCCACTGTATAATTTTTTTTGTAGTATTTCCACGAATTAGATTGTTTTATGTAGGAATTTATGAAAATTTTGAATATCTTTTTTGTGCGTTTATATTTATGCGGTCCCTATCTACCGCACAAAAACAGGTTCAACTGTATTTAAACTTTGTACTTTGGAAATTATCCCCTTTTATCATAAATTCTTTTCTGTGGACTCGATCACTGACAGATCAATATAAAAGTCAATGGAAGCGATCTATGGAATTCTATAAATCTGTTACAGCCTTTAAATTTGCAACATAAAACCGCAAACGTGGCTTTCTTAATCCAGGCAGCTCTCAGAGGGTGGTGATCGAATCAATGTAAACCCTCCTTCCTCATAATTCTTCTGAAAACCAATTTTCACCGTTACAAAAAAGCTATTTGGAAGATATTTGTTTACAGTACTATTCTGTTTAAATGAATACGGTATACGAATGCCTTACATTTTGGGATTATTTTTATGCACGTGTTGAGAAAAAGCTAGCTTTTTTCAAGACTGATTCTAGTATACATTATTTTAGACTCTATAAAAATAGAGAATAGAGAAGAATAATTTTAAGAAAAGAGAAAGAATTTACAGAAAACAAACCTCTTGCATTATGGATGAATATTATTTAATCATTTTTATTGTAGATTAAATTAGTTGAATTTGATAAAATCGTTCCTTTTTTTATATAAATTTAAAATTTGAACATTTGATTGGGTAAAATGCATCGATTATATATAATTAAACTGAAAAATAAGGTAATAAATCATTAAAATATACTCCATATGTAAAAGTTAGTTTTTAAAATATTTATTGTGTAATTAGAGTCAGATAAATATTTAGACTTCATTTTTAAATTATTAAATAAAAATCAAAAGAAAAAAATTATTATTTAAATCCTGTTGAATCTCAAGTAAAAAAACATTCAGGGTTTTTCATAATTCCCTCCAAGTGTTTGGAGCACTGAATTTATAAATCTAAGACGAATACACAGCAGAAAAGAACACATGGAAGAATACAGAGCAAATTCAAATTTTATTTACTTATTTTCCAAGTGTTTTATAGGGGAACCCTTGGTCACATAACATATTAAATTATGAAAACCCTGTCTATCAATTTAAGAATTTCTCTTTCTTTGTATTAGTTTATTGCTAAAAGTGCAGTTTTTTAAAAAAAATTCGTAGTTAAATTTTAAGATATAAAAAAGGATTTTTAATGTTAAGGACTTTTAAATGACTGCAAGTAAAAGTTTTGATTTCTTAAGATATTTCACAAATTATATGTGTTAAAATACCTTATATTTTCAAAAAAATGTTGAAAATATAAGAATAATAGACTGTTGCATTATGGATGTATATTTCTTAACGAAAGTATTCATGTCTTAAATATAATTTTTATATATAAAAAGTTAGTATGTGCTTCTTAAAAGTAACTTCTGTTTTAAGAATTGTAGTGGGATCTCTCGCTCATTTCTCTTAACTAGCCATTTGATCTACGGGGTGTTGCCAAATTCCACGAACAAATACAGAGTGGTGGTAATGGAATGGCAGAAGGGAACAAACCAGCGTAGAACATAGGGTACCAAACCACGCTCAGTGGGTGAAAATCGCAAGTAGCCGTAAAAAAGAATAGTAGCCGTCAGGAGGACGATAATCCAGAAGGGAATGGTGGGATATACAAATACTGCCTTAACGCTTCAATAGCGCAAAATACCTTGTTTTCCTACTTGTGACCTCCTGGATTTTCTATAGGAAGTACCGTCCACTGAGCATCAAAATGGGTGGTTCATGAACGATGGTGTACCTGAACATTTTTCGATTACGAGGTGTAACCACCTGCATGTTAAATATCCCGGTAGGTGAGACGCGCTTCATCTGTTGCTTGAACTCCATGTTCCTCGGACCGCAATTTAGATTTGTTCTTCTGAGGCCACCTGAAATCGCTTGTGTTTGAAAGATCAGTGGCTACAATGGTGGATCTCACGTCTCGGATCCTCGTCGCTTCAGATGACATTACCAGTACACCAGATTTTTTTGAACGCAACCCACAATTCTTCGTCCGTCGAAGTCAGCTGGGCTATGATCTAAGCGGCCTCTACTTCGAACAATTCTTGTGACAGTTCTTTGCCGTTGCGTTTCTGATGTCAAGCTGTGATGCATTGTTCGCTTAATGTCTAATAAATGTATATCTCGCTTCTTATTGTTTTTTATTCCACTCTACATCACATCCTTCATAATTATTTTCGTTAATTACTCCAATTAAACGTGGCTGTTTTGAGATTCTATTTTCTGTGGCGATTGGTCATCTCCGTGCTTCCTACTATCAACCCTTTGAATGTTTCAGTCGAATTCGACAACAACCTGTACATCACTGTTTGATAACACTACTTTTTATATGTAAAGGAACCGTAATCTATTCAAATCAATATTACTATTTGCATGGAAGTACAGTTAATGAAATAAGAGAGGAAGAATACAGAGAAAATATTTTAAAAAAAGGATGGAGGAATTAAAATATAGTATTAAAGTTTTGTTGAGGTTAGGTTAGCTTCATCAAAAGAAATTCAGAACGCATATTCTTAAATCTAACTCCATTATTAGAAGTCAATTGCTTAGAGTTCGCAAGGTAAGAAATTCTATTTTAATCTTAATTCGGCAGATAGATGAGTTAAGATGGTCCACATATTGAATTCATTTTCTTACTGATTATTCGAAGATTGAATAAGCTAGTTAAAATCTGAAATTTATTGAATATTATGTCCTTTAATAATAACGAAGTGATCCCGTCATACAATGAATGAAATGCATTGCTTTTCAACACATTAGATTCATATATCCTATTACTTGAAACTTCTAAAACTTCACATGGATTGACCTGGTACTGAAAATGGTAATTTTATTTTCAAGTGTTGCAAACATAAGACTATTTGAACATCCACTTAATTTTAAGATTCCAAAAATAATGATGGTAAAAATAATTAATTTAACAAATTATTATAATCTCTTATGCCTAAATAAATGAGAGAGAGAGAGAGAGAGACATTTTTTTTCAACTATTTCCTAAAATTCTAATGATAATTGCTTAAGAAGTATTAGGAGAAAACAGTGAGTAGAGAGAGAGTACACTATAGTTAAAAATTATATACAATAACAATAACCAGAAAACAAAAACAACACACGAAAGCCCTATTCTAGACCAAATACATCATAATAATGTATTTCATCTAAACATTCCACTGAACAACTCTGTGTTTATCAAACAAGTTATTGCAGATAAACGTAATAAAAGTATTAATAACATGTCTCTCGAAACATAAAGTATGGCTTCCTTAATTTTGATTGAGAGATCTTCAATAAAGAACGCCAAATATTTTGACCAGCTTGAGCTATCCACAAAACATTCAAACATGTATGTCTATGTACTTCAATAAAATAGTAAAATGCCTAACGATAGAACAAGGTTCCATAATGACTCAATGATTCTGAAATAATTAATTTCCAAATTGTTCCATTTACCCCAGTTATCGTTTGGACACTCATGCGTAAAATTGGTCCCAAGTAACCAGGAGTGTTGATAATGTTACACCGTAATTTTGATGAATTGCTACAGATACGTCTCAGTTGCTTTCTATAGTTGATTATAACTTTTCCATTCAGGAACTTAATTTTTTTCCGAAGCTTAAATAATCAATCAAGTGATTGTGATAAGAAGACAAAGAAGTCATTAAAAGATGTGAATAATAGTTTGGTATTTGAATATAAAAGGTTAATTGTGTCGTTCGAGTATATTGATTTGCTAAGTTCTGTACGAAGAGTTGCAAGTCCGATGATAAATGCATCTTTATTTGTAACACACCAAACTAGAAACTCGCATTTTAATTATTTATTTGAAGGAATAGGATGATTTATTACAGTGATTTTCTTAGACAACCTTTTTTCTTTTCTTGTAGATTGTAATCTGTATTTCACAATATAATGAAATATGTAACTAAATTAATGTTATACCATGCTATTCGAGTTAATTGGGACAAATGGTAAAAAAACGATTTTTTCTAAAACCCTACCTTTTAGTCATTGTATACCTTAAGTCAATGCTTCTCAAACTTTAAATATTTGCGACCCAATATTCAATCATAATTTTCATCGCGCCCCCCTCCATACTATAACAATGAATTGAATTCAATAATACTATACTTTGACGCTAAAACTATGATACGACAAAAACCTTCTAAGTGTCACAAGAGTATATAAACGTCTCACTATTTTCCTCGGACGTATATATGTGTCTTTACGAAATACGATCGTTTCTGTGCACTGCTATCATAAAATTATTCCGAAGGTTTTGGAATGCAACAAAAGGACCCAGACAGTTTTTGCGAAGGATTAACTTATTTCAGAGGATTTGCTTATTTATCCTTTTTCTCCCCCTCCCCCAATACATCACATATGCACGCCTACGTGGAAAACGGTGGCATTGGGACGCGAATCGCGTAATATTTAATTGCAAATTCAGGCATTAATTATAAACTGCACAAAGTATAGAGATAAGTGTTAATTTTTTCATATAATTTTATACATGACAAGAACATGGGGTCACAGGTAATTATTAAACTTGTTCTTAACTTAGTATTGCTAAATTAATTATAAAATTCGTTGTGCTGTACTGATACAATTATAAGTGCATTATATTAGTGTAAATGTTCTTTTTATTTTTTGTTATGTCACAATGTATTTGTTTGTTTACTTTCAGTAAATTTGTAGTTTTTTTTAAATAATTTTTTGCTCTGAACTTTTTAATATACTCGCGCCCCCCTCTTAGAGTTTTCACGGACCTCAAGGGGGGCGCGCCCCACAGTTTGAGAAACCTGCCTTAAGTAGACAGAAAAATCTCAATATTAGTACGAAGTATGTCCTTCTACAGCAGTAAGGATTTCCTCAACTTTTCTTGGTATTGATTCCACTAGTGCAGCACACATGTTCTCAACTTCATCATCGTGAAACCGCACTTGTATAGCACTTTTTATCATTTGTTCTTTTGTCGTGTAACTCATTTTAGCTAAATAAATTTTAAATAGGACTTAGGTCTGGTGAATTACCAAGTGAATTAAGCACTTTTATTATAATTTACCGAATAAAAAAAGTCTTGTCCAATATCAAATTGTGACAAGAAGCAAAATCATGTTGAAATATTTCGCTAAATGTTTCCTTGGATGAAACAATTCTACTGCGTAATAGTTCAATGTATTTGACATAATTCATCATGCTTTTAAAAGAAACCAAGCTTCCATTGCCATTTGGTGTGAAACCCCCCCCAAAACATGTGTTTAGAAGGGTGTTTCAGAATCTGTTGGAAATGATCTTGTAGCAATCTTTCACCTTCAATTCGTCTTCCTGCACTTGATTTGTATCCCTGCATAGGTAAATGTGCTTCATCACTGAAAATTGCTTTCTTCTATCGTTAAGAGTTCAAGATCGGTATCTTTTGGTCCGTGATAAACGTTTTCCCATCATTTTCTGAGTTAGGAATTTTTTTTCGTCGGACTTGCTGCTTTACGACCAGCTTCCAGAAACTTTTTGCGTACAATTGAGGTACTCACTTCAACACCATAGTCCAATAAATGTTTTCGAAGGTCAGTGCTTGTCTTTCTTGGATTTATTTTGCTATTTTTTATTAGAATTTTACCAGTTCAGCTTGCGCCCACATCTTCCTTTTTCTTTTTGGAGAGGATGTTCCGAAATCTTGAAATGTTGCTAACATTCGTGAAACACTTGATTTGCCCACACCAACTGTCTTAGCTATATGTCTCAAATTCATTGAAATATGTTCATTAAGAGCGATTAATTTAGAACGCTTTCTCGGAATAATATCCATCTCTGAACAGGCAAAAGTGACACGTGTTATGTGGAATGCAAACTTATAACCACCATCTACCACACTGAAATGTACTAATGTACTAAAATCAATAAAATGAGTAAATTATAGTCAAAGTCGATTCATCACATTACTTCTGGGCAAATAGAATCGGTTTAAAGTGGTTCGGGACATAACTGGTAATCACATAACAATTCAGACAAAAAAAAATGTTTTTGTCCCAATCAATTTGAACAGTATAATATTTTTCATCGATATACAATGTTAATTATTGATTACATAAAATAATTGTAGGATATAGCAGTGTTGAGTTAAACGACAGAACAGAAGAGAAAATGTAAATGTATTTACGAGGATATAGTATCAATGAAAACTACAAACATTTTATGCTATTATTAAGTAGAATCGAAGTCATTTTGTTTCAGCTCCTATACACGTTCTTACCAACCCTCTTGGGGAAAAATGCTCCCTTAATTGTTATATGATTTTTATAGCACTTGCCATATAAATACCGTGATTTATGTTTGTTTGAATGCTATTTAAACTCTAGTGTAAGAGTTGGGTCGTTAGACTGCTATCGAAGTTAGACGATCAGAATCAATATCTGAAGTCCTCTGAGTTCAGGTAGGGGATGTTTTGTCTGAATATCAAGTTATACCGGTCACACACACAAATTTAGACTAATGCTGTGTCATCGGATTGGAGTTTTCTATCCCGTGTTACGTTTTCAATCCCGAGGTTTCAGAATTATATTATTCATCTTCTGGAATTAGTATTGAACTGTTTATGAAAAATAATTACATATTAGCATAGTTGAAATTACCTCATAAAACTGAAAACATAATGAAAAATTGGTTCAATATTATTATTTATTCAAACAAATCAAAACAAAACATAATTCATCCTAAAAACAAATAAAAATAGTACGTAATTAAATTACAAAAAACATTTTTTCGTTTCTTGTGTTTCTGTAATTAAGTTTTTTAAAAAATACAGCTCGTTCAGCATTTCACCGTTCAAACGGTTTTTATTTACGTCACAAATTGTCTTGCTGAAGAAAACCTTCGTTCAGACTCTACACTAACAGGCTTTATCATCATTAAATAGGGGTATGTTCTTTCCAGGTAATCACCACGTCTCCCTCCATTTTCAAAAAGAAACATTTCTCTTTGAATTTTTGATGACAGTGTTTCAAATCTAATAGGATGCATTGGTGCATATTCCCCTTTGATAATTTTATCTATTTCTTCTGCTACACTTAAAGACATTTGTGTACAAATTGTTTCAACTATTGAATCAAAATATAAATCAATTTCAAGTGTTACCTCATTTGAAATAGAAGATCCAGTTGCATAAGCTGTTACTAATGTAGTGGTATTTAAAGCCTCAAGTCTTTCGAGCAAGTCTCCTATTAATCTACAGCATTTAATTGCAGAAGGACCTGTGGCAAAATCTATTCCTGAAATGTTGCTTATACCATTGTGTAAGTATTGCAGTAAACCACTTAGATCTGTGTGATGTTTACCCAAACGTGAAATGAGAGAATTGTTTTACTTATAGCACTTATAATTCCACACAAAAAAATCTATGTACATATTTCATCAGAAAAAAATAAAGTTTTCTAGCAATTACATTCTTAAAATTCCGGGATAGCTATTTTAATCCCAGGATTTCGGTATTCGAAGAAACACCGGGTTCGCGGCTGCGAACACTACACTGAATCTTCGATGAAAGAAAAGTGATCCCATTATTTGTTATAGATATTAAAGATAGGGATTGTGAGTAGATCCCTTTTTCTCTGTTTATGACATTTCTTGATAATAATTTGAAAGATAAATAAAAACAATAATTTATTTAAAATGACTGATTTTTCAGTGTCTTTTACTTCACCTCCTAGCACAGGTTTGCGACAAGTTAAATTGTGCTTTGAAGGAAGGAATTTTTTGGCAACTGATCAAACAGCTAATTCTGAAGAAAATTTTAAAATAAAATTATAATTATTTGATTTAATTATTATACCTTCATTTCAAGCTTCAGTGTGTTGCCTCTGCTTTCTAATAATTATTTCGTAATTATACTCTTTTATCCATAATAACCATTAATCAATCCACAAATATCATATCCATAAGGATAGAGCCAACAACGATATTACTAATTTCATTCAATTATGATGAAGTTTGGGGAAATTATTTTTAAAATGTAAAAAAGTTCACAAGCAATACATTAATTGCATAGTGAAATATATTTTGCCGACGTTATTTTAAATGTCATTAGTTTAGTTTTAATTATCACTAAGATTGTAATTACACACAAAAACGAAATTCTTTTTTTCTTTCTGACTTAATATTACTTTAATTAAATATTTTAAATGATTTAATTTAAAGATACTTTAAGGTATATTCAAACTTATTTATATTATTTAAAGCAATGAATTTAATTATTATTATTAACTGCTTATTAGTGAACTACTTGGGAACAAAATAATACTTATTTTCACTATTAATGCCAGTCAAAATGTTTTAGTCGACAAAATAATTTTATATCGAATCATGCAGTTACTCTTTGCTTATTATACTTATTTTTAAACGTTTATTAAGAAGAATGGTAAGACAAAAATGATGCAAACTTGAAACAACTTCTAGAAATCACACAACAAAAAGTTTGTTAAATACACATTTAAATTTCACAAAAAACTGAGTACAAATATTTTTAAATGACAGTAATAGTAACAGAATTACATTATAGCAAAGTTAAAGGAATTCAATAATCTTGAATAGAAAAGCAAACTGGGCAGATAAAAGGGGAAAGCTATTTGAGGGGTTCTTGGAAATATTAATGATTTAGTGTGAAACTATATTATAAGTTGTTCATGAATAATAGTTAGTGCGATATGTAGAAAAAGAAGCAGTGTTAAACTTCAAATATTTTATTGTTCATCTGATAACATTTTTTTCACTTCAATTCAAATTGACAATTCCTTGAGGTCAGTAATGCTATCAGAATGAATATTATGAGATTATTATACAATCGACAGAATCATGGCCTGTTCAATAAAAGAAATTGTAGCATTAGTTTAAAAGGGGAGGGGGAAAGGGGTTGTGTGTGGTAACGTTAAATAAATCAAATTATTTGATTAAAATTTAATAGTTTTTACGTTCCAATTGTAGCGATATTTGATAGTAATTATAAATCAAAATATATTTTCGTTTAAAATTATTTTCGCCCAGAACAAAGGCAGAGCTTAAAAGAAGTAGCAGAATTTATTGAAATAGCCTTCTTCATAATCACATTAGTTCTCCTTTACACACAACGAAAATTTTAGATATAATTATTTATACTGGAGAAAATTGTTTCTGAAATCAGTCACTACAAATAGGGATAGTAAATGCGCAGGACGACTAGCAACAATTAATTGGCACAAAAATTGCCAAAAATATTTCTAATGTAATTTGTTGTAAAATCATTTTAGAAGACTCTCGGGTACGAATGGCATTGATTGGTAATATATAGTCCTGTTTCTCAGATTCGTCTCAGATGAACTACCACTCAGAAGAAAACGGAGGACGCAAAAAGGACAAAATAGATCAACACTATCGAAATTTGAGTAAAAAAAGAAGATACTATGGTCTGATGAATCCAAAATTTGTTTTTATCCCACTGATAGTCTCTGTAAAGACGTGAAAAGAACCCCAGAAGACAAAGGGCTATTCATATAGGGCAATAAAATATTTCATTTAGGAAATTGTTTATTAGTCCTGGAAATAGACTTTTAGCTGAGGTGCTTAATCGCATGAAAGCTGTGAGCTACTTGATATTGCTAAATAATAAAGCGCTATCGTGTTTTCTATAATTGTAAGTTAAAAGGCAAATTAAGTATTCACGGTTTCGAGATAATAGTTATATTGGTTATAAATTGATGCTTTCCATTTCACATGACCAGCATAAATTCATAGATCTAAGCATAAATAAGAAAATTCTGGACTATTTATAGTTTTAAAAAAATGCGATTAGAAAATACGAATACCTATCAAGTTTTGGGTCTCATTAAATGACCAGTTAATTACCGAGTTGATTAAATTTGAAACGGATGTGATCCTAAATCATATTGATACCATACTTAGGAAAACTAAAACCGACATTCAAGCAGAGGGTAAGAAACAAAATATGAATGGATAAAAAAGTGTATTTTATAATTTTTATCTGGTGTGCTTATATTTATATGACATGTGTGAAAAATCATAATTTTTATTCAGATGTTAATATTTTTAATGTAAAAACTTAAGCAAAATGCATTAAAATTTCTTTATTAGGTTACTGAAACTATTATTAAATTATGATTTCGTGCAATATACGACAAACTTCTTTGTTGCGTTTTGTAAAAAGTAAACCCCAATCATCCTCTTATAATCAATTATTAATCACGTATCAAAAAAGAATTGTTACCATGTAAGAAACAAAAATATTTTATAATTATCATGCAAAAAAAACAATAAGCTGTTGTAGTTTCTAAATTTAAGCTTCACGCAGGATAATTTTCCATACAAGGAAAATGTTTGCGATTGGTTTATATTTAGCAGATATTCAAGAAAGTTAAATATATTTTTAATTATACATGTATTAAATTATGTAGTTGAAAAGAAAGTACAAAACGGTGATAAAATATTTTCAAGTTGAGTGTAGTTTGAATGACATCAAAGAACATTGTATGTAATAAGGTCTTTGTAGGTTGTTTAAAAGATGTTCTTTGTTTGATATAAGGATGAGAATTAATAGAAAATATGGCATAATCATCAAACAATCAGTATAAAATATCAGGATAGTGATTAATATATATTTAGAAGAAAAGCAACTCACTCACACTCATTACGATATTTGTAGAGCTATTAGACCTACAGACTCGCTATTAGGTAAGTATGTTTCTTTCATGGAGTGGAGATCTGCTGAGAATGGATTTGGAGAAAATTGATCTCCAAGGGACGTTGCAGGGACTTAAGGAGCATTATAGATAAATAATTCCATTTATAAACTTTTAGATGCACAAACTTGAAATTTGGTTGACAGATTCCTTCCGTAGAGTAGAGATCCACTACAAAATCCATCTTTTTTGGGAAAATTGATTCCTAAGGGGCAATGCGGGAGATTAAGCGGCGTTATAGAAAATTATATTTCAGCTTTTAAACTACTAGATCTACAGACTTAAAACCTGATAGGCATATTCGTTTTATGGAGTAGAGCTCCTCTAAGAAGGAGTTTTACGAAAGTCGACTTCCAAGGCGTTTGCGAGTGGTTTAAATGAGTTAAAGAAAAAAATAACTTCTGTTTTTGAATTGTTAGACCCACGTACTTGAAATATGTTATAAATGTTAGTTGAATAAAGATCCACTGAGAATAGATTTCACGGAAATTGATTCCTAAAGTAAGGAGTGGGGAGTAAATGACATGTATGGATAAAAAAAAATTCCCCTTTTCGAACTACTAGATGTACAGTAATGAAATTTGGTATGCATGTTTCTTTTTTTTTTTATTTGAAATTTGCTAAGAACGAGTCTTTCAGAAATCAACAGGAGGTTATAGGGCTTATTGGTAAAAAAAATATCCGTTTTTGATTTATTAGACTGAGACTTGAAATTTGGCAATCATGTTTATTTTTAATGGGTAGAGATCCACTAAAAATGAATTTTGTGGAAATTATTTTATAGGAGATTTAGGTGCGTTAAAGATAATTTTACTTCAACTTTAGAAATTATTTTTCAGAATTCCTGTCCTTTTTAAACCATGAGGTGATAGTTATAAGAATGTTTATTTTTATATAATCCAACACATAATGTTGTATTTATACAACATTATGAAGTACCCAGCGAATAATGGTAATAACTAGTATGATTAATAATGTTGACGATATTCTAAAGTGAGTTTAAGAAAAAGTTAGTAAATTAAAGTACAACTGAAAAAAAAAATTCTATCTAGAGAGCATAGAATTTTTGGAAAAAAACTATACTTTTTAAAGCATCAGTTATAAAGATAAGCAAATAAATCTTAGTTAAAATATTTTTTTCTGTAATTTAAAATTCTTTAGCTTCTCTCCTGATCGAAAACAAAAAATAAAATTAATTTAAATCATATAATACAGAAGTTTCGTGCAAAAATAAAGTACAACATTTGATTTTTTAAATAATGTTAGACTGAAAAAAAACCCTTTCTACATGAGTATAAAAGATTATAGTTTATCGATATTTAGTGAAAATTATGAAAAGCTAATTAAGAAAAATAAGCATTAATTTCGAAATGTATATGCTTCTTATCTTTACTTTTATAAAAAAATTGGATTCGTACAAAAAGTTTTGTTAGTAGTTGATAATAACAACTTTTTCCTTGTTTGACTTCAAACAATGCCGTTTTCATAAGTATAAGAAGAGAAAAAAAAATCTCAAATAAACTCAGAAAATGGTTAGTCAATATCTGCGTAAGTTTTCTCTCAATTTCAAGACTACAACAGCGAACAATAAGGAAAAGAAAAATATTGCCTAGATAAGTACTCTCAAAATTTATGTGCGCTGCTATAAAATAAAAAGAAGGACTCTGAGACTGTCTGAAAAATTTTCTGAATTATCTGAACAAATAGATATCTTCCTTATAGTACTATGAACTATCCATAAGTGACTGAAATTGAAAGAAAAAAAAACCTCATTTACATGAAAACTTATTTTTCAAGATATTTAATCTTTTTCTGGAGTTAGGAACTTTTTATGAGGAAAAACATTTTTAATATTTCAGGAAATGATGGTCTATGCTTAAAAAAAGACAAAAAAAGAAACTCTTAGGAGGTTTTGTCAAGTACTATCTCCATTAGAATAAATAATGGAGTTTCGGTTTTTTTCAAAAAGATGTACTACAGCAGATTTTAGATTTTATGCCATAAATAATGAAATTTGCATACGGAGATAGAAATTATTAAGGGATGAAGCTGTACTTTATAAAAAGGAACATTTTACTAAACACATTGAAAAAATTAAGATGATTTTATTCTATCATGCAAAAATAAATCACAAAATCTTTCAAAATTTCTTGAACTTAGTGTAACTGAAAATGTGTAATTCTAGTTTAAAAAAAATGTGATTCAAAAACCAAGCATACTAATCCAAAAGACCTTTGAAAAAAATGTTGTGAGGGAAAGGAACCAAACGATTTCAAATTATAATTCAATTTTTATTAATAAAACACAAATGTTATTTTTAAATTAAAAATCAAATTATTTTACACAAAATTTAATTTTTTAAAAAATAAATAGCATTTTACCTTGTCTTGTCAGACTCACAATGTAGTTTTTCAGAAATTTGTTAGTTTGAATTTCTTTTATTTGACAAAATATGCTTAATATGGTTACTAAAGAAAGAGTTTTTAAACTTTTTTTTTTTTAAAAAAAAGGTTATTTTTAGTATATTTAAAATATTAGCATTTCTTTTTTTGCAATCAAGTATTATAAAATGAAATTTCTAAATGCAAAGTTTCAACAATAAACTATACACAAACTGAATCACATGTAAAGTTTTATAAAGATCTTTCTTTTCTAAAGATATCATCATTGATATATGTGTAGGAGGTGTGTAGAAAGTATATTTTGAATACATTTTTATTGTTTTTTTGAGAGTGTATTTGATGATTTTATTTAAAAAAAAGGTCGATTCTTGACAGGAACATATATAGTATTAAAAATAATACTGAAATTTATTGTAGATTGAGCAAAAAAAAAAAAATATCCTTTAATGCCAAATATACATATATACTTTAGTTCAATGTTTTTTGTTGTTAAGAAAGAAAACGTATGCAGATATAAAAATAATTTATCAACAATCACATAGTACTTTATACTTTTTGTGCTCTGCTGTTACTTGACCTAACCTTTTCTACTGTCCTATTTCTAAATATAATCAATTAAATAAAAAAGACCTTGCTGTTGTTGTTATGATATACAGTATAAATGCAGCGACCTACATAGGTTATCCATTTAAATTTAAGCAGTGACATTATGCTTTTGATTTATTGTTATGAAAATATTCACATACCATATCTTAAAACCTAGTATCAGATTGTTTCAACGTATTGAAATACATTTAAAGATATATATGGCAATTTTCTTTTACGTCAAACGATGACTTATATATTACGTGATGAATGCCTTTGTTTTTTACAAGTACAGAAAAAATAAATTTAAATAATTTTCTAAAAACCACACTAACGTAAGGATTTTTAACTACGATAAATTTAATGTGTAACAGTTCTTGGAGAGACTATAGGGATATTGAAACGCGAAAACGTGACTCAGACACGCCGGTCGTTATTTGAGACAATGATTGCTTAGCAACAGCGACAAATATTGTATGTAAAATCAGTTGATATTTTCTTAATGGTACAGTTAGTATTGCGTCTTATTATTTCAAACCAGAAAATGTCAATGATTTGCAATGTGGTTTGATTATTGAGTGTTGCCTTAACCCTTTATCAACCGCATTAAGATTTACTGAAGTTTTTTTCATGCAATATTTTGGATTTTTCATGCATATTTTTTTGGATCACTACATTGAAAATTAAGGGAAATACATAAACAAAATACTCAACTTCTGGAAATTTAATCCGTCAGAGCTAATGATAATCTTCGCAATCCACTGAACACGCCGTCAGCTGAAAACGCAATTTCTGCTATCAAACTATTCGCCTTTCCCGCTAAAATATCATAGAAACCGTGCTGCCATATATCTTGGAAGAGTGAATTTCAAAGAATATTCCTGCTAAGTATCGTCACAATATTCGTAAAAATGGTTATTCTATGTAATTTAAAGTGAGTGGTACTTATAAGTATCGTCGGTAGATAAAGGGTTAAAGGAGTATCATTGTCTAACAAGGACGAAAAAAGAATTGTGGTAAGAAAATCTGCATCAATAATTTAAGGAATATGCAACTCATAAGCATACACATATACACATTGGGAATCGAAAAGGAAGCTGTTATTAAGCGATTTGTGAACAATGTCTAGTTAATGTTAAATCTACTAGATTTAAACGTAACAAAGCAGATTTAAACACCAATTGTGAAATAGTCGTTGATCATGTTACGACCTTTCTGAAAGCACAAAGCTGACGTTATTCATATCAATGCTAAAAGGAGAGGTACGAATGGTTAAAGTTTGAAATTTGATGACAAAAATCTGCAGGTTGTGTGATGAATCTCTCACGTTATTTACCACCACAAGAACAGCTTAATTTAGCTTAGCGATGACACAAGAAACATCCTCTTCTGGCTTTTTCCACAATTTTAATTGATAAATACAGATCCAAGATGGAGCGTTTGGGAACTATTTCGGGGCATTTTTCCTAACAACAGGTATTTTGAAAGAAGTAGATACATCCCACAAACTATTTGAATGTACTCCAGGATAATATTAAACGCGAATAACGCTGATAATTTTTACTTTTGTTAACTTTTAGGTTTAGGAGAAAATTTTTTCATCTTTTTAACAAAAGGCCCTTCAAGTTGGTTTAATTAATATAAGACCAAATTAAAACACTTGTCTTGACGATTAATATTTAGAAGACATTTATATTTTTAATAAACTTTTAAAGTAAATTTGCACAAATCGAGAGTTTTTTCGATTTCCTTCTGTACTGTAGAATCATCAAAATCGATTCTTGGTGTACAACAAAGGTGCATTTTTCGAATAAAATTAAGGATATCTTTTGTAATACAGAGCAGACATTTTAACTTACACTGGAGGATATTATGCTGAATCTCTCTCCAAGCTAATACAATTAATGAATAAAACTTGATATCGCATTAATGTGTTATTCGAAACATGAAATTTAGTGTGAGAGGGATTTATTTTTCATAAGAAAACATGTATTATGTATTCAAAACATCAACTAAATTAGAAATTAATTAATAGAATCATTTTTCCTTTGGAATAGTCACACATCAATTATTAAATTGATATGCTTAATTAAAATTGCCTTAATTGCCCTTACAACAATTTACTGATGACAAAATTTATAATAAAAAAAAAAACAATAAAGATAATTCATTTTTGAATCTTCCATATAATGAAAATCACTATTATAAAGTAAAAGAACTATTCTAAAGTTACTAGTTTAAAAGCTATTATTTTAGGAATTTACCAACAAATAATGATTTGTACAGTGTTTAGATAGTGTTATGATTTACATATATAAAGGAGCTAAAAGTATTGCACTATTCTTCAATAGATAATGAAGAAAAGCTTCTCTCAAATCCTCTAGAATCATTCTGAATTTAACTTAAGCATGCGCGCTAGTGAGAAAATTTATTTATACATTAATAGTGCTTACGTTGTTTAACATTCGAGGGCATTTTGTCAAAAGTTTTATGTTTTATCAATTTTATTCTTTTTGGAGTAATTTTTGTCTCAGCTGCAGAATAATATATTTGTAAAAGTATGTAAATAAAATTTATTTGTTAAAATAAATCAAGAAGTATTTTACTTTCAAAATGCAAAACAGCAATCCAAAATCATTGACAATCATGAAAAATATTATTTGTTAAATCTTTAATAAGAAAATAATTATTGATTTCATTAAAAAAAATTGTTTAAGAAAGCAACTGTTTCATTTTATAGTTATTAATTATTTTTTCTTTGATTAATATTTAAAAATAATATGTTTAGTAATCAAACAAACAATCAAATTATTTGAGGAAATCAAATGCGTTGTCATTCTTACGAATAATTTAAATATTATTTTGCAGTTCATTTTTCATAATTAAAAATTACCTGTTTTAATTTTTGTTTTTCTCGGTTTATCATTAAACTGCTATTAATGCAACAGCATTAGCAGTATTGCTATTATTTTGATCATCCCACTAAAAATATGTAAGGATTTTAAGATTTTGTTGATGCATTTAAAATCTTTGATATTACTTATCTTTTATAAGATTACAACAATGGAATTAAATAAGATCATTTGCGTTTTTTAGATTTAAATGCATAAGAATAAATTTCAAATTAATGGATAAAAGTGTCACCTCTTAACTGCCGATTAAAAGATACGTGATTCGCTCCTCAGTGTGCGTGCAGCCGTTTTTCACATATCCCCCCCGTATGTGATGTATTGAGGAGGCATGAAATGTATGAGATGGGAAAGTCCTTTTTGCAAATTATATCTTTCGCAAACAATATCAAGGACATTTTATTACATTCCAAAGCCTTCCGAATAATTTTACTGATAGTAGCCAGAGAAAAGTTCGTACTTCGGAAAGATGTGCATATATATCTGAGATAGTTGACGCACTGGCTGAATGAGGCGTATACATGTCGCAGGAAAAATGATAAAATTAGGAATTTCATCAAATCCCTAAGGGAGATGATCAATTGATGGGAAACGTTAAAATAACGTTTCTTCAAGGTCATTTCCTTGATAAAAGTAAAGGAGTTGACCAAATCCCTGATCTGTTTCAGTGAAATGATCCAATAATATTGTCAAAAGTTTAAAAGTTTTTATTTATCAAATATGGGGCATTATTAAACGTAAAAGTAAGTAATACAACAATAGGTAATAGAATACAAAGTATTTATTATAAACTAATTAACAAATAATTAGAAAATTTGGCTTTTATTATATTTATTATTTTTTTTTATGTGTAACATCTTTTCTCTTGGTTGCTGGATATTTGTGTTATAGAGATTTCGTGAAAAGGGACGGGAATGTGTAACAGGAAACCTGGGAAGTAAGCGTGGTGGCGTTGATCAATTTGGCGTGCCCTTCCCCCACCTTCATAGTTTCTTTACTAATGATGACTAAGAGGAGGGCTTACACACTAAAATATCAATCCCTGTGTTACTCCTATGGTGCCTCTTTTTTTAAAGATATGGGGTTGATATTTAGGGAATCGATAATACTATCTGTTTGGTTGGGAAGTACAAAGATTCTATCTCCCCTGGACAGTATTTTGCAAATTCAAATCCTGACTAGTTCATTTCATCATCTCATTGAAAAAATTCAGGAATTTGATAAAATCACTTACTTTCATCAGGGAAATGGTCTTGAGAGACGTTATTTTAACATTTCCCGTCAATTGATCATATCCCTTAGGGATGTGATCAAATTTCTAACTTCGTCATCTCTCTGCGACATATATTAAAGCCAGATGCAGTTAAGAAATAAAAAGGAAGTCATTGGATGATGTATTTTTATTTTTAGGGTTATGCTTTTCTTTTTCGAATGAGTTGCCTTCAACAAATAAATTTATCGAAACAAAAATATGTTTTGTACATTAAAGATATTTAATACACAATATTTGTTTTGTTTATTATTAACTTAAGACTTTATTTTTTTCCCTTTCCTTACAAACGTTTCTTCCTCTATCTATACGGAACTTTCTTTATCGATTCTTCGGAAATGTATCACTACTTAAGGAAACGATTCATTATATTTGTTGATAAAAGCAGAAGTTCTTTACAATAGAAATGCTCCTTAAAATAGTATTGACTTGAAATTACTCTTTCTCTGCGTTTCCAAGCAACGGCTCTTAAAGAGCGCTCACTGATTTCTAAATGTTCGTAAAATATAAGAAAAAGGAATAAAGTGTGACGTTTTCGAGACCTTTCAGGCAATTGGAATGCGCCTCTCAAATAAAAGAAGTAAAAAAAAAATTTTTTTTTCCCTCACTGCTTGCATTTAGTTCCTGCAATAAATCTTTTATCTTAACTATATTTTTATATGTATTGGTTTAAGCATTTTTTTAAAAATAAATAAACATTTTTGATATTAAATATTTGATGAACTCTTCTTTTACCTTTAGATCAATTTAAGTAATGGCACTAAGTGGATGATTAATGAAATATTTCATGGGGGAAGTGATGCATGCTAGATAACACTAAGAATAGGAAATTATTTTGTTGTAGTTATTACAATTAAGTGTTTTCAAGACATGTTATGTATCAACCAAAAGCTATAGTCTTGTATAGAATGGGATTGGATCAAATTCTACAAATGAATATCCTTTTTAGTTTTATGAACATTACGAGGTTTAAAATCACCTTAATGTCAATTAAATGACTTCTCTCTTGAATTTAGACGAAAATGTTATTAAAATTTCCATTTCTCATTTATTTTCAGAAACACTCGGCGTGTTTCGTAAGACCAAGGTAGCGGGTTCGATCCCGGCTAGAGTTGATAGATTTTCTGGATGAGAAAATCGTAGGCCAGAATTTCAATTGATTATATGGCATGTAAAAGATCCATCGAGTAGTAATTAGGCTCTTGTACTGTCTGCAAAATTGAAGCATGGCCGTATTCAGCATCCGAGAAGAACTTGAAACCATATTAATTGAAGCGTAAAAATTTGGCAGCGAGAGCCGCTGTTAGATGGTGCCTCCATGAAATGGCTCTCACATTCAGGGACTTGCCCCGTGTATACAAAGAAGTAATTGTCATTATGCAGCTCCTCAGAGGGAGAAAAAATGAAACACAATGATTCCCATTGCTCAGTATATCATCGTGTTTCCGTTGTCTGATGACGCGTGTCAACAAAGACAGCAGAGCAGATTCTTTTTCAAAACTAAATGCTTTCTAAAAATTAAATTTCCTGCTCAGAATTCAGCAGATGTGGAACTTATTTTACCATTTCTAAATCATAACATGGTATTAAAACTTAAATTGGGAAACTCAAGTAAAAATTAAAATAAACATTATATCTGCATGGAAGCTACCGATATTTATTTTGATAAGAATTATTTTAGAAGACGATATGCTGATTTATTACCAAAACAACTATTGTACATTGTTCCTAAAGAAACAAAAAAATAATCGACTTAATAGAGAAATGCTTGAAAAAAGTGAAAAGTTAAATGTTCCAAGGCTATCATTCCTCAAGAAATATATCGGATAAATGGCAATAAAAAATTCTCCGGAAATTTCTAATGTTTAAAAAGGAATTAATGCTACAAAAATAACAAGACAGTTACTTGAAATAATAAGTAACAACAACTATCTACTAGTAATTTTAAAGTATCCGACTACGTTTAGAACCATGATTTTAAAAAAGCGCATAAATGGATAATTTTCATGATACTTAGTTTCACTTTGATTAGGATACATGTATAAAATTGTTTTAAGGACAACATGATAAAAAAATTATTTATATACAATATTTTGTCAAAAAAGTAACTTAGAATAATCTTTTTTCAAAATGTTCTCCTTTAATAAAAAATGCTTCTATAATAATAATGATTTGTGCTTATATAAAGTAAAGACTTCTCCGGGGAGTCTGAACCAGGATTTTTAAGAAATTCACATTATTTTTAGAGTTACTACCAATTGAAATAATTATCGGCGTTTTTTTTCTTAAAATTTCTCCCTTTGCTGTAGTAAAATATGGATAAATCCACTTCTAAGCTGTATATTTCAAAAATTTTAGTTCAGACTCTGTACAGAAGTCTGAGCTATGTACAAGTAAAATATTATTATAATAGAAGCATTTTTCACAAAAGGAGAACATTTTAAAAAAAGGTTATTCTAAGTTAATTTTTTGCCGAAATATTGTATTTAAATACTTTTTTTGTTAAAATGTCCTTAAAATAGTTTTATACATGTATTCTAATCTAAGTGACACTAAATATCATGAAAATTATCCATTTATGCGCTTTTTTAAAATCACGGTTCCGAACGTAGTCGGATACCTTAAGGTATTCTTAGCTAAAGATCCAAATTTAACTACTGTATTAATAGTCTAGTCGCATCCAACTTCAAAGTACTCAATTACGTAATTAAATTTTCAAAAAAATTATTACGTTTCAATTTTTAATGTTTTGATAATGAATAAAATCATGAAATTTAATAAAAGAATGAATTGAAAGTTTTAGTATCTTCCGTGTAAAATTTATGGCATCTACATATGTATTCCACATATATCCAATTATGTAGAAAAAATTCTTTAAGATAATTTGAAAAAATGTATTCATGGATGAATACATTTATTTCATGAATTTAATAGAGAAAAGTTAAGCCTCAATCTCTCTCTTACTTACAAGAAAAAAAAAGATTAAAAATACGTAATTTTTTTCTACTTATTTTTGCGTAAATAAGCGAAAACTGAGAAAAAACGGGAATGGAGTTACTTATTAAAATGTTTTTAGAAGACATATTTTAATATTTCCTTTTAAAAATAAAAATGCTTTTTAGGCTCACCGTATACTTTGCGTTTTTTTAAAATACATACATCCTTTAATAGTCACTTTTTTAATTAAAAATTTGTTACAACATTTTCTATTTTTGTGTCATTTCTTCGTACAAAAAAGTTATAAGAAGTTAAAATTATTAAAACTTATTTTTGAACTTATGCATCAAGGATTAAGATAAACATCTCCTTTTGTACTGGAAAGATTGACTGAAGCTACTTTCTCAACCATGTTAATAACATAATTAATTTCGAAGCACAGAGAAGATTTATTTAGTTGAAAATCCAATTACTTCTAAACTATAAAACACACGTGTCAATTTTATATATCAAGATACCACTTAAGAAAAAAATTCTTTCCTAATTGCGCAAAAGGCACATGGTACTGTCACTGACCGAGACAACATGTCCGCCAAACTCTTTTTCACTTTAATGGGGAGAAAAAAAATAAAGAAACCTTTTTTACAAGAAAGAGTAAAACTAAAATTAAATGTTCTTTTCTTTTACGTATCGTCAAGATAAATATAAAGACTAAATAAAACACAATTGATCCGACCCTTCCCACTACCCGACTTTCTAAGAAAACCGAATTTGTCTCTCAATGGAAAGGGTACTCGAAAACCAATGCTGTTCAAGAAAGAAAGAATGAGAAATGAAACGAGCCAAGGCTTCGTTAAATCAATCTGAAGTATCCCAAGTTCTCCTGCACAATGAAAGAGTTTAGAAAGATTCTCGTTGTCTCCCTACTCCAGACTGTTTTTAAATATCCTCAACGAAAATTAGAACTATATCTAATGAGTGAGTACCTTGAATTCTATCTACTTATGACTGAGCAAATACAATTCTGAGGATAATATTTAGAAAGCTCTCAAATTTGTTTTAATATTATCAGGGAAGAGGGGTTTTTTAAAATTATATTCTATCTACAGTAAAAAGTATTAGAAAAAAACATTACTTTTTAAAAATTAACTAAAATTATTTTTTTTAAAAAAAATAATTTAAAAAAAAAAAAATAAATTATTAAAAAATTAAGATTATTTTTTAAAAAACCTTTATTTTTAAAAAAAAAGATTTTAATTATTAAATAAATAATTTAAGTTTTATTTTTAAATTTTTTATTTTAATTTAAATTATATTTTAAATTTTATATTTTTGGAAATTAAATTTTTTCCCCTTTGTTTACTTACATTGGGGAAATTTCCCATTTTTAAAAAAAAATTTTTTAATTTTTCAAAAATTAAAACATTAAAAAATTTCTATAATTTTAAGATTTTTAGATTTTTAAAAAAATTTTTAAAAATAGTAAAATAAAATTTTTTTTTAAACTCTTTACATTGTATAATTTTTACTTTTGGAGTTATTTAATCTTCGTTTTTTGAATCAATTTCCCTTTTTTATTTTTCCTTAAAAATTTTTATTTTAAATTTTTTTTTTCAAAAACTTGTAAAAGTTTTTCAATTTCACCAAATATTACGAGAGGTGGTTTATGTTATACTCAAAAATGCAAATAGATGAAAAAAAAGTCATTGCCATGAATGATGTCTACATAAAATGCAACCTCTATGAATAAAATTCGATGAATAGTCTTGTAACATTAACGTGGATGAAATATTAACAAAAGTTACCTTACTGTCTTTCGAAATAGTCATTTCCCATAACTATGCCCCGCTAAAATCTGTTATACATGTCCTGGAAACTTTGCAAGAAGTCTTCTTTTGAGGTGGAGCTCAAAAGCTTCGTCATGTTTCGTTGGATGTCAGAAATATCATCAATTTGTTTTTTTTCCTTTCCTTCCTCTTTCTTTTCCTTTCTGTTTCCTTTTTGTCTCCCTCTTTCCTTTCCTTTCAAATTATTTCTTCTCTTTCATTGTTTCTTTTTTTTTTAGTCGAGGGAATAGGAAGAAGTCTGGAGGATTGAGATTTGCCGAGAATGGTGGATGCTCAATTTGCGCCACCTTCTTTTTTGCCAGGAAATGCTTGACGATATTGGCTGCGTGAGAACGAACGTTGTCGTGAAAAAAAAGCCATGAACCTTTTTGTGCGTAATGGGGTGGTATTCTGCGTAGATATTTCACGAAACAGGTCAAAATATCAATGTACAGTTGTAGCCAAAATTGTAGACACTTTTTTAAACTGTCAGGTGTTTTAAGTTTGTATGATTATGGAAAATTTTACGTTGCACAAAATGCTAAGTATTTTAAATCATTTTAAAGGGAATTTAATACTGAATTCAATACAAAAGGCAAAATTCAAACATTTGCAACATAAAAAGATATGCTGTAATAACTGTCGATATACATTAGATTCTGATGATAACAGTGAGTTATCAAAATTCAGTGAGGTTGCCTTTAATCTTTATTACAGCTTCACATCAATGTTTTATTGAGCTTAAAATAGTTTTAAGCTCTTCCTTAGTTATTGCATGATACCAAGGAACGATTATATCCTTAATTAGTTCTATTTTATTTCATGGGTTAGGACAAGAAATTTCAAACGGTGCCACAAGTTTTAGATATGATTGAGGTCAGGACTGTTTCCTGGCCAACACAACAACTCAATGGTCTTAGAGAGGTACCAGTCTTTCAATTACTTTACTGTGTGACAAGGAGCAGAACCTTGATGAAAAATAAATGAAGCATTTTTGGTAAATAGTTCCCTGATGGAAGGCAGAAGTTTGGGTTCAAGAATGATGTCAATGTATTTTATGGCATTCAGTATCCCATCGGTCATATGAAGGCGACCGATGCCATCTGCTGATATTCATGACTTAGTGAGAAAACTATGTCGGTGATGTACAGTTGCTTGGATGCAGTCAGGATGTATCATTTCTGCTATTTTACATCTTACATACTTTAGACTATCACAACCGAATAACGATATTTTAGTTTCATCCTTCTATATAACTTGTGACCAATAATCATTTGTCCAATTAATGTGTTCCATTCCCCACTGTAGTCCCTTTTAGCGCTGCTGTAATTTGAGATACGGTTTTTTTCGTGGAATTCTACCTTTCAACCTTACATTTGCTAATATACTCCTGATTGTTTTTGTACTGACAGAAACACCATCTACACTCAGATCACTTGTGATAGATGTCCCCATGAAATCCTTTTTTCTCTGAAATGTAGTATTTTTGTTCTTCTGTCAGTAACAGATGTGGTGTATCTTTTTTTGGCCATTTCCTGAAGTTCTTTTTTAAATTTGTCACCGGGCATCTTAAACAAAACTCTCAATCTCCAGATGTAGTCACTAAACTACCCATCAGTTATGTAATTTTAACAAAAGGAATACCACTTTCTCGTCACACATGTGTCCATTCTACTCTTTCATCTGATATCATTGCTTTTTGACTAAAAACCATTGTTATCCTGGCTAGAAAACAGTCATGACCTTAATCCTATCGAAAACTTGCGACACCGTTTGAAAACTCTTGTCCAAATGCAGTACCCATGAAATAAGAAAGAACTAATTGAGGATATAATTGTTTCCTGTCATCATGTATTAACGAAGGAAGAGCTTAAAACTATTTTAAGCTCAATGAAACATCGATGTGAAGCTGTAATAAAGATTAACAGCAATCCCTCTTTGATAACTCACTGCTATCATCAGTATCTAATGTATATCGACACTTATTACAGCATAACATTTTTTGCATTGCAAATATTTGAGTTTGGTTTTTTGTATTGAATTCAGTATTAAATTCCCTTTAAAATAATATAACTGATAATGATAAATTAATTAAAATGATGTTTTGTGCAAAGTAAAATTTTCTATAAGCATACAAACTTAAAAAAGATAACAACTTAAATTGTCCACAATTTTGGCCACCTCTGTACTTTGCAGCATTCATAGTCCAGCTATCATGCACATAATTAATGGACAATCTTTCGTGATTAATTTATTCATTTTCTAAATGTTTTCGTCACTGACAGATGTCGCCGGTCTTTCGCCACGAAAGTTGTCAGAAACACTTTCCAGGCCTTCTCGAAAACGGGTGAACCCCTCGTACACTAACTTACTGGAAAGTGCTTGATCTTAATAAACACATATCGAATAAGTTTCTGTCGGTGTCTTACAGAGTTTCAAACAAAACTATAAATTGATCTTTTGTTCGTTCGTTTTCTGTTCTTAGTTAAGAACCAACGCATTAAACAAGCACTTTGTAAAATAGGTCTTACACGGAACACAAGCGATGCTCAACTTAACAATGGTGGGGACAGAGGGTCAACACCTGTCGCTATGCATGTGCAATGTTTTGTTTTGCCAGTGTTGCCAGATCGATTGATCTGACTTCATTCACCGAACTTTATTTTCAGAGGTTGTATGATATAAACAATGGCCTCTCCCCATTTGAAAAATATTTTTTTTAATTCGTAGTATATATAAGCAATAATTATGAGCTATGTCTAAGTGAATCTGAAATTTATGTCTGAAATAAAGTTAAACAATGATGCATTATTGTTTTTAATAAATGTGAAATGTTCATGCAATCGTAAACATACGGGGTGGGGCTCAAAAGTTTTCGAATTGAGCCGATAACTTGAGAAATTTTTGCAATAGAGTGACTACGATAACATTTCTATGTTACAGCGTTATCCTCGTTTTCTTAAATTGGGCTCTTCAAATCTTGGGGTCAGTGTCTCGCCTTAGTGACGCGTTTTACGGCGGACGTGTTTAGTAACTGGCGATTGAAAAGAAATTGTGTTTGTTGAGCAGAGAATGAATATCAAAGTTTGTTTTTGCTTTGAAAAGAGTGCTAAGAAGACTTACAAAATGTTGAAGCATGAGTACCCCAGTTACACATTAAGCTTTTAAGATGCATCGAGTTTCAGAGAAGGCAGGGAAAGTGTCGAAGATGACTAACGCAGTGCACGTTCGCAAGCTTCCCGCACCACTGAAACATTGAAAAGGTTTCTGCGGCGTTATGCAAGAACAGGCTTCAAATAATAGCGAAAATAGCAGAATCAGTTGGGTTTTCCATGACACATGTCAACGGATACTGACTGAGGGTCTTAACATGCATAGGATACGTCAACGCATTATTCCCCGCATGTAAAACGAAAAATGACGATGGACTTAATGTCGGCTGTTTGTAGAGATCCTTCCTTACTTTTCAAAATTGTTACAGAAAACGAGAATTGATGTTTTTTATGACTCATAATCCAAAAAAGCATCGACAATGTGGAAATTCCGACATCCTCCACGCAAGCAGAAATTTCGTCAAGACCTCCCTGAAGGTTGTGAATGTTGATTTTTTTTTTGGCGCAATAGCCAAGTTTGGCTATACTACGCCATACATTCGTTAATATAGTGAATTATTAATAATATATTTAAACATATATTTATTGTGCGTATATAAAAATGTAATTTAAATTGTCAGATTAAAAATAAAATAACACAAAATTGAGCAAAGTATTTAAAAATGCAGAAATGTAAAATTTTACAGACATCTCTTTTCTTAAAAAAATCTAATAGTACAATAAAATCCTTAATATGTTGAATATAATATATATATGTTGAATATATATATCATGTTAAAACATCAGTTGAGCGTAAAAATGCAAAAAGGTTTGGATGGGGAGCCTCCCCAACCAAATCATTAAAAGTTAAAAGATTGGTTTTAAAAAAGTTGTTTCTTTTAGATGAATACTTTGGACATTCTATTAAAATGTGTAAAATGGAAAGGTCACATTGACAAAAGTCGCAAACTGGGGGACTCTCTCCTAGCAGCAAATATCTATGCGTTAGACGAGTGTGTCCGATACGATGTCGAGTCAAGTGGACATCATGTCTTCGTACTGGTACCGCTGCCCATTGAGCAGTGGAAGAATGAATGCTATGTAGCTTGTTGATGACCTGTTGATCCCAAGTCTCTTGCCATACATGATGAATATAGTACTGTATAGAAGTTTTTTTAAATCTTGGTATGAGACAGGGTTCTGCATGTGATCAGACATGGATCGTGCAGCGTTATCAGCCTGTTCATTACCAAGTATGAGTGTCCAGCTACCCAAGAAAAAATTATATCAAAACCCTTTCTTTCTAATTTTCACAGAAGTAAAAGTATTTCCATCACAGTGGGGTGTCCACGTTCTGTTAAAGAATGTAAGGATTCTAGAGCACTCATGCTATCAGTGTACACACAAAATGACGATGGTTGAAAACTAATATATGTTGAAGTGCCACAAGAATGGCAGTTAATTCAGCACTAAAGACAGACATAGAACTGTGTAGGGTGAAATTTAGAAGCATGAACCTCCCTGAAAGGAAGTTTATGCTAGAGGTGTTCTTCGATATCCAGGGCATTGTGCATCTGGAATTTATCGCACTGTGAACAAAGAACTACGTAGATATCCTGCGTCGTTCGCATAAGTCAATCCGAAAGAAACTACCAAAATTGTTGGTTGAACAGTCATGTGTGCTTTTGCATGACAACACTCCTGCACACCTATCATTCCTCGTAACTGGCTTTCTTGTGAAAACGAAAACTGCTGTTTTACCACATCCTCCTTTCTCCCTTTGCGACCTCAGCCTATTTCCTGAACAGGCCTGTCGCTTGCTGGGTCGTCGATTTCAATCTACAAATGACTTTAAAAAGCATCGTAGGCTGAATTAAAAGACATGGCTAAAAATGGATTCCAGAAATGCCTCGATGACCTGTACAAGCGATGGCAAAAGTGTGTGGTTGTTCAAAGGTCTTATTATGAAGGAAGATGTGTTTCAGCAATTAATTAATACTATTTTTTAAGTTCAAGACTACCTCGTAGAAATAGTTATCACTTTTTCCCTTTTTAAAGTGTTATTAGCAAATTGTAATAAAACGAGCAGAAAATTATTTATATGAAAATTTTTACTAAAATATGAATATTTCTCAATGAATGATGTATAAATTTTATCCTACTCAAAGTAAATGTAATGTAATGAAATTTAATTGTTTCCATGAATTTGTTTTTCATTCACAATTAGTAAACAAAAGTTTACGTTAGTTGAATTAATTATGTATCCTTCGATGATAAGCAATAGAATAAAATGTAATTATGTACCAATTATATTAAGCCCAGGCTCTCAAATGTTTAATTAATCCATCCTTCCGCTTCTAACGCTCGCTTTGAAACGTTCAATATTGGAATTTAACTATGCAAAACACAATACATTCTAAACTTCACTGAATTACACTGATGTGGCTCTTTTTATAATAGATATATTAAAATAAGTTTTTGATGAAGTATTTAAGAGAATAATTAGATAACACCAACACATTAACAATATTAATCCAGTATATATTATTCAGCTTTATGTGAAAGTATTTAGCTTTAGATAACATTTTTTTGTACGAAATGTTATGTGTTATCTTCGGCTGAGCATTCAAATTATAGTTACTATTAGAAACACTATTGAAAATATTCTTTTAAAACCCTCAATTAATTTGTATACTAATATCTAGTTAATTTTAATTGTTTAATCCTAATATTATTCACATTATTGAATAGAATTATTTTTCTCTTTGTGTTGAAAGCTGGCATTAAAATATTTTTAAGTAATGTAAGAATAAACTACAATTTATCTAAAATTCATTCAAGCTGAGTTGAAGAATATTTAGTTAAACACACATAATAACTGTAGCTGATTTTGAAATTTTTCTTTTTGTAATGCTTTTGTGTTAAATACTTACAATAATTTTAATTTAATTGAATACAAGTAAACTTTTTCGTTTAGACAAAAGAATTATATTTTAAAATCTAATGAAATATTAAATAATCTACTATTTCCGATAATTTTGACTTATTTGCTCTAACATTTATTCATCAAAAGATTTATGCAAATATGGTAATTAATAGTTACAGCAGACCTATAGTGCTTTCCATTAAAACTCTCTGTGATTACTTAGATCCATATTTTAATACAAAACTATGTATATTTTATGCATTATTCAAACCCATAAGTGAACGCATTTGTTAAGTAAAGCTTCATTTTCCTCAAACGTTTAATTGTAAAAATAATGTTTCAAAACCAGTTAACTACACATGATGAAATTAAGAAAAAGTTTCTGCTTTTACTCTTTCTTTCGAAATAGTTTATTTTCTTGTAATGAATCTCTTATATCCTGTATAGAAAAATGGTTCTTAATCTGAATCTTCTTTGTAAATAAAAACCATTTCCTTCAAATTCCACATTAGCTTCTTCAAACATACAACTTCAATTATTTTAATGGGAAAATAATTCATGTTTAAATTTAAAAGCAATCACTCCTCGATAAAACTCTGCTTGAGGAGAAAAATGAAAGAAATCGAAAATCTAAACGTACTTTTAAATAAAATAAGAATACCCGCATGAAGAGCCATAGATAAATATAATTTTTTTACTTACTTTAATATCAAGAAACATTAAATAAAGTAGTACAAAAGCTCTATTGCGTTTTAAAGTTCTCAAGGCTGTAAAAACAAACAGATCCCTATTCAATTATTCGAATTTCTCTAATTCATGTGTGTTTTTCTTTCTCCTTGATCTAAATGTTTTATTATATTTCTAATTTTCAAACATTCCACCAAGCCACATTTCCTTTTTTTTTCTTTTCTTTTGGAGTCTTCAACAAACTCAGTTGATAATAGAAACATTCGCTACTCAAAGTTAAAATAGAAACATTCGCTACTCAAAATTAAACATTCCTAACAATTTCTTGAATACATTGAGGTAAATTGTCCATGTGCAAGATACCTGAAACATCAGACAGATTATTCATTGATTCCGCTTTGTGAACCTTCAATGGATAATATTTACAAAGAGCGAATTTACAAATGTCGTTTCCTAATTTGCCCATTTGCATGATTCCAAGAACAGAGACTTCGTGAATAACGAATTAATTCTATTAAACTTCAGAACTTAACCACTTAAAATTTTCTTTGAGTAATAGCAATTATTTTACTTTCTATTTGGTACTCCGATTGAATTCTTACGTATTTTAAGTAAATTAATAAAGAGTCTTCAATTTTTTTCTGAAAATATTGTATTATTAGTAGATTTCTTTTAACATACCTATAAATTACATTAGCACAAATACATAATGAAAAATGTTACCATCCGCTTCATTAATTATCAAAATAAAAATTTGCATATTTAAAGAATACTTATAGCAGCTAGAAAATGGTATATTTTATTGTAATTGAAAGACATATAGCACGGGGGAATAGCTCTAAATTCTTAATAGAAAAAGTAGTCACATAAAATATTTATTTTTACTCAACATTCATAAGAGTTGTATTTTTGAGTAAGGGAGAAATAGTTTATTGAAGTCGCACTATAAAACAACACAAAGACTATTGGCAAATGGCCTCGTAATTTTGAGCCTTGGTGAAGTGAAGAGACGAGTGATCTGAGTTGGCACCATCCCTCAAAACTAGGACTCAGTGAAAGGACTTAAAGCCTCGATAAATTTAACAATCATTAGCCCCACCACTCTAGTCTTTTGTGGTACTAGAAATGGCATCCGCTATAAGCCAGTCGCGAGTTCGTGACCATTACCCTTAGGTTACCACTGCTACATTGTACATTTGAGAAAAGTTATTTCACAGGGAAAAAAACAAAAAAACATTATAGTCTACTATATTAGCCACTTAATTCAGAGCAGTATTGTTCAGAGTCATTTTTAGGAAACTTATTGATGTACAAGTAATATAAAAATATTTTTAAGTCAATTCCTACTTAGATCAACAAAAAAAAATTATTTTAGCTACTTTTTATTAAATAGTTACAATTAATATAAATATGTATATACATATGACAGAATTACAACAATAAGTGGTAATTAATTTTTTATTAATTTTCATTAAAGTTTCGTATTGTCATCCCAAACAACTTTGTATATAAAATTTCAGTTCAAGTGAATGCTTTAAAACTTGAGAAAAAAACATTTTCAAGTTTTGACACAAGTCGTCAAAAGGGTTTCAAGTCACAAAAAATGATGCCAACGTGGCTGTATTTGTAATTCTTTAAATAATTAGTTTTAATCAATTAATTTTTATTAATTATAATTAAATTATATTGTATTGTCATCCAAAATAATAATGAATATAAAATTTCAGCTCAATTGAGCGCTTTAAAATGTATTTTATTAACGATTGAAAATTCCACCAAAATAAATAAATAAATATATAGAGAATGTGAGCTAATAGTAGGAATTGAAAAAATATCACATAACTTATTTTAGTGGACTGTATCTGCCACGGGCCTTTCACTCAGCGATTGAGTTCGTACATAGGCACGCATTAATTAATTAATAATTGGTTAAGAGGGCGACCTTGACCAATCCACATCATTTATTTTGAAAATATTTATTTTAGTGGGATCACTTTGACAGGAATATTTTGACCCAGAATCTTTCCAAAACACTTAATAGTATATAAATTGGAACTACAGTAGAAAGTCGTTTATCCGAATTAATTGGGACCGGACACCGTTTGGATACGCAATTGTTCGGATAACCGAAAACCGAATGCGATCCAAGCAGTGTATGAAACAGAACACTATATGAACATTGAAAATCATCACATGCGGGAAACATGCTTGAAGAAAAAGCAAAATAGGTGCAAAATGTCGCAATTTAACTTTTATTGTGGAAAATAATCCCTTATTTTTCGCTGTACCATTTTACACCTTCGTTTTTTCGCTGCAAGATCTCTTATTCTCTTGAGCCGCAGTAAGTGCGGATATTTGACGCTCCGGATAATAAACGTTCGGTTAAAGACGTTCTACTGTAATAAAAACTTGTTACTCAATATACTAATCGTATAAAAGTGAGAGGGAGAGGTATTGAGTGAATCCACATGAAGAAGGTATTCCTGTATTCATAATGAGTATCTAAATTTTAATAAATATGATGATAGCACTTTAACTTATATATTGTTCTCTATATCTTTACACTAAAAAAACTTTAATTGCTTTTAAAATTAACATTCAGTACATTCTATTATTACATTTAATGTTCAAGATTATTTTGACTAATAATTAACATACGATTGTTGCCAATTACCTTAAATTTACATTTCAGATGTGAGATATTTTAGCTTGATATAATGACTAATTATACGTTAATCAGTTAAAAGCAGTTATAAACTCTTTTGCTTGATTATGATTAGCGACAAACAACAATATGCGAGTTAAAACGAATTGGAGAATGTATTAATGTGGTGAGAATCAAAATCAATATACATTGTAAGACTACAAATTTTATTCACCTTTGTATATAAATATCTTAATGGCTAGATAAGAATAGAATCAAAATCTTAACCACAAGGAATCTAGAATCCTAACTAATAATAATAAAGACTTACGTAATTGAGAGACACTGGAAGCCTTGAACCAGAGCCATGCGAGATACAAATCTAATATAAACCTAAGAAACCGTCAAACGAAAATCCACGAGATTTAATATAACTAATCAAATTCTAATAATAAAAATTAAAGACTCTATACACCAGAATTCACAAAAACTCACTTTATAATTACATTCTCAACACCTCTCCTATTCAACTTCAGAAGATTTTAAATGGTAAACTTAATTTGCATCAAATCCTTCAAACAACCCATGTAATGGGTTTCCTAGGAATTAATTTGAAAATGCGTTAAGAACTAGCTGCAGAGTATTTAAACCTATTAATACATAAAGATGTGAATACATTCTATGTGATTATCAGTACTAAGACGAAATTTAATTATAATTAATTAAAGACATTATTTTGCTGCTTAGTATACATGAAAAATATTTCCTACATGCATTATTTTGCTTAACAACTTTACAAAATTTGTGAAAATGCTAAAAATGCTAACTGCATTAAAAGGAGCAAATTCAGAGTTTATTAAAGTAAATTTAAAAAAAAATGATAACACATTATATCTTTTTTATTTCCTATCACTGCTGCGCATTAAAATAGTATTCACTTACTTCATTTATCGAATTCTTAGAAGTATTCCTATAAACACTATAATATATAAATAGGACATTTATAATATTCCTATAAAAAGGATACTAAAATAAATGGATTGACCTCTGTCAAAATTTGTATAAAAATAAATCAAAACGCTACATGGAATCCTAAAAATCTTTCGGCGGTCTTTAAAATTCGTTGTAAATCCGCAAAATTTTGTTTCATAACGTCAGTGTTACTCACCAGAGGGCGAACTGGCGCTGCTTTGATCTCATCCACAATTTTTTCAGAAAAGCAATCTTCGCTGTTCCAAGAACCTATTTTGAAGACATTTGTTTTCTGTATAGTATCACTTGCAAAGGATGCAATATTTGCATGCATTATGTATGTTTTGGAATGCTCTTTATGCATATTTTGAAAGAAAACTTGTTTCACGGATACCATAACACCTTATTTTGAAAAAATACTACTGAAAGAAAAGGAAATGAGAACATTAATACATACAAGAGTGAAAATAAAAGATTACGGCTTTGCAGAAAGTTGCAATAACACACACAAACATATATATATACGTATAAACCTTTTTCTCTCGTAATGGATAAATAATTTTCCCAACTTTTTTGTAGATCTCGTAACACACATTAGTTTTTTCATTTGTCTTGGAATTGCAGCATGCAAATGTATAAAAAAATTTAATATGGTTAAAATGAAACAGAAAACAATGAAACATTCAAGTTTGGTTGTCTAACAATGTAGCTTAGTTTTTCCATACAAAGTGAATTTAAATTAACTGCACTTTGAAAGTTTTGTTATAATTTTTTGAATAGTTAAAATACATTAGCTTGCAAAATATTTAAAATTCATGCCGTTTTCATTTATTATTCGTTAACTTGTAGTATACAGTTTTAAAGTATTTGCTCGTAGTATACATTAATTTGTTACCTAATTTTTTTGTTCTTAAAAATTATTGATCCATCTTAACTATTATTATTGATTCTATTTTTTTTTACGCTGATTTTAAATCCATTGTTTGTTTTTTAATGACGTAAATATTTTTCGTATTACAACTGTCTGAACTCAAGAATATGTAGTATGTACAGAATAAAACAATATGGAACAGGCAATATAAGAAGAAGAAAAATACAAAAATTTATAAATATTGCACACTTAACATGACTTTTGAAAATTACATGGTTGTAATATGTTTCAACATTGATATTTTATGGAACAGATGAGTGCTGTAATTACGGTCCTACATCTATTTGGGATTGATTTCACCTATTTCATGAAAAGGTATTGCATGAAAACATTGCTGAAAGACAAATTTAAAGTTTCAATTAACTTACGTTTACTTGAAGGTTTTTTCTTTGAACTATCAATTCCAATTTTATTCATAGGTTATTTATTATATTTATATCCCAAGACTGTCCTAACGAATTCCTATTATTCAAAGTATTGTCTTCGAATCATTCCTGGATTACCTGCTTATTGACATGGATCATTATGATCCAGAAAAAAATGTATGAATGATTCTTTTTAAAAGATGTTCACTCTATTATTAGCAGTTTATTTTGTAGCATTTCAATGTAATCTCTAGTTTGTATTGTTCAGCTCACAATGTGAAGTCTTCCAAAAACACTAGAAGACAATCGTATCATCACTTTCATTGGGCGCTTTACTATGGGCGTCAGACTCTGAGGTTTATATTCCTCATCAATAGGTCAATTTATATATAAACACTATTTTTATTGCCAAAAAAAAATTCTGACTTTTATCATTAAATATTACTTTTGTTTTGTCTTGAATAGTCCAAAATGAAAGATCCCTTGCCACGTTAATTGCTTTTTGTTTTGAAAATCGATCAGTAATGATTTTTAGTGATCTCTGCAGCTTTGTAATCAAATTTCCAGCAGTCTTCTCGCAGAACTTGGGAACAAACTCCCTTTTAATGTCGAAGTCTATTGTTTCAAAATTTGCTGTGAATTAATGTTTCTGTTTGAAAGTTGTTTTTCTAGGTTTTCCAGATAACTTCTTATTCATAATAGAATTTGTTTCAGAACATCTTTTCGACTTTCTTTGGACAGTAGAAAGACCATATAATACTTCAACAGCACTTGAATCCATAGAATAACGTTCTTTCTTTATAAGTATTATATTGTACTTTTTTTGTTATCAACCAGATATGAACATTTACCAACAATTCCAATAATTTCTACACACCCACTACAAATTGAGACACACAATAGCTTTCAATATACTCAAACATGCTGCACATTTTGCATTCAACTCTATATTATTTCTGCTCTTTGATTGGTTGGAATATTTCTTTGGTTAAGAAAAAACAGTTACTCATTATTACAGCGCCCTTGCGCTTGTTTTGTTATAGTATTTTCAAAATGTCAAAAAAAAAAAAAAAAAAAAAAAAAAAATACTTACTTTACGCAAAATTCACAGAGATATCTGAAATCAGCATACAAATATTAGAATCAGTAACAAAAATAATGATAGTGTGGTAATTTCATATCAAAAAATTAAGTCAAGCACAAAACTAAAACAAAAAAAAGTATGTTCAGGACTTTTCCTCACTAATGTATTAAAAAAGTCTGTGAATCAAAAGCAATTTCAAACTAAATATATTACTCTATTGTCCATAACATAAATGAAGCATTTAAATTTCGTGAAAATTTCACATTATGAATAAATGAAAATATTAGCACTTCACTGCCCTCCGAAAAAAATCGGTGATCATGTCTGGAATAATCAAGTAAAAGGGATGCGGATTTGTAATCGAAGATTACAGATTAGAAAGATTAGAAGATTAGAAAAGATCTCGCCCTACACATATTAGGCGCATAGCAATGAGGAGTCTTTCTGCCACAGTAGGAATCCTATTACAACAAATACAGTCTGTTGCTCAATGATTGATGTTCGTAGTTACCATTCAAAGTTGTTTAAAACCCACTGGTATATCCACAAAGCGACCCCTTTTCTATGTTACCATTTGTTTTTACTTGAATGTATCTGGAATAGTGCATTGGACGATCAATTAAATGGTATGAAATTGTCTATACAGAGGAATCCCACTTCTTCCTGCAGTATCATAGTGGTTGGGGGTGGTTAGAATTTAGAAACACCTTGGAGAGAGATTACACACATGTTGATTACCCACCGATATACTAAATCTGCACTCAGCAATCGGCCAATGCTACACCAGTAGATTTTGTACGCCCTTAATATTAGACCTTGGATGCGGAAATATTCTAATAGAACAATGCGCAACCACATTAAAAGGAGTGTTTGGGGATTTCATCAATCGGAATACATTACTTTTGTAATTTAAACACTTTGTTGTGATTGAGAAAATGTAAGCTTAAATAGTAATCTAAATATCTAGAATCTAAATCTTATCAATGGGAGATCCTCAACGATAATGCCCTTGTCAACAAGAATGGGCGTTGAACGACCAGTTCTTTCAACTTTCACTACGGTGATTTCAATATTAGCTTTTCTTAACTTCTTAGTCTCTGTATGACAGCAATTCCCATCATCAACTTCCCTCTTCACTTGGTGTCAAATAGTAAACTTCATTAACATAAAACATGGTTCCTTTACAGAAAGAGGTTTTATAATCATTATACGTCATCAAAAGTATATTCTCTAAATGAATACTACGAATTGTGAATAAAACCCGTTACAAACTATGGAAAACAATTGGATGTCATCTTGTACCCGGAAATGTTAAGGTAATTTTTATGGCGCTATAAAACAGTATTGATATAGGTATTGGCGTCAAAATGAAAATTGTCCAAGATACTTGAGCGAATTACCATTAATAAACATGTTAAATCCGATATGTTTAACGAAGATGTAAATTGGGTAGTCTTCATTCGAAGAGAAACTTCTATTCATCTTCCTCTTGTTGAAGCTCAAATTAGAATGTGAAGTGGGTTATATAACTATTAAGACATAATGTAAAATATAATAGGTTATTATGTCTAGTTTTTTTCAGTGGGCATATTTGACCTTTTATTCATTGTAATGCAATCAAAATTTTTCCAATCTGCACTGCTTCCTTTCGCCATTCTTCTCGATTGTGCATATGGAGTTTTCAAAATAAGACCTTTTTCCAAACCAATTAATCACTCTGAATTTAATTCAGATGCACAGTTTCACAGATTTCATATTCTCTGACAGTAAAAGTGGACACGACCATGCGACAAAATACAGGCCACCACCTGCACGCCGCAATAATGCCTCGGTTACATTGATAACTTGCTTGCAATAATCCATCCTTCTTACATGAGATATAATACGATCTTTTCAAAATCAAGTAAGACTCAAGTTCCATTTAATAATAGACATAAAAAAACACATTATACATTCTTATTTTTATATAGGCAGTAGTAATGTTATTTCTTCTTGCAATTTTCAAACCTGCTAAAATGTTAACTATTTATGTCTCATCGTTGTATTTTTCCGACAAGTTTGAAATTTGATGAACTTGCTACCTTTACAGTATTTGATATTTAAGAGGCCAACACACATTGTATAACAATTTAGAAAAAGTACTTTTTTTCAACCTAAATTAATGCAAATATAAGAATATTAACACAAAGAGAATATTTGCACAAAATTAGCAGTCATATAAATTATTTTATTCTTATATAAAGTACAAAAGTAAATGTAAAATGTTCTTTATACATATGCATTTTCATTCATTATTTCTCACTAGAAATCTCTCTCTCTCTCTTTTACCTAGAAATTCACATTTAATTGATTCAATTTATACATATATGTCCTAATTTAATAATGTTTGATTATTTTTGTTTTTTGAATAAAAAATTCGAGTTCTTTCCTTTAAGTCGAATTATAATTGATGATTAAAATATGTATAAATATCAATGAAATTAAAAAAAAATAGTTGATTATCATATAGTTAGCTACTTAAACTTTAAGATTTCATCCTTAACTACAATTTTATTATATTTTAATAAGATACCCATGTTAATATATAACATTTAATGCACATAGTACTCTTTTGAAGATATAAAACTTCTTTCATTACAGCTATTTACCTAAAACTAATTACTACAGATAATAATGGTTTTTATTGCACGGAAATGGGAATCGATGGAATTAAATATCAGCAGCTGTTCAAAAAATAATCTGCAGTAATATTTAATCCACAAAAAAGCTGTCAATAGCTCAAAAATATGAAGCTGTTAGGGATTCATGCCGAAAAATTCCATTCCATAATATCATCCCTATCTGATAAGCGGCAGCAAAACTTCGTGATAAATATGAACGATATACTCCTGCAAAATAATTAAGCACAGAGCTGCCCATTTCCAAATTATGCCGCTGATGATAAATAATGAAAAATATCTTGATCGCTCTTACGTTGTATGCAAGATATCAACGCATTTATGGCTGCATTCTCCTGTAAAGCTCTAAAGGGCTTAATGATCAAATAATTTCTTGTAATAACTCAGTGATTCTGAAGTAATTTATTCGAAATTGTCCCATTTTCTTAACATTCATGCGTAAAATCTTTGTCTCAAGCCTCTCAGAATATTGATAAAGCCGCATAATGATTATACTGTATTATTGGAAATATTGTGTGTCGCTGTTGATGGATGATCTTGACTTTTTGTAACACAAATTGTGTACTTTGTGGCTTTTCTCCACTGAAGAAGGGGTAATTAATCAAATTAATGCTATTTTAAGACACGGAAGGATAGAAATACAAATATGATATAGATGATGGTAAATAATAAAATGAATAATTGAATGTGAAGATTATTTTTGTCATTCGTGAGGATTGCTTTAAGCTGAATTTCAGAATATTGGGGGCAATGCACAAAAAATCAATGCATTTTAATTGTTGCAACTATCGAAATCTGTGGTTTCCATTTTTATTGAATGCATTGTGGTATTATGTTTAAAATACACTGGTGTGCAAAACTTAAGCAACAATATAAAAATTTAGCAGATAGCCATGAAATTGCAGAAAAGGAGGTGTGGAGATCAGTACAGGGAACACGTAAGTCAGTAGAAACGTCATGCGTATACAAATATCAGGAACAAAACGTCAGGAGCGATGTGAGCGTACGCAAAACGCGTGATGTCGGCGCGCGCTGCTCAACAGTAGAGTAAAATGAAGGACGGAGACGCAATTCAACATATTCGCTGCAAGTGCCAGTGAGTCAGTTCGTGAAATATGGCTAGAAGAAATCACCTAGACGACTTCATACGTGCAAGAATGATCGGGAAGCTGGAGGAGGGGCGTACTGTCACCAGTGTAGCTGCAGAGTTCGGAATCAACAAAAGTTTCGTTTCGCGCGCTTGGAAAGCGTTCTAAACCACAGGTACAGCTGTTAGAAAGCTTGGTGGTGGCCGCCCGATGACGACAACTGCAGAGGATGACCGATATATCATCCTGCAGGCGAAAAGCGCCATTGCTCAGAAACTCTGTATAGCAACGGGTCAACAAGTGTCGCGGTTTACTGTGGCCAGACGCCTTCACAAAGGGGGCCTTTTCCTGAGGAGACTGCCGTCCTGAACGCTGCCTCCCGTTGAAAGTTGGCCACCGAAGCCACCGTTTACAGTGGGCCAGAGAGCACAAAAACTGGACAACTGATCAATAG
>BMAV01017420.1:38867-55445 GCA_019973955.1 Trichonephila inaurata madagascariensis | reverse complement strand
GACGGTGCGAAGCAACCATTGTAGTAAGGGGAGGGCATATACCATATTAAGGAACATCTGCTTGTTGTTCTTCCTGTTGGATAGACAATCATGAGTCACGATACTATGCGTTCAATAAAGCTTGTTTTTGTTTGATTCCATACCGTATGCGTTGTATTCCTTTTTCAGAGCCGATGCTTTCGTCATCCTTTACGTTATCCTTTTGCACACCAGTGTATATACCTGTATAATTTTAGAGTTTTCAAATTAATGACCATGGTATATATATATATATATATATATATATATATATATATATATATATGGGTACAATACATATATCACGAAGTCTGGGAAGATCTTACAATCTCTTCTTCAAAATGTAATGGATAACTTACAAAACACAGCAATAATTAAAAATAGCTTAGAGATTGCCAGAGTTACTGAGGATGTGTTAATTTTTTCCATACATGGCTTTGACTTCGAGGACCTTTTTAATTCTATAGATATTGACGATATAATTAGGGTTCTACAGTTAATTTATGATAAATATGAATTATACACTTCAATGAAAAAAGAGAAATTTGATATTCTTGTCAACCTCGCTTTAAAAGAAAATTTCATTGCATTTCATCAGAATCTTTATAAACAAATCAAAGGACTACCTCAGGGTGGTAGAGCTAGTAATTGTTTAGCGAACCTATATTTACATTTTTTTTAAACTGATCATATTATAAATGATTATTACTTGATTTGACGTTATATAGATGATCTAATAATTTTTGGTAAAAATAGTGAATACATATCAAATATTATGTTCTACCCTGACTATCTCAACCTCCTTAAAAGTAACTTTAACTCTAATATAGTAGAATTCTTGGATTTAGACTTGAATCTTATTAACAATAATGTAGTCAGTAACATTTTTGACAAAAAAAATTCGTTTAAGTTCCATATAATTAAAATTCCTGTATGGAATAGTAACTTGCATGTATCAATTTACAGAAATATTATTTTAAATTTTTTATTTAGAAATGATAATTTAACTATCCACAAAATACATAAATTCAATAATATCAAAAAAAAATTTTCAATGTTGTTTAGATCATGAATACTCTTTTAACTTCTTAAGAACTTATATTCATCACAAATTTGTTAATCGTCTTGCTACTTCTAATCCCAAATCCACCACACAACAATAGGATTTCAAAGACGTCATGTTAGTGGTCTTGCTGTGAAGATTATATCATAACACATATATCACAGTTTACATCTTTTCCACTCACATCTTGAACATTTTACACATTTTTGACAACCAACCAAATTAGAGCCTAACAAATTTACATGTTTGACAATCAACCAATTCAAATCCTACCAAATTTGATTGTCATCTCTCTTGGTATCTATCTTTGCTGACTAGTTTAAAAGATAGTTCAAAAGATGCATTTATGTATATTCAGGTTTTTTAACTCGGTGAATAATTGATTTTCATTAATTTCAAGACTCTTGATTCTCTTGGAAAAAGCTCCGTGAGTAAAGAAATTTGGTTAAATTCTTTTTTGAAAAATACTTTTCTTACATAATTGTTTAAGATTTTTCTACTTTCTTACGTAATTGTTTTGTGATTTTTCTGCTTTAAGAATTTGGGGAGAATTTGTTGCAGAATAGTAGTCAGTGGTTTTATCATACTTTCTGTGAGTTTCTATATACTTTGAATTTTTGTTTATTTTACTTGGTTTTTCCTACCGAGTTGCAAAGGGGGAAGGTTGGCGCCTTCAAACTAGTTTAACCCCACTTATTCGGTCCTAAGTCCGAAATTGCTTTCTGACTCGCTAGGTTTTTTTTTGTTGTTCATTTTTTGTATTTTTCTATAAATTCGATCTTCATGTTTAGCTTTTATATTTTTATTACGTTATTTCTTGTTATGTTCATTATCTATTGTTTCTTATTTTTGTTATATTATACAAATTTCTTACATATCTTCTATATATATATATATATATATATATATGTAATAATTCCCAGTAATTAAACTTTAATAGCTCTTGAATTATTTATGGTCTAGTCCTACAGGACAACCATGTAATTATTTTAATTAGCTACCCGCCTACCGGGGACTTTTGAAACTATATCCATTCACCTCCTAAATTACGTGATTTCCCGCTGAATATAAATAGCAAAACTCTGAAAATCCCGCCATCTTCTTTCTTCTGTCTGTAATTCATGTAGCCAGCTGCAGCGCATTGTGTTTTTGTTCTATGTTTTGTGCCAATATGTCTGCTTCTTGTGATGTTGGAGCGCAAATTGTTTAATGCTCAATAAACAGGAGTTATTATTTCAAAGGACTGCCTCTTCAGTGCCCTCAAATAATGAACACCAACCATCGAAAATATGATCAACCTTACAGTAATAACATCCACTCGCCACGTCTTACAGTTATATTTACTAATCACCAGCAATATGAAAGAAGTATTTCATATATATATATATATTAAACAAAGAATTAATTATTTGTTCATATTCCTTTTAGATATTTATATTTTAATTTCATTAGCATCTATTTCAAATATCAAATCACTAGTCAAGAATTTCTATCTTAAAAATAATTTAACTAAAGGGAATAACTCAGTTTCTTTCTTTTAGAAATTACCATTATACTCAAAATATGAGTTTTTGAAGCCCTTTTACATGTCATAGCATGTTCCTCCTTTTCAAAAATGTATTTAACAGAATTCGTAAATTATGTTAAAATTATCACTATATTCCACATGTATTCTAGTTGATGCATATAGTTCTGAAATAGTTTATAAAGTTCATTTTTGCCCTTATATGTTTTGGAATAAATATAATGGGAAAGCATTTTTTAAAATTTTGTTCACTTCCTTTTACTTATAAGAATTATTTATGATATATGGGAGAGCAGAACAAAATATATACTAACAGGGAAAGGAAGTACTATACAATTAATACTATACTATACTATATAATGAGTACTATACTATATAATTTTTTGTTACTTGGAAAATCATTCTTCGGATTTCATTATCAAGTTTTTTAGTTTTTGTAATTATTTCCTACTTTACATTGAATTAACAGTTACATAACATCTATTACCCCTTTTTATTTAATTATTTAAGTTAGAAACAGTGGTAGGGTAACACTGTTTATGAATGAGATAAAACTTTTATAAGCAAACCCTTTTTTCAATGTGTATGTCTAGAAAAATATTATTAATTCAGAAATTAAAAAAAACACAGAAATATATTTTTCAGAAAAATATTTTGTCAATATCTTTTTCAAAGAATGTATTTCATGTCTAATTTCCTAATTTGTGAACAAAATAATTATACTTTTGACTAAGAAAGGAGGAAAATTTTATATGTATAAGCTAAAGAAAAAGGACAAAGGGTCTTTTTTAAAGAACAAATGACAGAAAACTCATATTTAAAGCATTTAAGCAAAAATAAAAACCAGCTTTGATTACTTTTTCATGCTTTTGCAGATGCTTTCCCAGTATTCCCCAAGATATTATAGATAACACATTTATTTTATTATATTTTATTTTTATTTATGCTTATTTATTTGTTTATTTATTCATTTGTTTATTTTCTGTTTATAGCACTTTTAAAGTAGAAGGGTGGCAGGCTAAATTATTTTTCCTATAAATTTATTTTATCCTAACAATTAAAGATCTTCATTTTGATACACTGAATCAATTAGTTGTATTAACTTTTTTTAATGTGAAAATAACGAGATTTTAATCTAACGAAAGAATGGGCAGGCAATAAATAAATGCTTATCTCTAAATGCACTTTTAATTATTTTATTTAATTAAGCAGTTAAAGAAAATAAAAAAAAAATTAACACCCATTTGAAAATAAACGTTTTGAATGAGTTCTAGATTATAAAGTTGATTTAGAATAAGATAATATACATCACTGAATCATTATTACTACATCAGACTGGTTATAGATGTGTGTACTATCTAGTTCTAATAATAAAGTTCAAACGGATGAGGGACCATGCATTATTAATTTGGAAATTCATGATAGTAATTTTATATTTCATTTAATAAATACGGATCACAGAAAGTAGAATGAATCCAAAATTTATGTAGAAAAATTTGAAGAAATGTCCCGTAAATTAAGTACGAGCTTCGGTTTTTACTTTTGTAAATTCCAGAGATTTATAGTTAATTTGAAGAAGTATGGACTGAAATAGTAGACAGAGACTTATATAATGATATATTCATAATAAATGGTACTCAAATCAAACCAGTGATTTCGAGCATCAGCAACATAGCCACTGAAAAGTGCTATACATATCGCTTCTTAATTTTTATAAATTAAGGTAGTAAATGACAGAGAAATATGCCCTTTTGTAAATTTTTTAAACAAGTATAGAGCCAAAATTTTGTATAGCATGGAAATATTTATTTGAAAATGATCATGATTTCAAAAATAAGGTGTAAAATTTTCTTCCACAACAGTTTTAAATTCTGATAATTGGGGAACCTAGGAAAAATTTTTTTGTGAAAAATTCAAGTTCTTTGTCGTTCTTACAAATATTCCATTTATATTAATAATAAGCAAATATAATTAATAAGTAATACATCATTTTTTTTTAAAAAATGTAACATTAGTACCTAATGTAACATTCAGAAGAACTATGTGTCAAGAGTTGAAATGTTATTACAATTTATTTATGATAGCTGGCGTAATAATTTGTAAACATTTTAGGAAGAATTTTTTTTTACCATAGCTGATCTTGGCTCATAGCTTTTTTTTAGCAAATACACAAGAAATGAACGGACATATAGAGAATTAATGTGTATTGAAAACAGAAGTATTTTAGCATAATTCCTTTTTCTTAATTGAATTTTGATGCATAATTAACTCCTATATTTCCTCATAAATACCAGACCTCTATCGTAAGATCAAATCAGTTCTATATGAACTTTCTAGAAGACATAAATATCTTCGGTCTAATACCTTCAACTCACTATTCCCATTAGAGTATAGTTTTATTCCGAAGAGAAAGTTTAGTAACACAATTCGATTTATTTTTCGTCTCACTATTATTCCCGAGCATGTTAACTAAAATTTAAGAGCCAAAAAAAAATGCATTAAAACATAATGATTATTAATGAAATATTCATTCAATTTAGTATTAATTGATAAAAAATGGCAAAATAAATACAAGCTGCTTATTAATAACACATAGAAGTTGACACTTTCTCTTTCTCTCTTCTAGCACTGTCCTTATCACATACCGCTATTTGGTCATTCACCCCCAACCAGAGGAAGTGCGAGGTCATTGACAAAAAGGGACAGAGGGGAATGAGGGTTGCTTGAATCACATAGAACAACTTGAGACGAGGTGTAAGTCACACGCCTTTTGAATGTAACTACATTACATTGTGAAAGAAATAAATAGCTTATATCAGAGTTTCTCAAACTGTGGGGCGTGCCCCTCAAGGAAAGTGCGAGCATATTAAAAAGTCGAAAAAAAAAGATTATTTTTAAAAAAAATATATTAATTTACTGAAAGTAAACAATCCAAAAAATTCTGATATAATAAAAACTAAAATACACATTTACACAGATATAATACACTTATAAATGTATCACTACTGCACGATGTATTTTATAATTAATTTAACAATACTAAGAACGAGTTTAATAATTACCAGTGACCCCATGGGCCAATCATATATGAATTTGTATTCAAAAATTAACACTTATATTGATAATTTTTACTGTTAAAAATTAATTCCTTAACTGCTCATTAAAAATTACGCAATTCGCTCCCCAATGCCACCGCTTTCGTGGGCATGCGTATGTGATGTATTGGGAGGGGGTAAATAAGTAATTCCTCTGAACTAAGTAAATCCTTCGCAAACACTGTCAAGATCCTTTTAATGCATTTCAAAGCTTTCCGAACAATTTCATAGATAGCAGTGCACAGAAAAGATCATACTCGGAAAGACGTGTATATATGTCTGGGGAAAATAACGCTTTGTGCAGCGTTTATATACGCGTTATTTTGGAGCTTAAAGTTATTTTGTAGCTTTAGCAACAAAGTATAGTATTTTGGAATTCAATACATTCTTATTGTATGAAGGGGGCGCGATGAAATTTATGTTTGAAATATTAAAAATTTTGGGAAGCACTAGTTTATAATGTTCAAAGAGAAGTTGTTCTGCTTTATGTTCCTTTATGAACTTATTCTACTATATAACAGCTAAGGATCTTATCAGAGTATATACGAGTTATCATTAAAGTGTAAAAGGTCATATATTCTTAACTTTAAGGTATCCGGCTACGTTCGGAACCGTGATTTTGCCAAAGCGTGCATAAATGGATAATATTTATGATATTTAGTGTCACTTAGATTAGAAAATGTATATAAAATTGTTTTAAGAATAGTATTACAATAAAAAATTATTTAAGTACACTATTTTGACAAAAAAAATGGACATAGAATGACCCAATTTCACAATATTCTCCTTTTGTGAAAAATGCTTCTATTCTAACTATATTTTGCCTGTATATAGCTCAGACCTCTCTACAGAGGCTCAACTAGAATTTTTGAAATATATCACTTAGAAGTGGGTTTATCCATGTTTTACGACAACAAAGGGGATAAATTTTAAGAAAAAAACGCCGATCATTATTTCAAATGGTTGTAACCCTGAAAATAATGTGAATTTTTCAAAAATCCTAGTTGAGCCTCTGTACAGAGGTCTGAGCAATATACAGGTAAAAAATGGCGTGTTTCGTAAGCCCAAGGTAGCGGGTTCGATCCCTGCTAGAGATGACAGATTTTCTGGATGAGAAAATCGTAGGCCTTCATTTCAATTGATTATATGGCACGTAAAAGATTTATCGAGCAGTAATTAGGCTCTTGTACTGTCTGCAAAATTGAATCTCGGCAATATTTAATATACGAGAAGAACTTGAAAGCATATTAATTGAAGCGTAAAAATTTGGCAGCGAGAGCCGCCGTTAGATGGTGCCTCCATGAAATGGCTCTCACATTTGGGGACTTGTCCCGTGTATGCAAAGGCGAAGTTGCCATTATGCAGCTCATCAGAAGGAGAAAAAAATGAAATAAAAAGATTCCCATTGCTCAGTATATTATCGTGTTTCCGTTGTCTGATGACACGTGTCAATAAAGGCAGCAGAGCAAATATTCTATTTAAAGAGCAGATTCTTCTCAAAACTAAATGTTTTCTTAAAATTAAATTTCATGCTCAAAATTCAGCAGATGTGGAACTTATTTTACCATTTCTAAATCATAACATGGTATTAAAACTTAAATTGGGAAACTCAAGTAAAAATTAAGATAAAAATTATATCGGCATGGAAGCTAGAGAAGCTACCGATATTTATTTTGATAAGATTTATTTTAGAAGACGATATGCTGATTTAGTACCAAAACAACTATTGTACATTGTTCCAAAAGAAACAAAAAATAATCGACTTAATAGAGAAATTCTTGAAAAAAGTGAAAAGTTAAATGTTCCAAGGCTATCATTCCTCCTCATTCCTCATGAAATATATCGGATAAATGGCAATAAAAAATTCTCCGGAAATTTCTAACATTTAAAAAGGAATTAATGTTACAAAAGTAAGAAGACAGTTACTTGAAATAATAAGTAACAACAACTATCTATAAGCTCGTAATTATATGTATCTACTAGTAATTTTAAGGTATCCAACTACGTTTGGAACCATGATTTTAAAAAAGCGCATAAATGGATAATTTTCATGATACTTAGTATCACTTTGATTAGGATACATGTATAAAATTGTTTTAAGGACAACATGATAAAAAAAATTATTTATATACAATATTTTGTCAAAAAAGTAACTTAGAATAATCTTTTTTCAAAATGTTCTCCTTTAATAAAAAATGCTTCTATAATAATAATGATTTGTGCTTATATAAAGTAAAGACTTCTCCAGCGAGTCTGAACCAGGATTTTTAAGAAATTCACATTATTTTTAGAGTTACTACCAATTGAAATAATTATCGTCGTTTTTTTTCTTAAAATTTCTCCCTTTGCTGTAGTAAAATATGGATAAATCCACTTCTAAGCTGTATATTTCAAAAAGTCTAGTTCAGACTCTACAGAAGTCTGAGCTATGTACAAGTAAAATATTATTATAATAGAAGCATTTTTCACAAAAGGAGAACATTTTAAAAAAAGGTTATTCTAAGGTAATTTTTTGCCGAAATATTGTATTTAAATAATTTTTTTTTTGCCAAAATGTCCTTAAAACTATTTTATACATGTATTCTAATCTAAGTGACACTAAATATCATGATAATTATCCATTTATGGGCCTTTTTAAAATCTCGGTTCCGAACGTAGTCGGATACCTTACTATCGACTCTCAAGTACTATATAATTCATTTCTTGAAATACATGTGTAATTTTAACAAAATAAATCGAATATATATATTCATTTAAATTCCTAATATTGGATACAATCTATCAGATTATTTCTTATTCAATGCATTTCTAATTATTTTTTAAGAGATCGAATTGATATAATGCTACGATTTGTCTATTAAATTTGCTTCAAGTCATTTAAATAATATTGAAAACTTTTGATAAATTTGTCGTTTTCCCTCTATTACCAAAGAAAAGAGATTTCAACATCCACTTAATCTTATCGTCTTTGGAGTTCCAATTTCTGAAAATTCTACAATGCGGCTTAAAACAATCTAGATTGGGTAGTAGAATTAATTATTCGAATTTTTCCATAGTTCCAATTTTGGATTCTAATTAGAATTATTTAATTTGATTGGAAGGTGTGTCGATTAATTTACAGTTCATTCGTAGCTAGACTCACAAATTTAGTAATTAGAAAGTCAATTTGCTTAACAGAAAGAGATCCGTGAGCAATATCCGAGAACAATAGAACTTTTCCCCTACTAACTTAGTATAAATAAAGGATTCGTTTACTCTCATAAGCTAATATATTAAATTAAATACTTTTAATATAGCATTTTAATGAAATATTTTGAAAATTTAGCTATTTTTGGAGTACAGTTCAGCGTACTATAAATTCATATTTACAAATTGAAAATTGTAGTATTTTATCGTAAATGTGAATGTATTTTGTATCGTAAATGTTAAATGTATTTTGTATAATATTTTGCCACAATTTCAGAGTTTTTAAAAGTATAAATAAAAAATATTTTATCAAAAAATATATAAACAAAATATTTTTCCTTCATAATTTTTATTATGTGCTTCTTTTAGGTGACTTGAAAGCAAATAATAACAATAAATTTATTGCTAAAATAATTGGAATAGTTTAAAACAATACTTTTCTGAATTGCTAAGCTAATTCCTTTTGCCGGATTTAATATATTCTTTTATTTATTTGTATGCATATTTTTAATTCCTGTATTTAGAACTTGAAGTGTAAGATATAAGCCCATGTCAAGCCATTTCAATATCTAGTTTGAATAAGTGCATTAGATAGTAAGCCGGAACAGTTTTTATTAAGAGAGTATTTTTGTCTGTCTACATTTTTTTAAACTTGCAAATATTACAAAAGTTTCTTCTTAGATATTTCAACAAAAGTATGTGAGATCCCTTGTTGATCCACGTCTAGAGATGTGAAAGGAAGGGAAGAAAGACTAGCTATATCCAAAATTACTCAAATTATTTGTTATTCAATCCACAACACAAGTTCAAGCAATCTAAACTAAGAGATACACACAATTGAAGCAATACGTAAATAAATAACGAGGTACTCGAAGTATGAGAAGACTTTAAATATTAGAACATTTACTTAATGTTCGAATGTACTACTTTCCAAGCTATCTAATCTCTAGTGACCAATCGTCACTTTAATAATTACAATTATCAAACATCTGTGTTACACTATGGATTTGATTAATCATTGATCCGCTAGTAATCTATCCTATCTCTTTAGCTTGAAAGCCTAGACTATATGTAGTAGACCTAATTTAAATATAATCACGTTTTCTTCTTCAAAGGGTTCGTTGCAAATAAAAAAGTTTTAAAAGACTAAAGGTTTCCCAAGAGAACTTGTTAATCGAAAGGACACGGATAGAGCCGTCACAAGTATAGTAACCGATTTTATAGCAGGTTTTTACGCATATATTGCACTTCATTAATCTCTTAGTCTACTTTATGAAATTGTTTTATTACAGAATCCCACCTTTTGAAGGAACTTTGTGAATGCAGAGGAGCATTACTATAAACTTAGAAGTGAAGTAGATAGGAAAGAAGATGACTAAAGCATTCCACGAGAACACAGTAAAGGATGACTTCAGCTATAAGTGAATTTTAGGAACTGTACAAAATAAGTCACACCATTTTAATGCACATATATGGAAGACAGTGAAGAAGCCCCTTGAACATGCTGAAATCATTAAGATGCAGAAAGATTCTGATCGCCATGAAAAAATATGCAAAACAATACCTACAGGAAATAAAGTTATCCATTGAAATAATTGCTCTGACTAAGTTTCTTTATTTTCCGAAGAAGAGCAAGATGAGTATGTATTATATTTTAGCCGTCGAACTTAAGGAAAGAATTGCTATAAAAGATGTTTAGTTTCCTAAATTATTATTGATTCTTTTAAAACACTTTATGTTACATAGATCCACGTCCATGTTAAGTAATAGAGAGGATTATACTTGACACTTACAAGATGAAATTACCTGGAAAATTAATCACTTCTACGCAGTAGCGCACACACAAAATTTTTTCAAGGGGGTTGTCCAGGGTCGAAAGTCCACCATTTTGGTAGCATGCTCCAATACGCCGCCCAACATATTCTATTGCTTTATCAATTTTCGGGAACAAAAACAATACAGAATATATTATTGAATAAATAAATAGCATTAATTAATAAAATTATTTATTAATAACAAACACATAATTAAATTTTACGTAATTATTACATAGGATTATAACCAATCGAAAAAAATTAAGGGCCTTGGGGGGGGGGTTCGGACCCCTAGGACACCCCCTTGTGTGCGCCACTGCTTCTACGTTAACAAAGAAAAAACTTTAATAGAAGAATTTGGCGTATAGTGTAGTGTTTGAAATGAAGAAATATTTGCGAAAATATTAACCCTATCAAGGGAGAATTTTCTGTAAATGTGTGTAAGGAAGGATTTAATCAAGAGAAAAAAGACGAAGGACACCTGAGTCACTGACACACGCCCAGTTAATATCTTTACTTCATAATCTTGAAGAACCTTATACTTTAAGGTTTACACTGTAGAAAACCTTAAAATCCGATCTCTCGCAAATGTATAAAAAGAAACTTACCATTTATTTACCATAGACTAGAAATTTTGAAAGAATGAGATGACGAACCAACTGAAGAATTACTAGCATCTGGGCTTATTGAAGAAAATAACTCCGATACAGTCCACCCAGTTGTTCATGTGTGCAAGAAAGATGGCAGAACACAATATTATGTATTGATTATCGATCTTGAAACTTAGTTTCAAAACGCGAGGACTTTCAAATGAAGAATATATCCGATCTGATATTTAGCATAGGAAAAGCGAACGCCTTAACTACACTAAATATATTAAAAGACTATTAGGTCAAACCTATGGAAGGGCTATGTAAAGATGCAAAGTCATTTAAAACTTATGGCGTTCAATATCGTATTGCAGCAATGTGTTTTGGGTTAAGAAATGGTACAGTCACTTTTGAAAGATTAATGAATAATGTTTTAAAATAATTTATAGACTTTTCTCATGAATATATTGCCAAAATTTCACCCAGACTTTATATATAATTTTACTTATCTGTATAAAGTTTAACTAATTTATATATTTATGGATTTTCAATAAATTCGAAGAGATCTACTTTAGTTACTCATTGTATAAAATACTTAGTACGCAAAATTAGGTATGGAAAATATACAGAGCAGATCAGAATTATTCAAGAATCAATAACAGTAGAAACAAAAATCAACTGAAAGGGTTGCTTCAGATATGTAATTGTACAATTACTCTACGTTCTCTATTAAAAATAGATCCCTATCTAACATAATTACGTAAAAATAAGTACAATAAGTATTTTTCAGAAGTTAAATGCATCAAGTTGCTTTCCTGCAATTATAAAAGTAATTTTCAAAAACATTACATATACTCATGCCTATTTGCCTATTTTGGGAAATCCTTCCATCATTGGAATAGATTCTCCTCAAACTAGAATTAAAGTTCTTTTATCTAAAGAAAAGATGAAAAAATATTAGCAGGAATTTTCTCTCACCAATGAATGCAAATATCCGCAAGCGTTACAAGAAAGGCATTCGCAGTAGAAATGGACCTAATAACATTCGACCTATTAATATTTAAACGAATAAAAACTATAACGAATTATTATAATCGATATCCGTTGTGGTCAAGAATGCAACTCAATGATCTGATTTACATTGATGGATTTTTTCAAGATTACTCAAGATTACTCAAGATTTTTGACTCAAGAAATTAATTAAAACACTGTTGTGGAAGGAAACTGAGAGTCATTGCGTGATTATAATTAAAACAGGCACCGGTTTTTGGTCTGCCATATATTCAGTCACTTTTCTATTCATCTGAAGCATCATAAAAAGAAAGATACAAACCTCGTGGTCGGATTGAAACTATTCAACTTAATCTCAATCTGCTCTCTATGCAAAGAGTTTCCATGTAAAAATTATTTGAAAAAAAATTATTTTACTTCTGTACACTGTTATAATTAGAAAAATACCATGATGCTTCCAAATATCAAGAATTTATACATCTTATATAAGTTTGCCTTTTTATCAAATCCTTCTCTACTCTAGATGTTTGCTGAACTTATATAATAGTATTATTTCATAAATAAAAAAAATATATAAAACTCAGATAACTAATTTTATTTCATAGCGTACTATGTATATAATTTATTTAAGTATTTTTTTTTTATCGAAAAATACGACTTGATAACTCAAAATTCAACTAGTGCAAAATATACGCACCCTGTGTAACTATGTAACTTATCTTTCATATATATATGTATATATATATATTATTTCTAATGGCAGATTATGAACAGTTATTAACAGAGTTCATCAATCTACCTAGTACATTCACCGAAAGCTGGTATCCCTTCTTATCCCCCCTAAGGCAGATACCATCTCAGCAGGTAATTTTGAAGCCCAGTTTCCTCCTTAGATGGTTGCACCTTTCTGACAATGCGAACCTGTACAAGGATTTAATTTTGCCTAGAGCACGCCCTAGGGATCTTTTACATGCCGTATAATCATACGACATGGCCACTGTCGATTTTCTGTATCATAAAAATCCATCGACTTGGGCCGGGGTCGAAACCGCAACTTTGGGTACAGAAGGCGAGCGACAAACCAACCACGCCACCCAGCCGACAAATGGGTTATATGTTACAATATAACAATGGGTTAAATGTTATTATACATAATATAAATTAGACGTTTTATTATTGCTATTCATAATTTCTTTTTTTTATAGGCTCAATGAAATCCAATAATTTTATATGTAAACAATCAATACAATTGGGTCTCATACAACTGGGAATTATATTTTTAATTTTTGTTTTAGGGACCATGAACCCTAAATTTAAAGTTTGTTATTATTTTTGATATGTTTCTGCATCTCTTATGATTTCTTTCTTTATCCCTAATTGTATTGTAGTTTCAGTGAGTCAGTGAATATTAACGTCGCATTGTTCAGCTACAAGAGGGCTTTTGGCTATGGATCACATAATTTTGAACCATGGTCAAGTGACGTGGACGACACCTGAGCTAGCATCCCCCTCTCCTCTCCACACCAACGGGAGGACGTTTCAGCTCTTGACATATTTAACGTGCATCGCTGCCCTACACGGCGGGTCTTTAGAGGTACTGGGCTCAAACTCAGGACAAGGCCAGCGAGTTTATAAGTTGACCACTCGGCTACAGCGGCCACGTGTTCTGTTATAATCATGTAAGTTTATATAGCACAATTGGGGCATTTTGTGATTCTTTAAAATTTATCTCAACTTTAATTTCGTTTTTAACATTAGCCTGTGGTACCCCTCTTCTTACACATGAAACCATTTTACAAAATAGTCAGGTCCTGTTGTGAGAGTTATACACACGTTGCACTAGAAAACAACACGAAGGCTGTTGGGGAGTAATTTTGTAATTTTGAACCATGGTCAAGTGGTACTGGGCTCGAACTCATGACATGCCTGCCATGATCCGATACCTTGACCACTGGGCTACCGCAGCCCTATTTTAGTTTCAGAGAAATCCATGAATTACGTATTCCTACTGATGTAATTTTAACTATTTTCCTGCATTCTACTCAAAATTATTACGAATTCAGGAGGCTCCATAATCAACTAAAACTTTTATGCTATATTTTATTTAATTAGACACCTGTATTATATATATATATGCCTTTTTTTCCTTAATAAATGCCAGCTTCTCCTCACCATGAGTCAAGGATTCTTCCCGAGGAGTTGACTTATTGTGCAAACATCCTAAGTCACCTAGTTTCTTCTATTTGACTCATTGAACTGATTGCTCTTATTTTCAAAGGAGCCGCAATGATCTCCATTGCTCAGAAGCTGAACAGCAACACTCTGTTTTACTGCTATTGCCCGATTACACACGGAAGTGCAGCTATTGACAAAAATGAAGAATGAAACATATCTAAAATTTCCGTCTTAAAAATAAATTTATTTTTGAAGAAAGCCGTATTCTACGAATTTCTGCTGATTCTGTCATGTAGGGAAGCAATCATTGGTGTTCCGAACGTTGACTTTGTACTACATTGGTTTCTTTACTCTGAAGTAGAAAGTGTAGGAAATAGGGATGACGATTCTCTCTGAAAAAGATCGATTCGAATCGTAACCTGATGAATCGATTCACAAAATAATCGAGGTCTAAAAAATCGACTTCTAAAAATCCATTTTTTCCTCAAGTTTGCATTTACAATGTAAATATAAATCCATTTTTATGAAAAAAAAGAAAGATACGATAATAAACGATCTCTTATCAGTAAAATCAATCAGAGAATTTTTTTAGTTCAAGAAATTCGACAATTGCAATTATTTTTATTACCATATCAATCAGGTACAAGAGAAGGCATTGATTTTCTAAATGTATTTCTTACAATAAAAAGTTTAGAAAATAGATAATATAGCTTATAGTTCCCAATACTTAGTATCTAAGCTTTTTTAAAAACAACAGTCTCTGTCAAGCCTACTGAGATCCTAGCGATTCCGCTCATCATTTGCGATATTGCCAAAAATCGAAAAAAGGTGCTCACAAGGAACAGATGATCCCACAAAACTCATATACATCATGGCTATTGAGTGAAAGTGTTGATAAATATAGTATTTATTTCGCTCACACAGTATATTACGACAGGCAGTCAATCAAGGCATAAATAAATGATGCAATATCAACAAACAAAAAGTCAAAGATTACAAATTAACTTTTTTTATTATTTATTAAGGTATCCGACTACGTTCGGAACCATGATTTTGAAAAAGCGCATAAATGTATAATTTTCACGATATTTAGTGCCACTTAGATTAGAATACATGTATAAAATTGTTTTAAAGACATTATGACAAAAAAAATTATTTATACAATATTTGGGCAAAAAATTAACTTAGAATAACCTTTTTTCCAAATGTTCTCCTTTTGTAAAAGTTGCTTTTATTGTATTAATATTTTGCCAGTCTATAGCTCTGACCTCTGTACAGAGGCTCAACTAGAATTTTTAAAATGCATAACTTGGAAGTTGGTTTATCCATGTTTTACGAAAACAGAAGGGAGAAATTTTAAGAAAATACGCCGATAATTATTTCAAATGCTTGTCACTCTGAAAATAATGTGAATTTTTCAAAAATCATAGTTGGGCCTCTGTACAGAGGTTTAAGCTATATACAGGCAAAATATTAATACAACAGAAGCATTTTTTACGAAAGGAGAACATTTGGAAAAATGTTATTCTAAGTTAATTTTTTTGCCAAAATATTGTATTTAAACAATTTTTTTTGTCATAATGTCCTTAAAATAATTTTATACATGTATTCTAATCTAAGTGACACTAAATATCATGAAAATTATCCATTAATGCGCTTTTGCAAAATCACGGTTCCGAACGTAGTCGGATACCTTAAAGAGAGGTGAAGGGAACTAAGCACAGAGGCACCTTTCGAGTTTTTGAGGAATTAATCCTTTAACCGCCTACATCGTAATATTAGGGGGTTTAAAGATAGAACGTTATGGTTTTTATCACAAAACAGAAAAACTCGAATGTGGATTTTCTAGGATGAAATATCGATTCAAAGCTACACATCGATTTAAAAAATCGATTTTTTTGGCCCGAGAAATCGATTATTCAATTAATTCATCTCTGATCACCACCCCTAGTAGGAATTTTCGGCATAGTGCATCAAGTATGCCACAACTGTAACATGCCACCAATGGAGAGCCATTTTTGGAATTCTCTGAATTGTGTTCTTTTGAAAAGCTAATTTTTACAGTAAATATGCTTGCTTGGACAATGAAACTCAAGAAAAA
>BMAV01017419.1:22833-45040 GCA_019973955.1 Trichonephila inaurata madagascariensis | reverse complement strand
TGTTTTGCGGATTTTGGACCTCCACATAGTCCTGGACTTGTGGTTCGAGTCTAACAAAAATGTGATTTACCAAGTCCGCTTGCGACATCCTCAGTTCTAAGCCCTTGTGGATTTTTAACAAATCGTAAACAAAATCCGTTGGTTCCTGATTCCTTCCCGGCTGGGATGCATAAAACCTGGCTTCTAAATCTTTCTTATTTTTTATCGCGGGGAATGCTTTTGCTAATTCTGCTTTTAGCTGCGCGAAATCCGTGGCGGTATCCTGCACTAACACTGATCCGAATATCTGATACCAATCTTGGGCCCTTCCCCGGAGATGACCTTTCAAATAAGCACATGCTAAATCACTAGGTATTTCTAGTAATTTTATTTGATTGTCTATGGCCTCCAGGAATTCCGTCACGTTCTCTGACCCGGAAAAGCACATTTCTGGTAAAATACCAAACCCACTTGAATTTCCTACCCCAGAGTCATATAAATTAAATCTGTCCGGGTGCCAATGTGATATGGTCGTTCTCTGGTGGCCATATCTTTGGTTGTCAGCGTGAATTAGAGGTGTGGGATTCTCGAAATGAATCGACATTTTAGAATTCTTAATATGACTTTATTAAGAGTTTAACTTAAATTTCTAATAAATTGGATAAACTTATATTAAGTGAGAATAAACCAAACACGTAGCTGTAGCTAAACTTGATCGCGTAACTTGGATCACTTATCTAAATAATTATATTATCCGCCTACTTTCAATTCTGATAATATTACGAGTTCTAATATCAAATAATCTGTCCTACCTTGAATCAAGCTACGGTTCAATCACTTTCAGAGAGACTGTTAGACACGCGTGCAATAGTATGCACCTTGTAGTAATGGCTAGGAATCTGTAATCTTTGATAGGCCGTCAAATTACACTTCTATCTCTTCCAAACAGAGCTTCCTCTAAATTGCAATCCCGCTTACTAAAACTTCTGTTCTTTTAAAAGCTATCTTATTTGCATTTACAATTGCATTTCACTTCTTGGATTTGGGCTATCTTATTTGCATTTACAATTGCATTTCACTTCTTGGATTTGGGTTGGAAAAGATTTGCCATTAATCTTAGCCGTCAAAGAACCCAGAGGTTATGTTACAGAAAAGAGGCGTGAGCCCGTCACAAAACAAAGAAAATTTGTCTTTCAAAGAATTAAAATTTTAGAGTAAAAGGGCATAATTAAGAAAACTTTTAGCGAATTCTACATTTCTATTTTTTTATTCTGGGTCAGTTTGTTATATTGTTATTTTTTTGTGTGCCGATATTTTGGATGGGCCGTAAAATTGTTCGTTGCGAGCCTCATGCTGCCCGAGGGGCCGCGAGTTTGACACCCCTGCAGTATACGAAAAAAGGATTAGAATACGGATTGGCTTTTGCAAGGCATCTGGAAATCGTTTGTGGGACTATTGACAGCTCTGTAACTGATTGTATAGATGAACGAGTTATTATGGGATCCACGAGGTCTTGCCGCATGATGCGATCCTCTCTGGCCCGGGTGTCATACTCAAAGGCTAACTTGAGACAAACAGACAAGGTTTTACTTTAGGTGGCCTAAAAAAATCAATATTCCTAGAAACGTAGGTTTATTTCGAATAATACACTATAATATACATATATAAAAGAACAAGAAAAATGTAATGTTTATGTTCTGACACTTGACATGTCTTTTCTGCTACAATCTTTCCTATTTCGGGAGAAATTTCCATATTTTATTTTATATTACTGTGTGCCGATATACTGGCCGGGCCACAAAGTATTCATTGAGGGCTACATATGGCTCATGGGCCGCGAGTTTGTCACCACTGCTCTATGGGAATCTTTCAAATCAATATGTTGTGGTGTTGAATCGAAATATTTGATTACAAATTATTAGCAGGGTTAATTGTATTCTGGAATGATATTCTGTAGATATAAAACAAACAAACTATATATGAAAGGGTTAGAAATCTACTAAAACTAATATTTTTATTGATAAATATTTACATCTCAAGTTAATTTTAAATCTCATGAAGCAGTAAATTTGATAGCTTTGAAAAAAGCTGTTCTTTTTTCCTTTTAAAGTAATGCATCAATTTCACCTCTCAAGTAAATTTATTTTTTATTCATTTAAATATATAAATTTTTTCTTAAACTCTTTTAAAAATGGGCAAGTTATTAAGTTATCTCAAGTTATCTATATTCAAGATAGGAGATTAAAGCCCTGACGGGCTATGTGCTCCGCCAACCCACCCTACATATTTACAGAAGATATCTGGCATCACATCGAAAAATGATAAATTCTTTTTTTTAGTTTTATTTACATGTCTGTTTTCATATGTGTGACGTTGACTACCGGCTCTAAGCTGACTTATCAAAAACTTGTAAACAACATTTAAGTTTCGAAGAATTGAATATTTTAACAACATAATATAACTTTGGACAAGCGTTTTTCAATAATTCACTCCCATCTACTTAATCATGGGTAAAACATTTTGAATTTTAATTTGTAATTAATAAGAAATTTTTAGTGTTGAGAATTATAAACGAACCATCTGATAAAACGAAGAAATTTATTTAAAATTATTTTTAAGATACTAATTTCTGTCATTTATGAAAAAAAAATGGGTATTTGCTTATGATTAAATAATCTGTACACGCTTGTTATACATAATTACTACCAGATCACAATTTTTAAGCTAATTGTAATAAATTCTATGCTTTATTTATTATAAAAAGTGTAGAAATTCTTGAAGAGAGTTTTTCATTGCATCATTTCTTTTAAGAAGTTCAGTTGTTTGGGTTTTTTTACATCATGAAATAAACAGTAATGTTACTATGTCTTTGTGTAATTTAACAAGATAGTTGTATAGAATTTATTTAAAAAATATGATAAAAGGAAAGGTATTAACCTCAGTAATAGCCATATAAATAATAAATTACATGATATATCAGTATTAACCATGTGTTAAAAGTATTGATGTCTTACTGCATAATTGTAATTCTATATCTGTTTACTTTAGTGTCATTTTTGAAATAAAGAAAAAGCAAATTTTGCTGGATACAGTGGATCACAAAAGTGTTTGTACACTTGCAATTTTCTATAAAATCTAATGTTTCTGAATAACAAAAATTAATATATCAGAATTATAATTTTTTTATATTTGCAACTTGTTCTTATTGGAATACTATAATCATTTTTTAAAACATAGTATAACTATTACTTAAAAAAATTAATAAAAAAAGAAAAAAAAACTACTAAAATTATGCCCCAAAAAGTCTTTTTACACTTAAAAAAAAATCTTAACATAGATTTAAATATTGTATTTGTCAAGTTGTATTAGCAAGATATTTTTTACTGTCCACAACAACTTCTAAACGTCTTGGTATGGATTTCATCAGTTTTTTGTAATTTCTACATCGATACTCATCCATCCTTCTGTGATTATTATTCTTACTTCAAATTTTGTTTTTGTATGTCATATTTTATTTCTTTAAAATCAAATTTGCTCCAAATATTTGCTACTAAGCTTAAATCATTTGATTTAACAAGTGTTTTCAAAATTTGGGGACAATTGTAGGGACACCATTGTTGTACATTGATAGAAGTGCACTTAGCATCATTATTTTGTAAGTCACCAATATCTAAATTTTGGAAAATAATTTCAAATTCTTTAAAATGTTTAAAAATAGCTCAGAATACCATAAAAAAAATACCAAATTACTTCATCTTGAAACCGGTTTACACCCCATGCAAGAACACCTCCACCTTCTTGCTTCACTATTCCATCTAGTGGTAGCGTAATGGAAAATATTAGGGCCTCCTGCAAAAGTCAGGTTTTGGGCACTATTGGGTGTATGTTATGCCACTGCCTACTAGATTCTTGGGATTAAATTTCAGAAAATTCAATATTGACAGAAAATTCAAAAGTTTTGGTTCTGATGGGCGCATAATAGTTTGTAGAAGAAAAACAAGGAACTTAATCCCAAGAATTTAGTTAGAAGAACACCTTCACTTGCATGCTTGAACAGGGAGGAGGTGTTCTTATGTGTGGGTGTAAAAATCGACTTCAGAATTAGGCAATTTGGTATTTTTTCATGGTATTCTTAATCATTAGCTCTATATAAATATTTTAAAGAACAATTTGAAATTATTCCCCAAAATTTGGATATTAGAGAACTCCAATATATTTTTTAACAAGATAATGATGCCAAGTGCACTGCTCTTGATGTACGTTGATGTCTCTAACTCCCCAAATTTTAAAAACACCTCCTAAATCACCTGATTTAAGCCCATTAAAATGTATTTGATAAGAATTTAAATTTAAAGTGAGAAAACACATGACATATAAAAACAAAATGTGAAGTAAAAACAATCTCTGAAGAATGCACGAACATCGATACACAGCAATTACTAAAAGCTGATTAAATCTACATCAAGATGTTTAAATGTTGTTGTGGATGCTAAAAATATATCTTACTAAGTGCTAAATTAAGAAATAAATACAATATTTAAACCTTTGTTGAGATTTTTTTTAAGTGTACAAAGACTTTAGTGATGTAATTTTTTAACAGAGTAATTAAAATGAATTGGATGTGTGTAAAATCTAATTATCATGTCTGTCAAGTATTCTAATATTCCACTCATAAGGCATTTTTGACTTATAACAAGCAAAGTGCTATTGTACTTCACTTGTCATATGTCGAAAATGGGGAGAAGCGCAATCATGCTTCTCTTGTTTTGTAGCAAAAATTACTATGCATTTCATTCTACACTTTATGCTTATAATAAGAAAATTCTTCGGCTTTCAAATGGTTAATGCAAGTTTGTTTAAAATTGCACCAACTTTCATAGTAGAGGAAATTTTGCACATGTACTTATGAGGTACATATATATGTAAATGAGTAATTTTTTTTCTCTTTTAGGTATTTTTTAAATAGGTCACAAAATTGATGTAAAAGTTGCCTCCCAAAAGCTATTGTTAATACTTACCTACATATTATTGCAACTGTATTGGTGACATTATATGAGACGAAGAATATGGTTGCCAATTCAGTGCAAACCACACATGCAAAATCAGGCAAATGTTGGCATTGTTGCGATAGTATGTAAAGAGGTAAAAGATGTCAACATCATGGTTCAAAATTATTAGGTTTGACTGCCACCTTTAGATGACCGTTTAGTCTTTCAAAAATAAAAGACTGGTAAAATTAAATGAAAATGTACTATCTACCTGTATTTTAGTGGTTAAAGCTGAAAATTTTATGGTTAGCAATTTTGCAAAATGCTTGTCAAGAAAAGCATTGAAGGCTACTGTAAGGTTTTTAACACAGAATTGTGAACCTGATACAGAATGATCAGTCTCAAAATTCATTTTGGTCTGGATGCTAAGAGAGTGGGTTGTCAGTCTTGTTGCTCATTTTATAACTAATAATTCAAATTTTCAGTTCATTGACAATATCCCTGTTTTAGTTCTAGTGCTGTAGTTTCCAAAGTGGTGTACACACAGTGACACTTGGAGGAATGTCAAACAAATAAGCTTACGAAAATATAAAAGTGGATGATTCATTTGTTCACAAACAGCTCAAGAGTAGTTAATTGGCAGATGGGACTAAAAGCTGAATATCCAGCTTTAATCAAACATAGAAGTGAATGCAATCTTACAATTTATTTGATTCTACATACCTGTGTAAAGTATTTTCTGCAATTTTTACAAATAAAACTTAATACAAAAATAAATTAGAATTAAAACTAAATCTTCAAGTAGCATTAACAAAGAGCATCAGAGGAGAATTTTCCAATGTTACTAAACTAATAGTCACATTTTTCCCATTAGATTCTAAATATTAATTTGTAATTAAATTTGAATGTAGATATACTGATTGAAGTAAATCAACAAATTTGTCTGGACTACACCTGCACTTGTGTGTATGTGTGTGTGTTACATACTGGTATTATTATATAATATATACTTGTGGTTATTTTTGTTTTTGTGGTATGTGATTAGAAACATTTAGGGGTTACTGTTTTTTAGAGTACTGTTCATTCAAACTAAAAATTTCTCAATACTTACATAATAACATGTATATGAGGATTTATTATTTTTTTCTTGTATTTTTTTAATGTATTCTCTTTATTAATTTTATGTATGATTTCTCTTTAACATGAAGCATATTATAATAATGTGAAATGTATTTTGAATTAATGAGTCAAATTTATATTTTATAGATATTGAGAATTTAAGAGTCATTTTAAATATTTCTCAAAATTGCTTTTTGATTTATTAGGGAAAAATATTAATGAGTAAATCACATGCTTGTGTTATGATTGATTTTGTTAATGTTTTGATATTTTCTGTATTTATGCAAGAGATTTTAAACAATATTTTAATCCATAATATAAATGTTTTATTTTATAGCTTTTTCAAGTGGCACTTCATGTTTGATATCTACTTCTTTATTTGTCGTTTTATTTTCTGGAATGCAAGTATACCGATGGCAATTAGCATCAAGTCAGCTAATGACAGTCCTGGGTGGATTTTTGGGGTCCTTTCTCTTCATGTTTGCTTTGACTGTATCCTTAAAATTATAATTTAGACTGCTGTTTCTGTTGTAAACATTTTTATTATTTAAAATATATTCTATTATGTCAATGGATACATGTGTTGCTGAAATAATGTTTTTGCATCCATTACAATTCTGTATTTGCTTTTTGTGAAAAATTCAAATTTTCAAAAAGTATACACTTTTCTCTGCATATTTTCATTATTTTTTTTCAACTTTTAGTAACATTTTTTTTACAAAAATATTGCTTTTGATTTAAAACAAAATGCAAAGAGGAACAACTAAAAGTTCTTGATAATGTTTTTGAAATAAAACAAAATATAATTTAATTTTTTTCTCCTTTCTATAATGTTCTAATTTTGAACTTTATGTAACCTACTTTTAGTATGTTTTCTGCATATATTGATGTTATTTAAGGGGGGTTTTTTTTGTTTGTTTTGTTCTTTTATAAAGTATACATTTAGCAATCATCTTTGAGATATATGTACTATTTAAATTGTATATTGACATTAAGAATTTTTTTTTAAATCCTTAACATTTAAAAGGCTATTGGCAATATTGAAACATATGCATTTGGAAAAGGTTTTCAAACAAAATTATTTCCTGAAGGTAAAAATTTACATATGTATATATTATAAACACATTACAAACTTGTTAATCTGATATGAAGTGTTATTTACTATACATTTGAAAATTTTGAACTCAAATACCTGGCAAAGTGTCTTATCCAAGTAATAATATCAATTTATCCAGTTTCTTTAATATTGATATGCATGAGAATTCAAGGAATTGTAAAAAATACAACTTATCCAATTTATCTGTTATCCATTAATATACATCTAATTGTATGTAATATTCATTTTTAATGATGTAAGTATAGGAATAGTTAATTATAAACATGCCATATAGTTAAAGGAAATGCTGAAAGCCTAACATAAAATAATGTATGAGGAAACAGTTCCATTCATATAATATAGTTTTCCACTTTGTTTTCTTAAATCACTATTAAACAACTATTTAAAATGTTATTTTGTCTAATGACTGAAAATTATTTAAAACTGCATTCCCCCTCCCCCTTTTTTTCTTCACTTGCATATCTTTCCTAGTTGGGCCCTGGCCTTCCTCAAAATTTCTTTCCAAGCCATTCTGTTCTTGGCTAAGATTTTGCAATTTTTCACCTTAGTAATTTTCCAAGTCTTTTTCCATGCAGCCTATTCACCTGAGTTTTGGTCTCCCTCCTTTTCAGGTTTAGATCATTGTAGTGGCTTGATAGTCACCCAATCTTATTAAATGTTTTGCCAATTTAATTCTCTGTATCGCTATAAATGCGGTATTATCTGGCCTTTTCAATCGTTAGTAAATTTCTGAGAGTCGATTCTTCTCCAATAATTATTTCATTTAATTCTACCAAATATGCTTCTTAAATTTCATTCAAATGTAGCAAGAGTCTTTTTCTCAATCATTGCCTATGTTTGAGCACTGAATGCTAGTATGAGCTCCCAAAGTTTTGTAAATGAATAATTTGATTTTGTTGATTATTGTTTTAAAATTTTATATAAAACTCCAAGCAAAATGTTCAGACTTAATTATCCTTTGACACTCTAAGAGTAAAGTTATAATTGCATTTTAGAATATTTTGAATTGAAAATTTTCTAAGAATTTTATTTTAACCATAATTCATATAATTTAATGCTGACTAAGGTTTCCAACGTTTTCTTATGGGGGAGCATCATTTTCAAAGCTACTTTATCCTTCATTAATATTCATCCATAATGACTGATATTTCTCATTTCATTATTGGATATATTTATTAGATTAACAACAAAACATTATAAGTTTTTGTGTGTATAGCTCATTTGTAGAATTATAAATTTTTTAAACAAGTCTCTTCTCTTGTATTACCAAACATTTGGATAGACGTTTTGAATTTAATATACATGTCAAAATTATAATAAGTATACATTTGATACATTTTTTTAAGTTTGCAAAACATGTATATTGGGGAAATTGTTCATTTTAACTAGGTGTTACCAGAAGCTTAACATGTAGATCTAAAACTAGTTTTCTGCAGTACATTTTGTGTATCTTCGGCACATTTTACTTTAGTAAAAGTATTTTTCTAAAGTAAAACTAAAGATTTATGTGTGTGTTACTAAATAATATTCCTTGTTGAATTAATTGTTGTTGTTTTTTTAACCTTTGTTATTCCTTCCTTTTTAAACACAAAAAAAGACCCACACTTTTAAAGTTTGTGCTGAAAGTATTTTAGTTAATGTCTTAAAGTAGTTTGTAATGCTGTTAATTATTAATACAATTCTGTTCTTTTTTTCAAATAATTACTTTTTTTTTGTAGCTAACTTTTTAAAATACACAAATTTATTTATGTATTTCACAATAATGTAGTACTGATTTTTGTGCATTCTAATTGCATAGGTAGTGTTTGAAACATTTCAATAATATTTATTTTTATATATTTTATAATTTATAAAATATTGTCTTTTACAGTTTTGATCAGCATTCTGGTTTCAATTTTTGCTTGTGGTTTAGTTCACAGAGTCTGCATTACTACTTGGTAAGATACTATATTGTAATTTAATGAAAAAAAGTGTCATAAAGTAGATTTATTTAGTGTCATTTAAATCAACTTTCAATTCTTCAAAGCACAGTGTGGTCTTTTTGTGCATTATCTAAAATAATTGTTTATTGTAAAATACAAAACATTTAAATCTATATACAAATGAGAAGTCTTAAATATTTATCTCAAAATGTACTAAATATTAAATTTGTAGTATGTCTGAAATATTAACTGTACAAAGTATAAGTATTTAACACTTTGGTGACATTTACCTTAATGTTTAAAGTCTATCAGAACAAGAAAAATTAATTATTTTTCTTATTATAAATGTGTTAGAAATATAGATATTTTATATTTTGTTGAAAAAAAAAGTTTTATTGCATTGTTTACAACAACAAAAAAGACACAAACTACAATTTGTGTGTTCCAGATTAATATAGTATATATAAAGCACAATGTTGTTATCACTATTTAAATTAAATTTTACCCTTTATAACAACAAATAACTTATTTTGCTACTAATAAAGCTAAACTCACATACCTCATTCAATTTCACTAGTTTTATCCTTCAACTCTTTCATAGACTCCTCTCTCTCTCACACACACATCACTTTCTCTGTTGATGATACAATTGCATAACATTACTGTTGAAACTATGTGGTATCTATTTCCTGAACACATAATTTTTTCAAAAAGGAATAATATAATCAAGAATATGAAGAAAAAAATTATTTTTTCATTTATTCAAATTTACTTTTTAAGGAATAAATTTCATTGTTAAAATAATCAGTATTAGCTTTAAATTAAATATTTTCCAAACATGTACAACATTTATGAAAATTTATTAAAAGCAAAAATATGTTTTCATTATTTGAACAGGCTTTTTGGTGTTATTGAAATATTGTATTATCTTTTTAAGATAATATCCATACTTTATAAAACTTATTTAATATTCTAAGTAATGTTAAAGTAAAAAAAAGCATGTGTGATCCTGTTTCTTATTATTTTTGTTGTTTTGAATGATATTTTTGTTGAAATGTCTGTCTTAAACATTTTATAAATGTGCATTTAATTAAAATTTTTCTGTTAAGAATATTTTTTTGTGTTGTTTCTTTGAATATTCTGGTGTTTGGTATTATCATTTTAAAAATAACATTACTATTTACCGCCATGTTTAAAACTTTTGGATTGTTTAGTTGTGGAATCATTTACTAGGGAATGCAGCTTACACAATATTGAGAAAGTCGTATTATAATGTTGATTTAAGTTATAAATGTAGATACAACCATGCAAAAAAAGACATGTTAATTTAATTACAAAAATAATCAGAATTTTCTTTTTCCTTTTAAATTTTACGTTAATTGAATTAATACTAAAATTTATGCTTTTAAGTACTTGGAACTCTGTACCTGAACAATTTATCTGAATTTTATTTTAAAAACAACTAAGATGTTTTTTCATCTTTTAACAGAAATTTTATTTTGGTATATTTTTAATTGCTAGTATTTGCTACATCATGTTTCTTTATGACTGTCTCTCTGAATTGAAATATATTTTAGTATTAAGAGGCATTTTTATGAATAAAACATGTTGGCAATTTTGAACAGAATTTAAATTTGTATTGAGTTTTCAATAATGCTTTAAAAAGGGCAGAGTTTACCCCTCCCTCCCCAAAATATACTTATATATATATATAAATAACTGTAAACTTAGGTGCAAATAGACAGTATAGTAAGAAATATTAGCCACAGTAGTATAATAGCTAACTTTTGGGCCTTGGAAACCAAGAATGCCGGTTTCAGCAATGTTTTGAAACCTGCCAACCTTCCACCTGTATTGCCTATGCTACTGGGTTGTAGGGGAAGGAGGAAGCACTACAAATATGAATTATTAGAAGGTGAAATTTACTAATGCTGTTATTAAATAAAATTATAACAGGAAAATTTGATAAAAACTACTTATACTTTATGTAGAAACTAAAAATGTTTTTATTTTTAATGGGCTGAGGATTGGAGTTTTCCCATTGCAGATCTAGTACATTCCCTGGAAGCTAGTATCTCTATTTTAGTGTGGCACCATATAGGCGAATACCAATAGGCACAGGTAATTTTGATGCCCAGTTTCCTCCCTAAGGGAGGCACCCAAGTTCTGATGATGCAAACCTGTACTAGGATTTAATTCTGCCATGAGCACTCAAGCCAAACAGTCACGAGGCATCTTTTACATGCCGTATAATCATATGACATGGCTGCTGTCAATTTTCTGCATCGTGAAAATCCACCGACTTGTCCGGGGTCGAACCCTCAACCTTGGGTGCAGAAGGCCAGGAACTAACCAACCATGCCACCTAGCTGGCTGAAATTAAAAATGTTTTGAGTGAAATATTAAAATAAATAAACATACCTTTTCACAACACTTTGCTATGTTAACATTTCCCACCAAAACAGAACAAACTAACAGCAGCATCACATAAAAGTAAAAATTGTATACATAGTATAATAATAATAATATATATATATATATATTCTGAATATATTTTTATGTGCTTTTATAGATGTTTGAATTTTTACTGAATGTGTGAAATATAATTATTATTTAATTGGGATTACCATTAAAACATAATTCTCCCTCTTCCAACTTTCAAAATATTTGATAGATGGTGGAGGATATTTATCACTTGATATTTATGAATTTAATTTGAAAATTGTAAAAGTACTATTGTAGAACTTCAAATATTTATTTATATTTATGAGATAAGTATCATTTTTGAACAAATATGTGTAATGTTTCAAAGAGTTATTTGCATATTAAAAAACATTATTTATATTTTTACTGATTTCTTTTAAAAAGAAGTCTTTGTTGAGATGTAATTATAAAAATTATTAAATAAACTTGATTGTTTTTATTTTAATCTAATAAAGAAACTAAACAAAGAGAACAGATTTATGAAAGTAAAATATACATGTGCATTATTTTTAATATTTTGGTTTAAATTACCAACTTTTAAAAGAAAAGTTGTAATTACAGAACTTTTAGCAAAAACAAAAGGGTTTGTCATAACAGATAGCCTGTTAATTCCCCCCCCCCCTCCCAATTCAGTTATGTTTGTGTCTAATGCATTCTTTTAAAATATGAGGTTTTGTAAGCTGTATCTTTTATTAAACTCTTCAGATAAATTTTTTCAAGATTTCTCAGGTCTTTGCTAACAGTAAAACATTCTAATATTTAATTACTAATATTTTTGTTTTATTTTTTTAAACATTTGTATTTGTGCAAATTATTGGAATACCTTTTTGGTTTCATTCAGATTGTAATGTACCATGCTAGAACATTGTAATTTTGACTAAGAATATTCATATAATTTTTTTAAATAAGTAAAACTTCTCTAACCACTTCTATTTTTGCTTTTATCATGTTTGCTATATGAAAACATGATGCATGATTTCAGTTATTTAAATTTTAGTTCTAATATTTTCTTAACTAATTATAAATTGAATATTTTATAGCAATATGAAATTGCAATAAAAGCTATTCTACTAAATCTGTCAATGAACAATGATTTTAATTTTACAATGAAAATTACTTTTTATAGTCACATTAATACCAGATTAAATTTGTTGTAATTTAATTATATTTTTAGATTTTTATTTTCTTTCAGTATTTTTTATTTAAGATTTTAACATGTTATTCCATGTGCATAGTTTTATTGAAAACCAAAATTATATTGTTTATATTACCACCAACATATAATTATTTATATTCTCCTCACATATTTCAAGAAATAATTATTTATTTTGATTTTGAAATAAGTATATATTGCTGAGTTTTTTCCTCCCTCTCCCGCCTTTTTTTTTTTGAGAAATTTTTATAGTGCTTTAAATACAAATAGGAATATTTTTCAGGCATTTTTTTTATTGACAAAGTACTAAGTACTTTTATTTGCTAGAGCCTCTAATCTGTGATATATTGAGCAAAAATTTAATATTTACCTCATAGTATCTTAATTTAATTATGTAAGCTTAGATCATTATATGTGTAAACTTTGAACTATAAATTATAAATGAATATTCTTTGCACAACATGTAAATTTTTATAAGCTCTGGCTAATGATAGTAAGACTTTGAGATAATTTTAGTATTATGTCAACACATACAAGAACTTAAAATCAACCTGTATATGTATATACTTTAAGTATTAATGACTCATATTATTATCTAGATATGAAAAAAAAATTTTAATGGGTTAGTTGTTGCATGCAAATTTCTAAAAGTAGGATTTTTTTTTAAAGTAAAAAGTATTTTTGTGTTTAAAATTGTATATTTTGAAACAAATCAGTTATTGAATGATATTAATTTTTTATTGTATTCATCAGTTTTTTGGTACTCATATCTATGTATGAATTTCACTACTATATGCACAAATATTAGTATTATACTTGCATTTATGAATAGTGACATGTGATAGGCATACAATCATTTCTTGTAAAGAGTAGTGAGCAATGTATATATGTGTGTGTGTAAAATACAGTACACAGTTAAATAAATATTTCTTATTAGAAAGTTTCAACATACATTTAGAAAATTACATAAAATTGTAATTAATACATATATATATAACCAATATTATTGAAAAATATTCAGCTATTAAATCTGAGTAGTTGTATACCTGTCAGTAATTTTATCTTCATAATGCCTTTATTTAAAACAATTGCTTTGTTCATTGGCCTTGAAAAATGCCTTGGTATGAAATGAAAGCAATCATTAATTACTTTTTTAAATTTCTTTACTTTTAGAAAAAAATTTTTAAATAAAAATTATTGTTAATTTGCTGAATATACACGAATGTTGACTTCTTGTAAGCATTTCTACCTGACTTTAAAAGATGACTGTTAATTAAAAACATATATATATATTTATAGAATACACCCTTAAATCTTATTATTTATGCTTTTGCCTTTTATTTTCTCAATTATTTATATCTAAAAATTCAAAGGTATTTGATTTTACATATTGAGAAATATTTTTAAAAAACAATTTTTATATATAAAAAATGTGTGTATATTTAAAGTATGAATAACTTATGATATATATTTACAACATTTGTCAGAACTAATTTTGTTGCCTTTCTAGTTATGCCATTTAAAGTATTTTTCGACGAGTTCCAAGTATAACTATATATTAACAAAAATATTTTTACTGTACATCAAATTTTGCTGTGCATTAAAGTTGCTCCATGTATGCATACAAATATGAATGAAAATGGTTTTTTCTCTCAAATATTTATTTTATTAAATATTTTGCAATGTATAATGCCTTGAAGTTTTGCCATTTTTAGAAATATTTCTCGATTAGAAAAATATAGGAATGCTAGTGAAACATTAAGTTATTAATTATAGAACACACTAAATATATTATAATTTAAATTATATACATGAACTTGGAAAAAAAAAGGATCTTTCATAAATGCCTGTATTTAGGATGCTAATTATGTAGATTTACACATGGTTTTTCACTGTAACTGTATCGCCATTAAAAATCACCATTCTATTCTATAGTAATTTTGAAATAAGTCATAGTTATTATATCTCATTAAAACTTTTCACATTTTTACAAATTCATTTAAAATTTTAAAAAATGTTTTTACAGTATTAATCTGAACAAATAATTTTCTTGCTTCAATCCATCAACAAAAAAATATACTTATTTCTTAAAAGTACATGTATTTTTCTTTTAAATATTTCAAATAATTTTAATTTGCACTTTTTGTTGTGTTTAAAATTCATATACCAAACATAAACTACAATTGTTTTATCACTTTTTAAAAATTCTTTGTAAATAATCTATGGAACAAGACTTTGAAATATTAATAGGAGATTTAATATTATGAAAAAAGTACTAATAAAAATAAATCATTCCCCCCTTCTTAAAACATACCTGTTAATTCTAGTTATGCATGCTTAAAAAAATATTTATAAATTCATAATCTTTGCATTTGCATTTAATAACAAATTATTTCATTTTCTAGTATCATCTTTTCAATGGTGGTGCTGTACTACATGAACAAAATATCGAATAAAGTATATGGAGCAACAATACCACCTGCTTTAGCCAACCCCATGCCTGAGAAGAAAAAACGAAAGTAGACTGTTTTATATTTTGTACAATAACTTTTGATATCTTTTGAATAAATTAATTTTTGTTGATGTTTCTATTATTTTATTTGTAAAGAAAGAGATGTACTGGTATAAGTTTAAAGTATACCTCATCTTTATTAAAATATAATGTTAGCATTTATACTATGAATTATTTTGAAAATTATAAAAATGTCTTTTGCTGAAGAATTTAGAATCTGGCAATTATATGTAGTTTACATTATGAATATATTTTGACTGAGATCAACTATGTATTTTAATATTTTAGGTGAAGAAATGATCTTAATTTATATCTTTCTATGGGAAATTTAATTATTTTGTATTAAATAGCACTTGTACATCTTTGAAGTGTGACATTAGATGAATAAGTACAGTGTAAAAATAATACAAATGAACTAGCATGGTTACTATTAGGATGTTATGTTCTTAACATTGTAATGATGACAAAGTTTGACTTGTTGTTTTTTAAATTTGTGATAAATTTAATCACACTTTTGAATGCTAAATCTCAACACTTATTATAACTGAATTTGTCCTTTAATAGATTTCTTTATATATATCAAGGAAAACAAAGAGTTTTTAATGTGCTTTCATTTTTATAATTTAATAAAACTTCCTTTTGAAAAAGGACAAAATATTTAATAGGAAATGTTTGAAAAATATCCAGATTAAGAAATTGACTTTTTGGTATGTCTTTTTTTTTTTAGTTATAACAATTCTATTTGATAAAATTTCTTTAAATAATACATATTAGATTAAACTTTTTTCTTTGCTTTTACTTATATTAGTAGTTTGAGTTTTATTAAAGTTTTTCAAAGATTTGTAACTTAAGCCTGCATTTTGTTTTCTAATTTCCATGTTTTACTGATGTAAATTTTTGAAAGTATTCATATGAGAGAATATTTAATCTAACTCTCTTCAGTGTGAATTTCCATTCATGCATCTTATAAAATTACAAATGTTTGATTTTCAAATTGTTTATTTTAATGTAAGAAAGTTAATTTTATTTTTAACCTAGCATTTATAAGAGCTTCAATGTGTAATAAAAAAAAAGAACTCATTTTAGAACATTGATGCTTTATTGAAGTGCATGTACAACATTTTAAATAAATCACACATACATTTCATAATCACAAAACTGTGCTTTAAACACTGATTATATACAGCATTTACCTTAAATGTTGCACTTTTCATACAGGGTTAAAAGTATACAAAATTACAATGTTGAAAATTCTAATAATTACTCAATTTTGGTCCTTTGTTTTTCAGAAAAATCATTTATATGTATCACAATATCTGACACTTAATGAACTATTTCAAAAGCACCTACATAAATTTTAAAATATAGTATTGTTTCATATAGTCAAAAAAGATTTTGATTGGTGGTTTCTAATATTTCCTCACTCCGTCTTTTATGTGTCAGTAATCAAAAGATTTTTCTTTTATTGTATTCTTCACATTTATATGATTTTTTTAAATGCTTTAAAAATAAAGTTTTTGTTGGAATTTTTATAGTGCCATTGTTCTATTTGTGACTTTAATTGAATCTTTACCATGGTTTTCAGCTACTAGGAAATACGTAAACTTTTCTATAAACCTTGCATATCCAAGGTTATTTATGATTTTTCTTTGGTGCATTTTTGTTTGAATTCAACATGTGTTTTGTTACATCTTAAGTAAAGATGTAAATTAATCATGCACACATATCACTTTTAATACATTTAAAGCTCATAATATGTACATAAAATAAATAAGTAATAGAATATATTATGCTAGCTGCCACTAATATCACATTTTCTACAGACATATATATATACAATAATATATTAAGAGAAAGTGCAATACTGAAAATAATGTACAAAATGAGAAATGTATATAGGAAGAAAAAATGTATAAACATTCATTTAGGTATTTGTTATTCTTTGTATAACTCTTTGAATTTGGCAAATTTTTAACACATGTGTAATATAATTCTGATGAGTTTCCCCCATTGATATAAATTTTTATTCAATTTAGAAAAGTAAACATTTTTAAATTGAGCATTTATTGGCACATCATATGATGAAATTTATTTACCATTAAACCTGTTTAAGAGAAATAAATAGTGAACTTTTTTAACTATGTGCTCATTTTGAACATAATAGGGAAATAAAATTAATGAGGTAAAAGTGAAAGAATACTTTTACAACTTACATCTTAAAAGAGAAACAAATATTTAAATATATTGCTGTAGAAGATTTTTTTAAATTTTTCTTTTAGTATGTCTTTTTTAAATTTATTTTTGCTTTCCTTTCGGTCCATTCTGACTAAACAGATTTTTTTTTAGTCTGGTTAAATTGTTTATACATGAGAATCCCAGTGCAGAATGTATGCATTAAATACAAAAACTTCACAACAAAAGTTCAATTGAAGCAAAATAGGAATGTTTTTTAGTCAAAAGATTTGTGGGCCTTATAAGTAGACATCCATTGAGAAATTTCGAGATAAAATGTGTATAGTTTCCTATCCACACAAATCATTTTGAGGGAGATACCTCAATTTTTCCAACATTAAAATTGATGTTATATGTTTGGAAATTTTAAATACTTTTAAGTTTCATCAAAGAACTGTTACAATTAATAATCCTTTTCGACTTCTGCTTTACTTAGATAATTTTGTGCATTTTTTTCCCATGAAAGAAATTAAACTTTTTTTTGAACAATGTTTGATGGATTCTGGACAATGCTACACAGATATTCGTTCATATTGGTAAGTTTTATCTAAGAATATTTAAAATTATTTTTTAAAGGATTAAATTCTGCTCTTTTTAAGGCTGTCTTTGGCTAATGTTAAAGAATAGGGAACAAATTCGCGAATATTTTTTCAGATATAAGAGTACTCAAACGTTAATATTATATTCTGGCTTCACTATCCTGTAGAGAATCACTTATTTAATCATACTACTCATTTTTATCAGAGTTGACACATTTTTTTCTTTTATAAAATGTTTTGCATTTTTTTCCTATACTGTAATGCTAAATGAACTAACCCTTTACATGTTAAAAGGAAAAACTAATTATGAAATATTTTGAAATTTTAAAAACACTATATTATAAACAATTGCATGAGTTATAATGTTAAATTCATGCTCTCGTACATATGGCGAAAACAGCCTTAAAGGATATTCTGCAGTTCTATCTCATTACTAGATATGGTAAACCCTCATTAAATCTGGTTAGGCATTTAAAAAAATTTCATAATTGAGAAATTTAAATAAAAAAGACTTTATTTTTTGGACTAATACATATGTAAATGTATTGAACAATGAGTTACGTTTTGAAGTAAAGCAAATTGATATGTTATTTTTAGCATACAGAGAGTTTAGCTATGTATCTTGGCTCATTTTATTGCCTTTATCTGAATCTTAGAGCCCCAATTAATTCTGGATTGTAGAGGTTCCATTATACTGTAAGTATTTACAGCCATTACTAATAATCTAGTAACTCTCAATCCATTCCCCCCCCCCCATAATTTAAGTATAACTTCTTTGCATATCTAATACATAAATATCTTATCACAAATGACAAAAATGCAAGGTTTTTCCTCTTTTATCTCTATTTAAACAGAATTAGTTATTCTGATTGAAAACATTTGTTAGTAGTGTGCAAAACTGTATGAGCAATTATGACTGTATTTACATCATTGGATGTTCAGTAGAAATAGTTTTCTGTAAATAAAAGGCATAGCTAAACCAATTTATATCAGATCAATTTATAAATTGGATAAAACCATGTTAACAACTGATTTGATTCTATTTTCCCACTGAGCTTAGAATATTCATAATATCTAGTTTTTGAATGATCGATGAAGAAAGAAATAACCTTCTGGTTTACCACAAAAGGAAAAAGTCTGTCCATATTTTGTCTGTTTATTTTATAAAATTTGTCAATTTTTATATAGTACTAAAAATTATCAATTCAAGAAAACTTTGCCAAGCATGTAAAAAAAGAATTAATGTTTGTGTACACCCATTTATTTAAAATTTTAATACCTTTTCCCCTCATGTTCTATAAATCATCTTAAGTCCAATAGACTTTATTTAATAATTGATAAAAATCAATTTTATTTGTAAATACTTATTATCTGCAAAAATAAATTTTGAAAATGATCATAATTTTCAACAGCTGTCTTAGACAGTCCTCTTATTCATTTGGATTATCTTTGGCATTTTTTATAAATTCTTAAAATTGTACTTTATTGCTATTTTATAATAAAAGCCCATTACAAATATTAATTAATACTTATCTTCTATTCAGAATTTAAAAGGGTGTTTTTAATATTCAATTAAGTTTTATTTGCTTAGATTTAGGATGCTGTTGAAATCCACCAATTTCAAAACTTAAAATTAATTAGATTAATCAAGATCGAAATTATTACATAGTTTTATTTTGTAAGAAAACTTTTAATCCACGAGAGAAGTATTTTTCAAAATTCTCTTTTATCATAAAAAAAAATGTCCAATTATGAATAATTTTAGGAACCTCAAAAATGTTTGATTAGTCGATAAACGTTTGTATAATCTGAGTTTTTTCCCTAAAATCGCGAATTTTAACTTTTCTTGAAAATCTGTTACATCGTCCAGTATCCATCTAAAATATTTTTTAGAATTTCTTTATACAGCAGTTAAAAGACCATTCAATAGACATATATATTTAACCTAACACCAAACATACAATTTTTTGGTTAAAATGAAGTATATGGTGCATGTCATACTTGACGATTTTTCGGTTCGATCTATTTTCTTTATTCTGGCAAACTTTTGGGGTGTTATCTTTAAGATTGGTAGCTTTTTCTTAAACTTACCAAAATCGCCAACCAGCACTTCCATTTTAACCAAATTTCTTGACACACCAGATTTTCCTGGCATCACCTAATAACATATTAATTAGACCGCCTACACTTCATTCGAAACTTCAAATGGCAAGAAAATCTACCCAATGTTTTTTGGGCTTGAACTTTAACTCCAAAGATTCAAGATTGTCAAATTTGGCTTCTGTTACTTTTAGAAGTTTATGGAATGAAATCGAAATTGTTCACGATCTGTTCCCGTAATTATGCAAATAAGCATACACTGCAATGGCAACGATGACTGCGCAAAGGGCCCCGAAGAGACCGTACACCCTTCTTGTGTACGTTCTGAAGACTTCGTCCTCTTCTGTTTTGGTCAATTGACGGCTGAGACAGCTGATTGGTGGGTTGTCAGCACAGAAGGACAAAGAACGGCTGAATCTTCGTGTGGGAGCCGTGCCAGGTGCTGTAGGTCCATTCAGTACGGACATGGAACGCGAGCGAAGGGCTGGAGCTCGAACTCTACCCGTGGGAGTATGGTTTGGAGACGTTGAAGAGGAAGAACTTCTAGGGCGGACACCAGGTTGACCACTAGTGACGGCATTGGTAGCGCCGGTTCGGGTCTGCGCCCCTTTGCGATGGAAGAATCGTCGCATGTCTGATTCTAGATTTCAAATCTAAAAAAGAAATTTTTTAAATGATAAAGAAAGTCACATATTGGTTCAAAGGCTATAACTAAACTGCGCTAAACACTCATCTTATAAAACTGTTATCGTCCGTTACTGTGATCTGGATGCAAGAAAAATTTACAAGGGTTACAATTCTAAAAAAATAAACCCATAAGAATCGAAAATTCAGAATTTACAAGAACATGAGGTCTTGAGTTAATTTCGCTTGAAACCGCATATTACGATCTCTAAAAAATTGGTTTTATTGTTTGAAGATGGAAGGTTATGTTAAGGTTATGTCCATTTGGGAATTCTTAAACTGAAAAAGATTATAGTACCTTAATTGTGTTCTAGGTGTATCGTTGCTTTGTATATGAAGCGGTGAAGTTGGAACATTAAAACCCCCATTTTAAAAGAAATAGTTAATTATCACTCCGTTTTTTAGTCTGTCTTGTAACCTGGATCGTTTCTAACAAGTCCCGCATAAGGCACTTAATTCGATGCTTGTTTTATCTGTGACGTTATATTTCCACACGTGGTGCTTGTATGGTGCAGCCACCTCGTTCATTGTTAATGACCAATTTACTCATATTTTAACTAGTGTGCTCGCTGCACTTTCATATGGAGAGAACCCGGAACCTGGCCTCCCCAATGTCCGAGAAATTGATCAATACGATAACGGAGGCTTGATGGTCTGGGCAGGCATCACGTTGGATGGCCGCACATACAACCATGTCTTTGAAAAAGGCACTGTGTGAGGTCCTGGAGCGCTATGTTCGCCTTTTCACGAGTGCAGTTGGCCCTGATTTTATTTTAGTAGATGATAGCGTGAGGCCACATAGAGCTCGTCTCATCGACGAATTTCTGGAAAATGAGAACATTCGCCGAATGGATTGGTCAGTCAGATGTCGAGACCTCGACCCCTTACAGAGCATGTCGTGGATACTCTGGGGAGGGCAATTAAAACTCAATCCTCCTCTGAGAACCATCTAAAATCTGAAAACTGAGTTTCTGAACGCGAGGGGGATTAATTGCAAGAGGAACTCATAAATTCCCTTATTTCCAGGATAAAATTATAATAGCCTTTGTAGGAGGGAGCCGTACCCCTTATTAATCCTTTTTTTTTTTTTCTATTCTGCAATTGCTGTTTTATATCTTTCTACTTCAATGTGTGTGTGTATTATAACTGTTGAGTGATTACTTATTTTTGTATTACATCAAATTTCATTAAAATCTGTTCAGTGTGGTTCAGTGATAATGAACCAAATCTGAAAAGATCATTGAAGCTTTTTTTAAAAGTGCGTTTGTGGTGTAGCTTGGGTAAAAGGTCTCTCTCCCTCAATAAAATCAACCTTTAAACTGTAGTTATTGTAGCACATCCCCTGAGATCAGCAGGGGTCCATGACTTTATATATCCT
>BMAV01017419.1:11958-22433 GCA_019973955.1 Trichonephila inaurata madagascariensis | reverse complement strand
CTATTCTGCAATTGCTGTTTTATATCTTTCTACTTCAATGTGTGTGTATTATAACTGTTGAGTGATAACTTATTTTTGTATTACATCAAATTTCATTAAAATCTGTTCAGTGTGGTTCAGTGATAATGAACCAAATCTGAAAAGATCATTGAAGCTTTTTTTAAATTGCGTTTGTGGTGTAGCTTGGGTAAAAGGTCTCTCTCCCTCAATAAAATCAACCTTTAAACTGTTGTTATTATAGCACATCCCCTGAGATCAGCAGGGGTCCATGACTTTATATATCCTAAGAAAATCCAACACCAACAATGGACTGGCTGTAAGATCCTGTTTCGAGACCTCCAGGCACTCTTAAGATATGTTCTGGGAAGCAAGCCTAATTTTACACTGGCATAACTCTTGGCACCATCAGTTTGTGTCAAACATAGATGGAAAGCCAATAAGTGTAGTTTTCTTCTGCCTGTTGCAATCAAGCATCAGAGAAAAACTTGGACGATTGCTCTGATACCAGTAGTGCCTTGGTGAAGCAAATGTAGAGGTTTTGTTCTTTCACGTTGCCTTGGAAAAGAGCTCCAAATAGATAAAAGGTGCAGATGATATCGAAGTATCACTTGCACCAGCTTTAGCCAAAGTGTCTGCAATAGCATTGCCTTCAACGTGTGAAGGGTCCATCTGAAAGTGAATCTGATGAGACGTGAAGAGTAGTTTTAGTTCTTTCACAATAGTCGCCAATTCTCTCACACTGTGCCAAATGGCCAAGTATTGGATAGAACTTTCTCAGTCAGACAAAATCCAAATTTTGTTTTCATCTTTAAGTGACAAGATTTAGTCAGTGCTTTTATTGCGGAAAACAAAGGTCAGTATTCCTCTTCTGGTTCTTTCACGCGATTATTTTTTACTATCGTAAGTTGAAAGTCCTAGGCATGCATGTATGTAAAATGTAGAATACTCTATTTTCATACAAATAATGAGTGATTTGTTGGAGTAATTATCTTTATTGCATTACTATTTAATCAGTTTTAATAAACAGGAAATTTTTCTTAAAGTACATAAAAAAAACATTCTATTACAAATTTAAAAATAAATTTCGTAAAAATGGATTTGATTTATTTCATCAGTTGATAGGAACTAAAACCATAGAGTTAAACAAAATGTTAAAAAAATTAGTTGAGCAGGTTTTTTAAAAAAACATAACACTACGCAACAATGAAATTTCTCTTCTAAGGTGTAAGTACCCAACCCTCAACGAATTCAACATGCTGAACACGAATATCGTATTGAAAAAAAACTGGCTCTGATTTGCGTTTCTTGTGGTCCAATGTATTGCAATATTTGCTTTATATTAGATTTTATTATACTAAATTATGTATTATTACATTCCGGTGTATATATATATATACTGTTATTTCTGCACGATACCGCCAGCTTCCGAAAGTTAAATAAACTAGCATACCATTTATACTCTGCAATCTTTCACATAGCGAAGGATTCTCAAACAGATTTTTTTATCACTTTTGATGAGAAGGATTTCCTTGTGTCTCAATTCTCTTCAGCTTGTGATGGCAAACATAATACTTGTCGTGCTTTTATGAAACATCTTCTCCACAAGAAATTACCTCGGTTGAACTGATTCACGAATGTGGACCTGACTTAAGAGAAAGCGGTCTCAAGAATTTGGAATCAAGGTCAGTCGGGGTCAAGAATTTCAACAGTGGAATATTCTCGAAGAAATTACACTCGTCATCTTCTGTTTTTTGAATTTTTCTTTAAAAAAAAAAGAGTGATGTGTTCTGCTGCAACACTAATGGCTTATAAAAAAGAATTCTACATTGCACATGAACTCATTAAATGGTGGATGTTCATACATGCTTCAAAACTGAATATCAGGGCTGTTTTTCTCAGTGATTGGAACAAGCTTCCATTCATACATGAAAGAAACATATCAGAATATAAAACAGTTTTTCAAAATGATTTCAGTAAGCATGGCTGGTAGAGTTGTGCTGACATGAAAGTAATATATCTTTTGATGGGTTTGTAGTTAGTATATACAAAGTATTGCTGTTTTCTTTGTATGCAGAACAACAAAGAAATCGTTTTGCACTACTCATCGAGAGACTGGCTTCAGAGAAAATTAAAATCTTTTTGCACGTCCAGTTTGGCCTTATCAAAAACTAGGTAAAAGCCATGGATAATAATGGACTAGAATTTTAGAACTGGCATCAAAAATTACCTTGACTTAGTATAACAAAAATTAATCTCTTAGTATAACAAAAATTAATCTGAGGCCTCACACAAACACCTTTTATTAAACAGGTTTTTGGAGACCTCAAGTTTGAAAAACTTCTTCAAAGTAAAGAAAAACAGGTTTTGGATACGTTTCATCAAGCGCCAACAAATTTCTTAGGAAATGCCAAGATCAAAAATTACATGGATCTGTGGTTGAGGTTATGTTGGCTTTATTTTAGGATTTCGGATGCAAAATGTCCTTGAAGATGCACTTTCTCAACCCCTGCTTTAATTTCTTCTCTGATAACTGAACAAGTTAGTTATGAACATGGAGAACGATTTCATCAGGAGACATTGTCAACATGTAAAAACGATCCCAGGAGGATTGTTCCACGGCAATGTTGGCTGACAATTGTTGGAAGCTCATCAGGATACTTCTATCATTCATTGCTAAAAAAGTCGAAAGTAAATTAGGATATTCTTAACACGTATTATAATATACATACGTATATACATTTTTCTTAACAAGGCGTACGCATGATAAAGAAAAACCGTATTCAAATTACTGTCATATTCGTGCTCAGCATATCGAATTCGTTATAAATACACCATATTCATCTTGGAAGTTGAAACTTTTTGAAAATTTATTGCCCAGTGTTATCAATAAGTTATAAGAGAGATCAAAATTTCAGTGAACTATAATCAAATTATAACGAATTTGCCAAAAAAAAATCTTCATGCGCACGTTGATATATTTTTAAAAGAATCTTCACAGTATCTTATATTCAACAGAATGTGTGCATAATAATGGATACACAAACTAAGTATTTAATTACTTGCATGTAAGAAACATATTTACACACAAACCACTTGTTAAAGAATATTTTTTTTCCCTGCCGAAATTAATGTGTGGAAGAAATCAACAAAAATAAGAAACATCACAATTTAATTAATTCAATGAAAGCTGTTGACAAACTACATCTCAAAATAACCAAATTATAAATCAGTTTGTGTTCTTGAAGAAAACAACTTGAAAGTCAAAACATCAAAAAGAAAGAAAAGTAAAGAATATATATAAAAAATAAATATTTAAACAGCGCAATTTCGTAGTTTAATTACTTTATTGAAAGCTAGTGATGAGAAGTAGTACACCTCAAAAAGCGAACAAATTAATTTTACTTCTGACATTTTCGAGTAAAAAGAAAATTCTTTACAACTTCTTTTTCGTTTCAGTATTCTTCCTTCGTTATTGCATCCAACCGCAGTGAAGTGGTTCGTTAATCAGCTTCAAAAAGGGAGGAAAAAAATGCTTCAACAAAACATAATTAATGGGGCACTTTTTTTTTAATGTAAAGAGGAGAATAATTACTTTTTTTAAAAAAAATATTGATTCCTTGTTAGTATAATTTTTTAAATATGTCATTCTTGACCAATGAGTAGAAAATTATACAGGCATTTTTATTTTTGAAAATATTGCGGGTTAATATTAATTTAATCACGTTTTCACAGAAAACTAATTTCGTTAAATGGATAAATATCTTGTCATTTGTGTCTTAGTTTATTTTGTTAAACTGACTCTTTAACTGTGACTGCAAAGCTTAGTTTCGGATATTTTCTTTAAAACTGACGCATAATTTTTTTTTTATCCTATAAAGTATTGATTTCACTTCGCTGGTATTTTTTGAAAGTTTTAATTGTTTTGTGCCATTATTTAAATTCACATTTTTCTTTTATGGTGTCTATAAATATTATATGCATAGAAAAGTTGACTTCCAAGGAGTGTTGCCGGGGGGTTGAAAGGGCGTTATTGATAATGAAAAAAAAAAAAAAAACACTCCCGCTTTTGAACTATTAGATGTACAGACTTGAAATTTCGTAAGTATGCTTCTTTTGGTATGAAATTCGATAAAAACTAATTTTACAGAATTCAACTCCTATAGGGGGTTTGAGGTGAGTTATTAGTGTGTATAGATAACAAAAATTCCTGTTTTCGAGCTAGTAGACCTACAGCAGGGGTGTCCAACCCAAATGACCTTGCGGGCCACTTCGGAAAAACATTACAATCTCGCGGGCCGCACATGAAAATATGTACATTTATATCAGATTTCGAAACAAAAAAACATTTACTGGAGTGAAAATATAAAACAAAATGAATTATTATTATTGTTTTCATTATTTTTCATGTGTACCCCCAGACATAGATAATATAATAATGTTTATATAATATAACAATGCAATGATCAAATATTATTTAAAATATTACAGTTGCCATTTTCTTGAAAATTACGGAGTTCCTTTTGAATTGATCTTTCGTTACTCATTTTTAAAATTTGATTGTGCTGTTATTCTCAAAGGGCAATGTAAACTTAATCGTTTATCTTAACCATTCTGAATATATTTTTTTTAACTTTAAAAAACATCTCTGATTGCCTTTTGGGCACTCTAAACAGAAAAGGAGGAGAAATGAAAGTCGCACACACGGAGAATCATGTACTATTCATAGTAAAGGATATGCATAATGCAATTCGGAATTTATTAAAAAAGTAATTTATTATAGCAAAATAAAATTAACTGTTTGAAAAAAATGTAAATCTATTTTAATCTAAAGGACGTTTTTCTATTATCAAAAAGGATTTATTTTAAAACAAGAACAGGCAAATACATTGTAGATGTATATATTTTTATAAATTTCCCCTCAAATAAATTTCAAAATGAAAAATCTTTAAAAACCTGATATTTAAAAATTTTTTAAAAAAGAGTCGGCTGGGCGCGTGTTGGACACCCCTGATCTACAGTAATGAAATTCGGCACGCATATTTCTGTTGAGTTAAAATCCGCTCCGCTACGATCGGGTCTTTCAAAAATTCACTTCCAAAGGGGATTACGGAGCATGTTGAAAAAAAATTTTCCGTTTTTGAACTGTTAGACTTGAAATTTGGCAAGCATGTTTATTTTGTTGAGTAGAGATCCACTAAAAATGGGTTTTGCAGAAATCCATTTTAAGAAAGGAGGTTACGGGAGCGAAAAATATTATTTCACTTGAAATTCAAGCCCTGTCCTTCTAAAGCAAGAGGTGAGGGTTATGTTTTTCATGTAAAATCTATCATTTAATGCTAGGACGTAAATTATTTATATCTTTTATGCATATACAGTATATATTGATACATCATCATGAAATACCCTAAGAAGCGAGCGGGTAATAGCTAGTATATATATGCACTCGTGGTCATTAAAATTGCTACACCAAGAAGGCGACATGCTACAGACGTGAAATTTTAACGACAGGAAGAAAGTGCTGTGATATACAAAAGATTAGCTTTCCAGACAATGCAGCCGCCGGTAGTGACACAATGTGTTTAAATGAGGAAATTGTTCAGCCGGTTTCTCGTACACAAATTGCATTTGAACGTTGTTGCGTAGTGAAAAGTTGTCGTGATGCCTCGTGTAAGAAGCAGAAATGCGTACCAGCATGTTTCTGACTTTGATAAAGGTCGAATTGTAGCGTACCGAATTGCGGTTTAACCTATCTCAGTATTGCTGCTCGCGTCGGTCGAGATCCAGTGCCTGTTAGCAGAATATGAAATCGATGGGTTCAGGAAGGGATCTTGCAGCCACGTCACGGGTCCTGAGTCAAGAATTGGGTTCGTTTGCAAGACAACAAGTGCCTGCACGAACGGTTCGACGATGTTTGCACTAGCAGGGACTCAACTCGGAAACCATGTCTGCGGCTACCCTTGACGCTGCATCACAGACAGGAGCGTCTTCAGTGGTGTGATCAACGACGAACCTGGGAGTATGAATGGTGAGACGCCATCTTTTTCAGATGAATCCAGGTTTTGTTTACAGCATCAAGATGGTGGCATCATGGTGAACACACATTGGCAGCGTGTATTCGTCATCGTCATACTGGTCTATCACCGGGCGGAATGGTGTGGGGTATTACTGGATACACGTCTCGGTCACCTCTTTTTCGCATTAACGGCACTTTGAACAGTGCACGTTTCATTCCTGGTGTGTTACGACCGGTGGATCTATCCCTTAATCGAGCTCTGAAACCCTACGTTTCCGCAGGATAATGTACGTCCGCATGTGGCCGGCATTGTACAGATCTTCCTTGATATGGAAAATGCTCGGTTGTTTCCACTGGCCTGCACGTGTACCTGATCTCTCGTCAATAGAAAATGTCTGGTCCATGGTTGCCGAGCGACCAGCTCGTCACCATTCGCCAGTCACTACGGTTGAGGAGTTGTGACATCGTGTTGAAGTTGTATGGGCATCTGTACTTGTACATGCTATCCAATCTCTGGCTCAATGCCCAGACAGGTGGCATTAACATGTTTTTAGTAATATCTACTAGAAACAATGGCTTGAACATTAAAGATAAACAGGTGTTGAAAACTTAACAATATAGGATGCTGCAGTATCGTGAACAATGCTGATAGTGGACAGCATTAATTTTACATAAAAGTGGGGATTAACCAGTTTTGTGTGGCTAGTCAATCTTCCACAATACTACTTCATATAAAATAAACCATAGCCTGTAAATTTTAGCAGAATTATTTCCCTCCCCCTCCTCTAATGGGCTGCATTTTAGGAACTTAACCTTTGTAGACATGACAAGTCCCCAAATGTGAGAGCCATTTCATGGTGGCACCATCTTGTAAAGGCTCCGCTACCTATTTTGGACGCTTGAATTAATTTTTTATTTAAGCTTTCGTCCGATTCTAAATATTGCCGTGGTAGCAATATAAACGTGTTATATATCAAATCACGAAGCGACTAGATTTCATTAAGTTTTCACTTCTATTTTTAGTATACTTACTATTCTTATTGTAGGCAAGTTCTTAAAAGCAGGGAAAGAGAAAATTACCCTTTAGGTGTTTTGAGATTTGATTAGAATTACAAACGGAATACTTAAAATAGCCACAATATTAATCAATTTCAATCATCAATTACATAATATAATAGGAATGGAATTGAGTTATCTTACAAATTTCAGTTACGGTGAAAGTTATCATATATATAAAGTAGCAAACGATTTTTTTTTCAAATACAAATAATAATCTTGCGTAAAAAATATATCTTATATACCAAACGATTTTTTGAGAAAGTTAGAAATTCTGATTAATTATAAGGACTGCATATTTCCTTGGCATATAAGTAGCATCTGAGTCTTAATGTCAAAAAGTCACACTGTTAACCGCCTTGAAAACGTGACTAATGCATCGTTTAAAGTATATTTAAAACTTTCAACTCCGATGCTTTCAGAGAAGTATTCCGAGAGCTAAATTAACAGAACACAAATTCAAATACTCATTTAACATATCGTAAACGATCCTTGCTGCCATTCTGTCGGATCTCATTTTAGGCAATTAAAAATCTTCATTCTCTGGTTCGCTTTCCAACATTTTTCGAAACTGAAATGTGTTGAGCAACGAGTGGCGTCTTGTAATTAAAGTGAGCAGAACGCAGGAAGGGCGGAAAGCGCCAAATGGCGACAGTTCTGCAGGGAATTCAATTAGATGCCATTTAAACGAAAAAGCCTCGGCAGCGATAGAAAGGAAAGAAGTTGTTTCTATTCGGAACAACCCCCTAATGAAAGTTTTTCCTTGCTTTTCTCCGAGAGGTTTCCATTAAGTTAAACTATTATTATTTTTTTCCTTCCGAAAAGCAAAGCTTAATTAGGTAGACTGAAATAAAATGATTCCATTAAACTAAATGAGAATAAAAGATGCGAGAAAGAAATTCTGATTTCTTTGCGTTGTTTTTGTAGCTTATTTCTTTTTCTGATTTATTTTAACGTGTGATGTATTTTCTATTTTTATAAAGAAATGTTCTTATTTCCATAAATCTACAGTATATTATTAAATAATTAAAACAATTGTGCAGGAGGAATTATGAAACTCAAAGAAAAATGGTAGATTTTTTTTCTAAAAAAAATGATTAATTATGCGATGCTTTTAGAAAATATGTCATCTTATGCGCGGTTAGACTTTATTATTGACCCATTTGTCTACCATAGATTGATTGAATATTAACGTCGCACTGTTTAGCTACACGAGGCCTTTTGGCGACGGACCACGTAATTTTGAACCATGGTCAAGTGACGTGGACGACACCTGAACTGCCCCCCTCTCCTAACTACCACACCACACCAAAGGGAGGACGTTTCAGCTCTCGACAGATTTAACGTGCATCGCTGCCCTACACGGCGGGTCTAGTGGTACTGGGCTCGAACTCGTGACAAGGCAAGCCACGATCCGATACCTGTACCACTCGGCTACCGCGGCCACGTCTACCATAGATAATAGATTTGTAATGAAAAGAACTTTCTGTACTTAGAACCAAATGTATCGCCTTATTTTAACCCATTCACTGCTGCAAATTTAGAACGTCTTGTCCTGGTTGCCAAGGTTTTATTTTAAAGAAAACATAATATTTTACAAAATGTAATGATAGTAAGTTACTAATATTATAATGGCATTTACGGTAAATTTTATTGAAAAAAAAACACTACGAGACAACTCGTAGCTGGAATCACAGAATAAGATAACTCTTAAGTGGCACTCAGCACAGATATCTCTTAAGTAGTTGTTGTTATTGTTGTTTTCAATAAAAATCTTCATGTGGTGACAGTCAGATGTTCATACAGACGTGTAATGATTTTTGATGGGAAACCCTATAAGGCAATAGAGCCTATAAGGCCCCCTATAAGGCAATAGGCAATAGCCCTATAACCCTATAAGGCAATAGGTTATAGAGCACGGATGACGAACCTTTATGGATCAGTGTGCCATTTTTTCTAAAGAAGTGTATAATGAGGTATAGACGTGCCGTCAAATAATTTTGATTCGTGATTATTGTAAAAAATAATAGAACTAAATACTATCAACTCAAAACTCTTTATTTACTACGAAAAATACTTTTTGTACTGTATAGTTGTAAATGTTTTAGTTATACGTGTAATTCAAATTAAAGAGTAACATTGGTGTGACTTCTGTTGCTGCAGATTGGATGACAAATAACTTATATCAGGGTTGTAAGCTGAATTGGATTCATCTACCAAATGGTTCCTAAGCAATTAATTATTTTTGCTGCGGATCACTTTTTTGACTAAGAGGATTTGTGATTTGTTTCCGAATGCCGTTTTACAGATGATGTTCGTATATCACTTTTCCAGAACATGAAACACACACCACTTTGTCGCCTTTGCTAATAATGCCATATTTCTAGATTCACCAAATTTGAAATTCTATGTTACAATTTTTGATTTTTTTGCTGGAGCTAGTCATATTAAATAAGTTAAAAATCGTAACACAAACAAACTTAAAATATAGTTGTGTCAACGAAATTGACTATCCTATGCATAGACAAATTTTGCATCACAAGCAACTGTAGTCCACGACGTAGCTAAGGCAAGACAACAAACGAGGGTGCTCACAATGACTCGCGTTTGTTCGTAATACTTCATAGTGAGCTTTGTTATTTTGAAATAAAATGCAAACCATTTTGATCACTGGTGTGCCCAAAATATTGTGCCGCGTGCCACTGGCTCGCTATCCCTGTTATAAAGAATTCACTGGCGTAGCTTGTTCTGAATGGGCCCCATTTCAAAACTCCTTCGTGTGGGCCCCTTTTTTTTAGAAAAGAAAGATCTGTTAGTAGTACTGTAGTTACACATGTTGGGGCCCCGTACCATAGATACGGCGGTAGCTACGCACCTGAAAAGATTGTAAATTAATAAAAATGAACTGTGAAAAGTAATAATCAGCAAACCGCAGGAAAACCATTTCTTGTTGATACAAGAAAATTACTCTACCCTTTGTAATCTTCCTGCGGAATGCAATACAAGCTCTATAACCAAAAAAATCGAGGGAATAAGATGAGGATGCGTCAATTTAAGGAATCAGTTATTAGGCATTTACTAGATGGCAATGGCAGCTGTTGAAAATGTATTATTTATTTATTCAATTCCTACTATTAGCTCACACTCTCTATATATTTATTTATTTATCTTCGTAGAATTTTCAATCGTTAATAAAATACATTTTAAAGCGCTCAATTGAACTGAAATTTTATATACCTGATTATTTTGGATGACAGTACAATAAATTAATAAAAATTAATTGATTAAAACTAATTATTAATTGATTAAACAAATACACACAGCCACGTTGTCATTATTTTTGGCGATTTGTGTCAAAACTTGAAAAGGTTTTTTTCTCACGTTTTAAAGCATTCAGTTGAACTGA
>BMAV01017418.1:284183-298837 GCA_019973955.1 Trichonephila inaurata madagascariensis | reverse complement strand
ACCTTGAATTCTAAGCAACGATCCAATCCACTTCAGATATTCATCTAAGCTCGAGTACAATGGTATGTACCTTGAATTACTGGCGAGATTTCCGTGATTCTTGAGTAGGCCGTCAATATACGCTTCTACCTTTTCTGAACTGAACTTTCTCTAAATTGCCATCCCGCTTACTAAAACTTCTGTCCTTTTAAAGGTTATCTTATTTGCATCTATCCTTCATTTCACTTCTTGGATTTGGGTTGGAAAAGATTTGCCATTCATCGTGGCCGTCAAAGAACACAGAGGTTATGTTAGAGAAAGGACGCGTGAGCCGTCACATTATGTCAAATGATCCAAATGAAAGCCCGAAGAAGTATGGAACAACGCTTGATGGAGTTATTTTATAGTTATAGAATTTTATATTTAAATAAAATTTTGAAACTAATGTATTTATAACCTATTTCAGCTACCATAAGCCTGTTGTTTCCTTCTTAGAATGCAATTAATTCCCAAATAATTCCAAATATATTCCCAAATAATTCCAAATATGTTCCCAATTAATTCCCAAAATATTTCTCACTAAAATATTACTTTATGAGTACAGACATATGAATAAATAATTTTATAGGACAGTACCCTTGTTTTTTATTCACCGAACTCTAATCACTAAAATAACATTACAAAATTCGAAATTATCACTTCCATCGTGTGGTCATAAACACACACTTTTTTTTTTAACGCTGAACGTACCAATACTTAATGTATNATTTTATAGGACAGTACCCTTGTTTTTTATTCACCGAACTCTAATCATTAAAATAACATTACAAAATTCGAAATTATCACTTCCATCGTGTGGTCATAAACACACACTTTTTTTTTTAACGCTGAACGTACCAATACTTAATGTATATCTATTTCTACTGGTTATGTCTTTTGACCAGGTATCGCGCGTATGTTTATTGTTAAATACTCCAGTTTATGGTACTCCCTTGTTATGGTTATTTTTCAGCAAAATAACGAAGCCCTTGATAGGTACAGGAACAAATATTAGTGTCGACCAACCGGTATAATAGTTAGCGACGCTGACTGCGGTACCGTAGGGACTGGGTTCGAATCCCAGAGAAGACATGGATGTTTGTAAATGTATAGTGCCTTTGTGGCATGGGGGTACTCTAAATAGCTGTCGAGCCGCAAGTCCTCTCGTGTGGTTGGTGGAAGGGGAAGAGAGGTGGGAGGCCCCTGACCACCCCTAGGGTTTTCTCCCTCTAAATTGAGGTGGAACTGAGCAAAATCGTACTGACACCTGCATGGTGCTCAAAGCTAAGGCTAACGACAGGCGTAAAAATTCTAGCCCTTAACCGCGATGAATTTTGCGGGCCTCGATCTGACTTCGTCAGACAGGTGGCATTAGTCACAACAACAACAATATTAGTTAATCTTCGTATAATCGTTCAGTATTTAGAGATGTGGAAAATAACAACTTTCTATAAAATATAATATTATATTTACTCAAGTTTGCCTATCTACACTTAAAATTAAAATGAATATTTTATTTCACTGTGTGTGTGAAACAGTTATTAGATGAAAAAGAATTTTATGTTAACACAATGTATCGCATATAGTAAATACTTATGTATATATATATAATAAAATATTATATATAATAATATTATGTATAATAAATACGAGTATATATATAATATATACCAACAAGCTGTCCATTGAGCTACAGGGACAAAACGAGCGATTTTCCCTTTTATATAGGGTGTTGGACTATTATTTTTGTTTCTTACTATTTATTCACGAATTAAATAGAATTAATAAATTAACATTTGGAAAAAAATGTATTAACATCAAGTGTCATTCCCTACAAGTTTGAAAAAATGTATTTGTACTTGAGTGGATGAATAAAGAGTATTTTATTAACAACTGAAAATTTGAATGATATATATATATATATATATATATATATACATCGTTAGCCTAATTATCAGACTGCGTAACTCCACCGGTGTACCTGATTTGATATAGGAGAGCAACGCGCCAAGCGCTTTTCGGCGTGATTCCTTAATCGCGCCAAGCATCGGTTGTTGTCGGGTTACATGAAATCCAAGATGACGGCCTAGCTTTTTTCTTTTGTTTTGTCTACGCCATGCCCCAGTGCGCGCTCAACTTTTAATTTATTCCTTCGATCAGTGTAATCACTATTTTTTTTTTATTTCATAATAAAACTAGATTTTGAAAGGAGAGGTGGTGGCAAGATTTTAACATAAAATAAATACAACAGAAAGTAATATTAATGTATTACACTTCCAGATATATAAATTATTTACTCTATTTTAAGCTTTCATTACACAAAATTTGTAACAATATCGCACGATAAAAATACCAAAGTAAACCATATTGTAATATTATTGCCTGTGTTGGCGAACATAAACAACAACTTGACGCCTAGCCCTACTGTATCAAATTAGCATCCCAGATGGAGTTACACAGTCTGATAATTAGACCGACGATATGTGTATCTATAAATATATATATATATATACGCTCAGTAGCGCACACAGGAATTTTTCAAGGAGGGGGTCCGGGGTTGAAAGTTCACCATTCTTGTATCATGCTGTTTTTGATATTGGAACAAAATATAGTAAAAAACTAATTATTGAATAAATGATTAGCATTAATTAATAAAATTAATCATTAATAACAAATATTTAATTAAATTTTACGTATTATATACTTAGAATTATAACCAATCGGAAAAAAATCAAGAACATGGGGGGTTCCAGAACCCCAGGGCCCCTCCCTTTTGTGCGCCACTGTATAGGCTTATTATCTACAAACAAGAAATAACATCCAACAATCACATTCGAAAAACACATTGACAGTAGGAAAATCACACAATGAAGGACATATGAGTAACCGAGAATAAAAATTATAAAATGGATGCTGCAGTGTTATAAACATTGCTGACTTAGGACAGCTAATATATAAAATAATTTGTATAAAAGTGGGGTTGAACATGTTTTTTGGCCAGTCAACCTTCCCCCTTTATGTAAATAATACTGATCAAAATGGATAGGAATATCTAAATCGATTACAATATAGAGGTAACTTACGTAAAAAATGGACTAACAAATACAAAGCCCGCGCTAAATCTGAGTGCAATAAATAAGTTATTGCCAGATTTTGAACCCTAGTGCAGATTTAAATCATGTGAATGGCTTAATTGTAGCACTTAACAAAAGTATAAAAAGAGTGGAAATAAAAATTAATAAGATTTGCTAATTATAGCATAACTATAATAACACTAGAGTAAATATGAATAAAATAATAATTAAATTTATCTAATATTAGATTATGCAGATAACTATAACTATTAAATATTTAAGTTTATAGTTTAATATACATACACACACACACACACACACACACATATATATATATATAAGGATAATTAAATTAGATTAAATATTAAATTCCCTATCTAGCACTTAACTTTTATGTTATCATTACCTTTTCAAGTATCATCATTACTGTGCTTGTTGTTAGTTTCGTTTATTTTAGAGCATTTTGATTTTAGTATTCCATTTACATAAATATTTCTACTGTGTGTAATATGTGTTTCCAAATGATGTTATGTATTATTTTGTATATGTTGAAAATTGATTAAGTTTGTAAAGAGAGAAAAATCCACGCCATTAATCCCTTTTAAAATTGGGGGGGCAAATGTAAGGATAATTAAATTAGATTAAAAATTAAATTCCCTATCTAGCATTCTTAACTTTTATTTTATGTCATTACCTCTTCAAGTATCAAACTAATTACCCATTTATTTCTTCCGAACATATGGCCTATCCAATAAACATGTCTAATTCCAGATCGTTATATTTAATAGCCCTATATGTCAGAATTAACTTTCAAGTGCACTCATGAAAGCCGCGATCGGTGTTTTAAGTGTTAACCACTTAAGATTTTCGGTGGCATTCGTTTCTCTCTGTCTCTTAACGTCTGATGATGTCTAACTTTCCTCAAATAAAGTTCCTTTTTAAAAACTAAGTCTGTTTCTGACTCACAAAACATGTCATATATATATATATATATATATATATATATATATATATATATATATATGAAGAGTGTGAACTAATAGTACGAATTGAAAAACCACTTAATATAGTCATCCATTATAACCAATACTGTAGTACTAAATGTGTATAAACAGTATTACTTCTGAATTTTTTAAGATAAATTATGTACTTTTTCTTTAAGGTATCTAAGGTTGTGTGAAAATATCATTTTGTTGAAAAACGAATTTATTACTTTTATTTTACTAATTTCAAATTCACCTAATCGGCTTCTAAATGTGCCGCTGTTTTAAACACGTGATAATTTTTTTAAAAAAAATTGCAAGAATTTTAAGTGTTTTACTAGATTTACCAATAAAACTGTTTATAAAGTTTAAACGTGTTTTTCCCTCCCAAAACTGTAAACTTGATGCGATCTTAAAAACCAATAAAGGTACTTCTGTGGAATTTTTGATAAATATATTCAATTGTAGTATCAAGAAAATACGTGTGTGTTAACTGTGAAATTTAAAAAGTTTAATTAGTTTATAATTGCATGGATCTCTATCTACCAACGGTACTTATAGTTACCACTCAATTTAAAATTACATAGAATAACCATTTTTACGAATACTCTGACGATATTTATCAGGAATATTCTTTTCAGTCCACTCTACCAAGACATATGGCAGCACGGGTTCTACAATGAGCATTTTAGCGGAGAAGCCGAATAATTTTATAGCAGAAATGGCGTTTTCAGCGGATTGTGATAATTGACATTTTTTTTCCGAAAAAGTAGTTAATGTTAAAAGGTGTCTTATTTTTTTTGTATGTTAATGAAGAACTTAGAAAACGATTTGAATATTTATTTTAAGTGAATAGCGTGTATAATTAATTTTAAAGTTGGATATTTTTAATTAATTAATTAGCTCTAACAAATTAAATTTCTCACAGTTGAGGTTGTTTTTTTAATGTATATCCCTTAACTTCCAATGTAGTGATTCAAAAAAAAAATATTGCATGAAAAAAACTGCAGTAAATCATAATGCAGTAGATAAAGGGTTAAGTATTGGAAAAGTATCAACTTTTCGATTGGCCATAATTTTTCTTCTCCATCATCATCATCATCATATCTGGCGAGACAGCCCCTTGTGAACCATCGCCTTCCTTTGAAGATTCCTCTGTAATGACCTCTTGTTTACATTTGTTCGTCTAGTTTTCTCTTTTAAATCCCAAAGTTTGATTCCACTGAGTCTACCCATCTCAGCCTTGGTCTCCCTCCTTCTGAATCCCACTGACTTTGAACTGCAGTACCTTTACGACAACGTTATCATCTGGTATTCGAATTATATGTGGACTATCTAATTCATTCTATTTATTTTTATGTATTTAATGTTAGGTTGTTTAAAAATTCTATATAATTCAAAATTGTATCTTCTTTTTCAGATACTTGTTTTCGCATTTATACACCTTCAAGTAATCTTCAAAGTATTTTCTCTCAAAAAATCATTCAATTTTCTTCCAGTTTTGTTACTGTCCAGGTCTCAGATGCATATGTCAGAACTGGTCTGATAAAAGTTTTGCAACTTAAAAATTTTGTGTTTCTTGAAAGAAATTATTTAAAAACCTCCTCAGTTCATAAAGAGCTTTATTTGCCTGGTATAATCGATTCTCGATTTCATGAGATATTGTGACATCAGAGGTAATGCAATTGATCCTAAGTAAGTGAAACTTAATTGTATCAAATTTATATGAATCTATTTCAAGTTAAGGATTTGGAAATGTTTTTTGAAAATAGCATATATTTAGCCTTTTATGTTAACTTCTTATGGCACGGTAAAAAAATTTTTGTTTCGCGTTACCAGTGTAATGATTTCACACAGCTCTTGGATAAACTATTTATTTCTCAGTAAGAAAATAATCAAAAAATAAAATTAGAATATTCTTTCACAATTCAATAGTAAAAGTGTCCGTATTGATTTCGAGTCTCTTTCACATAAAATAATGGCGTAACTTCGCCCTCTAGAGAAAAGTCATATTCAAATCGTGAGTAAAAAGGGTTCACTCTCGGTAATTCCACACCGAGTCTGAGTGAGTTCGCTGGCTCCAAATTCGCCCTACTCTTTCACTCTCTACCGTTCCAAAATCCGCCTTACTTCGCGGTTCAAGTATCGCTTCTTTCGTTGATCGGGGCTCAGACCGTTCCCGGATCTTCCAAGTTAAGAGACCACCGTACTTCGCGGGCTCGTTATCACTTTTTTCTATCGCTCAAGGGACGTTCAAAAGGTTCCCTTCAAAATCCAGTCTCCAGTCCGGACTCTCTCACCCTCCTTATATCCTCTCTGTATCTCTCATAATCATCCTTCTGTCATCTCTTGTTCTTTTGCCACCCTGTCGGTCTCGTCTTCTGATCTCTCGCCCAATGGACGCCGATGGCTGGGTGCACACTGTAAGTTTTCAGACGCGCCGTCGTCACCGAATCGCGGGAGAATGAAAACACAATGTTATGGCATCTCTTTTTGACAGCCCGGACAGCCTGGGAAAAAGGGTCCGAAACTTTGATCATCCAGTTACAAGATTCTTTCCCAGCAATTAGGGAAATGTCGGAATTTTCGCAACGTCTGTCGGCCAGGGACAAGGGATCTGTTAGAAAATAGGGGGAAGAGATCGGCTTCGTCACACCAGTTACGGCTACGGGATGGACGTAAGATAAGGATGTATAAAGTTCCGATTTTCGCCACGTTTTTAAAAATGTCATTTAATTCTTACTATCTATCGCAGACAAAAAATTGCAGAATCAAAAAGATTTTTTTTTTTTTTTTTTTTTTTTGCCACGATATGGCATATTTTTTTTAAAAAATGATATTTTCTATTTTTTTATGATTTTTTCTAAAATGAGTCAAAATTGATACATTTTTATGAAAATAATTTCTAAATCGTTCTTTTTCAATTTCCTTTCGCGTTAATGAATTGATATTCTATCCTAAGAAAGTTCATGCTTTTTTCTTTTAGAATCAGTATTTAAAAAAAAATGCCGAAAACTTGTTTTTGCGATTTTTCAAAAAATATTATATAAAAAATTTATTTATTAAAAAAATATTTATTAAAATTTTAATCAAATATTTAATAACTTCGTTATTCATAAAAATAATCTCACGAAACTTTTTTTCCATATGTAGAATAATATTATCCGTAATCTGTACAAAGATTGAAAAAACTGCTAAAAAATTACGGCTCTCTTGTAATTTGTGTGTGTGTGTGTTTTTCGTCTATTAGCCATTTTACGAGAATTTTTTGCTAAAGTATTATTCTTACATTTTTTTAAAAAAAATTACCGTAGTTTGCGATCGATGTGGAAAATTGTAAGACATTAACTTAAAAATTAAGCCTTCAAAAAATAAAAATTTTAATAAAAAGCGCAATTTTATGAAAAGCCAATTGTTTGGTGACGAAAACCAGTTTCGCGCCAAATTGGCAATCAACATCTGCTTCATCACGTCCCCTTCACATTTTCTCAGGGCTTACATTAGAAAAATTGGGGACTATAACAACTAAAAATCACCGAATTTGGCAAGTAAAAAAAATGCGAATGAAAAATTTATTTTTGTTTCAATAATGGTATCTACTGAGCAACATAACATAAACTAGGACCTATTAAAAAATAAGAGAAAATGTAATGTCCAATGAAGATTTCTATCAATTAATGATAATGTCAAACGAAAAACAAAAAGGACTTTTGCATCATGTTATTTCTTATCTTTTATCATCAGATCGAACTCCATTTCAAATATTTTTTACCTGCCTTGCCGGATGCGGTAAAACATTCGTCATTAAACTTTTGATGTAAATTTACAATCGCTATAAGGAGAAGGATGGATACTGTCAAAGTTGTAAATCAGCAGTAGCTATTTCAGGAATGACTGTTCATACAGCTTGAAAAATTTCTTTATCAAGTTTACTTCCGTTACATTCTGAAACTGCTCAACAATACACAGAATTATTTTCAGATACATAAAAGCATAATCGTTGATGAGATAAGTATGAACAATACTCAACCATTATGGAAGGTTGATTCCAGATTAAAACAAATAACTGGAAATGTTCAGTTAAATTTTGGTGGATTAGATATTATTTTAATAGGAGATTTACGTCAATTACCATCAGTTCGTTCTACACCCATCTATAAGCAACCAAAACAGACCATCGTTGGACCAATTTTATGAACTAAATGAAGTGATGCGTCAAGTGAATCAACAATTTTCTTCTATACTTACAAAAAATGGAAACGAACAACTTGATGAAATAGAAATATCTCTGATTAAGTCTCGTTTTTGTACTGTGAAAGAAGCTGAAGCAAGGTGTCCTCGAGGTATACGATTATTCAACACTAAAAATTTCGTAAATGAGTAAAATAATAAAATATATAGTGAATGCTTATGCGGACAGAATAACTTCAACTGCAAAAGATGTAAATATTGGTTGTACTTCAAAAGAACAAGAAACTTTCGTAAGTCAAAAATTTCATAAGATGTCCTTACTTGATACAGATGGATTGCCTTATCAGTTTATGTGAATAATATTTATTACATGATTACCACAAATATTGATGTGTCAGATGGATTGGCAAATGGTGCAGTTGCAAAGCTAATTCATGTAGAAACAAATGATGAAGGATTAGTTAAAACAATATGGCTTGAGTTTCCAGATTTACCTCAAATAGGGGAAAAATTAAGACTCAAAAAGACAATCTCGCATTATCTCAACACAAAAAAACAGAATATCAAAGACAAAATCAAATACTACGATTGATGCAGTGTTTTCGAGATACTTAAATGTTATTGAGTGCAAAACCTAAATTTCTTATTTTAGTTACCACAAGCCTTTGATAACAAAAGTATGTACTGAAACACCCATAAGCACAATAGAAATAGACTAATAATATACTTTTCTATAAATGTATACAATAACATTTATTTTTAGTATTATGTATTGAAAATGAAAATTTGGTTTATACTTATATCTTTTCCATCCTAATTGTTATTTTAAATACAGTATTAAAGAAGTTAATTTCTACCGCGTGTTCACCCTGATACACGCCAAAGCCCCCCCCCCCCATTTATGACAAAACCCATTCGCCTCGCTGCAATCTTAAGGGCAAGAAATGCCCCTTTCAGAGTAGGGAGGGTACGAGAAATTACATCAATATCATCAGTATAGGTTAAGAGTTGTACTGATTTAGAACAAATATGTCTACTGCTATTGATATCTTAGTCACGAATTACTTTCTCAAATGCAATATTAAAGAGCAATCAAAAGAGAGAATCTCCCTGCCAAACACTTCTAATTTTTCTTCAACGGAAATAAATTTCAGAAATGTATGGCAATAACTTTTGGGGAAAATATAGAAAATTCTTTAAAATAGAGCTTTTGAGAAAATTCCAAAATTTCTTCAATGTTTAAAACTTTTAAAAAAAAAAGTTGTATGTAAATAATTTCTAACTGTATGTTGTATAGTTATGCATAAAAGTTACATTAAAAACGTTGGGAGTTTTAAAACAGACTAAAAACTAAGAGTTTTAGTCCGTTTAAATTAGGAGGTTAAAAATGGACACAATGGACATAGTCGGATACTTCAAGTGTATAAAAAATAACAGTCTAGTAACTATTTAAGAAACAAGTAATATAAAAAAAAAAAAAAACCTTAAGTCAATTCCTACTTAGATCAACAAAGAAAAATTTTACCTACTTTTTATTAAATAGTTACAATTAATATAAATATGTTTATACATATGACAGAATCGCAACATTAATTGGTAATTATAATTTTTATTAATTATCATTAAAATATCGTATTGTCATCCAAAATAATCGTGTATATAAAATTTCAGATCAACTGAATGCTTTAAAACATGAGAAAAAAAAATCTTTTCAAGTTTTGACCCAAGTCGCTAAAAATGAAACCAAAGTGGCTGTATCTGTAATTCTTTAAATTAGTTTCAGTCAATTAATTTTAATTAATTATAATTAAATTATCGTATTTTTGCCCCAAACAATAGTGTATAGAAAATTTCAGCTCAAATGAGCTCTTTAAAATGTGAGAAAAAAAACCTTTTCGAGTTTTGATACAAGTCACCCAAAGGGTCGCCAAGTCGCCCAAAATGATGGCAACGTGGCTGTTTTTGTAATTATTTGAATAAATGTTTTAAACAATTAATTTTTATTAATTATAATTAAGTTACTGTATTGTCATCCAAAATAATCATGTGTATAAAATTTCAGCTCAATTGAGCGCTTTAAAATGTATTTTATTAACGATTGAAAATTCCACCAAGATAAAAAAAATATATAGAGAGTGTGAGCTAATAGTAGGAATTGAAAAATAAAATGTAAAATAAACGTCTCTTATTAAATAAATAATATATAAAAGTATTGAAAAAACTTTGTGTGTGCAATAAAAGACAAACTAAAACGTGTAGCATAGTTATGAAACTAAATAGTGAAAATTGCCTAAATTGTAGTTAATGATTTTAAAAGTAAATTATTTTTTACAAAATAATAATATTTTCAACATTCATGTTGTTCTCATTATTTAAATTATGTTTTTTGAACTGAATAAATACAAAAATCAAAGTTAAACAGAAACTTTTTCACACACGAATACAAATCCAAATATAAGAAAAAAAATGATGGTCATTTCTTTATATACTGTTTATTAAGACACAAAAAAATTAATACAAAATACAAAGTCATATAAAAAGGGCATGTAAAAATGTCAGAAGTTAAAATGAAAATAATAATGCAAGGATGCAGTAGTTGTACGATAATAGTCTGTCTACAATGATACTCCACGGTGCTTACACAAAAGAGCATCCAGACATTACACATTAAATCTACATTTGGTGTTAGTGACTTGAAATAATTGACTACTTCGCCAAATGCACCAACTGTCTTCCTTACAACAAAACACAACATAATGATGTTCAACAATTATTAAATAAAATTTTCAGTCCATAGCTTTTAAATGAAAGTCAGTGGCGTACACAAGGGTAGGGCTTGGGAGTTTCAACCCCTACCATATACCAAGAGATTTTAATTTTCAGCGAAATGGTCATGCCTTGGCTTTTTCATCGACGTGTTTCTTAAAACGTAAACCCCGCCGATAAAAATAGTTCATGTACGCCACTGATGCAACTGATACCTAATTGCTATCTTTTAAGCAATCAGTTAAGTTCTGTCTCCACGACTTGTTCAGTTTCCATATGGGGTTCCTGGATTGTACATTAAGTTACCAGGAGCTGAAAGAAAAAATATATATTTTTAAATATGCTATTACTTTACTAATTTCAGAACAGGTATCTTATTACAAAAAATAAAATTTTATATTAAACCGCTGAATTGTATATTTTTAAAATGGTTGGAACTAGTTGAAATTTCTTCCAGAAAAAATGTGAATGCATCTATACAAGCATACGGAGCACTTAATATTCTGTCGGTAGCATCTGTGTAAAAAAGTAGCTGCAATTTTTTTTGCAGTATATGTTTTTTTTCTATGCTTAGGTCACCACTTAGTTCAAATTTAGAATCAAATGCTGTGGGATTCCAAAAAAATTGTATTTTGGAAATCATGTGTTTTGTGAATAATAAAAAAAATCCTTATGTGTTTTCAAGAGAGAAATATTTTTTAATCCCATAATCTAGATCCTAAAAAAGGTAAGTATTCAGGAATATCACCCAGATCAACGGAAGGATGGCAGACGCGGAAATTTGAAATTGCGTGCATTTTTCGCACATTGTGACCGACGGAGGGTAGAATGTAAATGCACAAGTATTTACTTTTTGAAAATGGATTTTACAGGATGTCAAAAATGAAGCAAATATTTATACAAGCCATCGTTTTACGTTACTTAACGCTTACTGAGTTATATATCACAATTATATGATACCCTCCCCCAACATCCCCAAAATGAATTTCATTCTATTAATTCAATTATATGTTGCTGTTGTTGTTTCTAATCCCAGATTGTCCAGCAATGCTAGACAATCACCAAAAATCCCAAAAAATCAAGAAAGTCTAAAAACAGAAGAGGGCCCAGAAAGACCTAGTCCTTTTTGAAATCCAAGCAAGTCAAGATGTGGGCAGAAGAGACAAGCTCGGAATAACGCAATTGGCACTCTAGAAATATCTTCTGACCCCTTGACCTCTATGTACATAAGTTGTACTTCAAGGTGGATACGCAGAATATTGACAATCTAGGTAGTGTATATAAAGAAAAAACTTTTAATGCTTTAATGTCCTGAATATGCTTCATGAAACCCCAGGATTCCATGGAACAGGTTGGAAAACTACTTCCTTATATTAAAACTTTGGAAAACTATTATCTATTACTTGCTTCGCAATCGGTTAACTGTACCGCATAGGAATCAATGACACACACACACACACATTTTAAACAGAATCCCCTATACCAGTGTTCCGCAACCTTTTTATCGTCGCGGACCGGTCAACATTTGTTAATTTTACCTCAGCCCGTTGAGGGGGAGGATATTGATTGTTTATATTTTAGACTGTTTTGATTTAATAATTTTAATTTAATTGTATTTAATCGTGACTTCTGAATAAAATATAGCTACACCAAAAAATGAATATAAAGTGATTTAAGGTATCCGACTACGTTCGGAACCGTGATTTTGCAAAGCGTGTAAATGGATACTATTTATGATATTTAGTGTCACTTAGATAAGAATACATGTATAAAATTGTTTTAAGGACATTATGACAAAAAAAAATTATTTAAATACAATATTTTGGCTAAAAATTAACTTAGAATAACCTTTTTTTCCAAATGTTCTCCTTTTGTAAAAAATGCTTCTATTGTATTAATATTTTGCCTGTGTTCAGCTCAGACATCTGTACAGAGGCTCAACTAGAATTTTTGAAATGCATAACTCGGAAGTCGGTTTATCCATGTTTTACGAAAACAGAAGGGAGAAATTTAAAGAAAATACGCCGATAATTATTTCAAATGGTTGTAACTCTGAAAATAAAGAGAAATTTTCAAAAATCATAGTTGAGCCACTGTACAAAGGTCTGAGCTATATAGAGACAAAATATTAATACAATAGAAGCATTTTTTACAAAAGGAGAACATTTGGAAAAAAAGGTTATTCTAAGTTAATTTTTTGCCAAAATATTGTATTTAAATATTTCTTTTTTGTCATAATGTCCTTAAAACAATTTTATACATGCATTCTAATCTAAGTGACACTAAATATCATGAAAATTATACATTTATGCGTTTTTTATAAATCATGATTCCGAACTTAGTCGGATACCTTAACAAGGAATATTAAGTGATTTTCATAAAAAGTAGCCCAAACCTAATAAAAACATACCACAGTAAATAAAAGAGAAATAATTTAATGTTTCTTGTGCGGACCGGTAGTATTTGATCCATGGACCGGGGGTTGTGGAACACTGCCCTATACTACAATTCTTTGTCTCAATAGACAAATTTATATAAGGAGTAATTTTAAACTTACGTAAGATGGCGTAAGAAGTAGAAGGGCCTGGAGTACTAATAGGAACAGTTTGGGGTGGGCTGTTGTTGCTCGCCTTTTTGCGATTACCACTTTTTTGTTTGTTGCGATTTCTGGTCTGGATGGTATCCTTACGCATGTCCTTAGGACGAGGTTTCTAAAACAGAAAACATAAGAGACAAAAATTAAAATGTGTAAAATTGAAACTACTTGAGCAATATATATATATATATATATATAATATATATATATATTTCCGTGGAAATTTCATGGGACATGACTTAGTAATAATTTTAGTCAAGTTAATTTCTGTAGCTTATTCAGATGCACTGTGCAATTCTTAAGTAAAAAATTTTACTAAAACTTTGTTCAAATGCATCTTTTATTTCTGAAATATGCCAATAAAAAAAGGAAAATATGAATACTAAGTGATAAAATATTTTATCAAGACAGTTGTTTTTTAAATAGTTTTAAAAAAAGAGGGAAAAAAAGTTCCTCTTTTTATCAATATATTTTTTTTTCTTACAAAATAAGCGATATACACCTTACATAAAGATTTTTTTTTTTTTAAAAAAAAGGAATTTTGTTGCACTTTTAATGTATCTAAATGAAGATGGATTTCTGTTGTGTATGAAAAGAAAAGTTTACGCAATCCTACACGACACGGAAATCTAAATATACAGTGGCCTCTTTTCCCATTCTAGAAGATGGCTGACCCAAACAGGTCAACTAATTTGCACTACTTTCAAATTTCGGAAACGTTCGGATATATGGTACAACTTGCGAATGTTGGAACGGAAATTGTGTTCACAGATAATGACCAGCGGTCGTGATGATTGCGGCAGACATGATCCCCTTGTAATGATTTCACACAGCTCTTGGATAAACTATTTATTTCCAGTAAGAAAATAATCAAAAAATAAAATTAGAATATTCTCTCACAATTCAATAGCAAAAGGGTCCGTATTGATTTCGAGTCTCTTTCACATAAAATAAGGGCGTAACTTCGCCCGCTAGAGAAAAGTCCTATTCAAATCGTGAGTAAAAAGGGTTCACTCTCGGTAATTC
>BMAV01017418.1:222036-236706 GCA_019973955.1 Trichonephila inaurata madagascariensis | reverse complement strand
ATCAATTAAAAACAATTAAAAATTATTAACTAAAAAGAATTAACTATTATTAATTAAAACAATTAGCTATTATATTAAACAATTAGCTATTATTTATATAGCTACTATTATTATTTAAAAATAGCTATTAATTAAAAATAATTAGCTATTATTAATCAAAATTATTAAACATATAACGACTCTTTTCCTTTTTTTCTTTGCTATCCCTTGTTGCACAAAACGCAGAGCAGTGTCTTGTAGAAGCTTCTCTTTTTGGTGTTGGTAGAACAAAAGTGGGAAAGTGCAATTCTATTAGTCGTAGAATTTCAGTAGATTTTGGTTTTCCCAAATTTTTTTTTTATATTTGTTCTCTACGATAGTTGTGTGTATAAGTCTTTCTAATAATTTGCTTCTGAAATCTTACTTTTTGGTTTACCTTCATTTTTTAATATAAAACACAAGTGTTCCGAATGCAGATGTGTAGTAAAAAACCGTAAAATTTAAAAAACAATGGCCTTCAGCTAAAATTTACGAAATCCGGAGAATGGATCACAATCAATCTCACGAGTGCAGTCGGCGCTCGCTTATATTCGAGTGTGAAAATTACAGTAGCATAAAATACGACCCTGCTCGAATTATCTCGAGTGTGCATAGTTTGGCCTGTTTAGTGCTCTCGAATTAGCTCGAGCGCACACGTTAAAGGGTTAAAAATGAAATTGAAACCGACCTCTATATTAATTGCAAGATTAAAACGAGTTCATCCAAATATTTATTAAATCTAGAAATATCTCAGACCACAATTGACCTAAACATCTGCACATGCACCCCAGCACCTAAGGTCACGTACACTGAGATAGGTTCAGTATGCCTTGGCCTTCATGGGCTGTTCGGCCGCGGTAGCCGAGTGGTATAGGTATCGGATCGTGGCTTGCCTTGTCACGAGTTCGAGCCCAGTACCACTAAAGACCCGCCGTGTAGGGCAGCGATGCACGTTAAATCTGTCGAGACCTGAAACGTCCTCCCGTTGGTGTGGTGTGGTAGTTAGGAGAGGGGGTGCCTGCTCAGGTGTCGTCCACGTCACTTGACCATGGTTCAAAATTACGTGGTCCGTCGCCAAAAGCCCTCGTGTAGCTGAACAGTGTGACGTTAATATTCAATCAATCAATTCATGGGCTGTTGTGCCACAATGAGTTTAGTTCAGAAATATTTCATTTAGTGCGGCTGCACTCAGTGCTGATTCAACAGAACGATTAACAATTTGATAAGAAAAATTTCAGTTCACTGTTAAGCGGATAAGAAAGATTTTACTCCAAAATATTCCCGCCAAAATTTCCCCAATAAAAGAATTCTACCTATGCGGATTAGTCAAGGTCAAGTACGATAGTTAGTGCGTGAGTACACACTAACTACACCTGCGTGAGTACGCGCGTGTCTGATAAGTCCACTGTCTTTATGATAGCTCCCTCACATGTGTGAGTGTGTATCGATTATTCCTGTCATCCCATTCACGTCACATGATTGTTTTTTTTTTAAATTATTATATTAGTATAATCTTTTAGAACGTTTACAGTAAATGAGAAATGAAAATCAGCAGACATTGTGAAAAGATATATTCTTCTCGGTGCAGACTCATCGAACGCAGCGCTTTCGAAAAACCAATCAAATAGTACTAAGTGAGGTATTCTTGTGCTGTTTAATAAAGTATGAAAAAGGCTCATATGAAATTAAATTATGCTTTTCTTTTGGTGTTAACTGACCTTTTAAAATGTGTGTCTACGTGCATGCGTGTGTGCGAGATTTTATTTAAAGCATTCATAATATACTGAAAAATGTGTCATGTCGTTGTCATAGTAATAAGAGTGCCCATTAGACAAGTTCGTAATCCTAATCCTGCATCCACCACATTAGGGTTTCGAACTCTGTACAGAGGCTCAACTATGATTTTTGAAAAATTCACATTATTTTCAGAGTTACTTACAACCATTTGAAATAATTATAGGCGTATTTTCTTAAAATTTCTCCCTTCTGTTTTCGTAAAACATGGATAAACCGACTTCCAAATTATGCACTCCAAAAATTCTAGTTGAGCCTCTGTACAAAGGTCCGAGCTATATACAGGCAAAATATTAATACAATAGAAGCATTATTTACAAAAGAGGAACATTTTGAAAAAAGGTTATTACAAGTTAATTTTTTGCCAAAATATTGTATTTAAATATTTTTTTTTGTTATAATGTCCTTAAAACAATTTGATACCTGTATTCTAATCTAAGTGACACTAAATATCATGAAAATTATACATTTATGCGCTTTTTTAAAATCATGGTTCCGAACGTAGTCGCATACCTTAAGGCCGTTTTCGGCATATGTACGAGAGCGTGAACTTGACGCGGAGCACATTTTCGGACAGAAAAAATGCCTCAATTTTTATAAAAATTTGTGACAGTATAACTCATGCATTTGTTTATAATACAGTGTTTTTAAAATTTCCCAATATTTCATAAATAATCAGTTTTTTTCTTTTAACATGTGAAGGGATATCTCATTTAGCATTACGGAATAGGAAAAAAAATGCAAAACATTTTATAAAAGAAAAAACGTATATAAAAAAAAAACTCGTATAAAAATGAGTAGTATGATAAAATAAGTGATTCTTTACAGGATAGTGTAGCCAGAATATAATATTAATGTTTGAGTACTTTTATATCCGAAAAAATATTCCGAATTTGGCCCCTATTCCTCAAGATTAGCCTTAAAGGTATAAGTTGTTGTTTTTTATTGTAATTATGTAGGTAAGAACACATTCTGTATTTATTATTCAGTTATAATAAATATCACTTATCTTTTACTTAGCTCACCATACCTATGCCCTTTGGTTGACCCAAATACCTTGAAAAGATTAAAAGTAGACCGTACCCTGAAAAAGTTTGCCCGCCCCCTGTCTAAAAGGACCAAGCTCACATGAAAGGGTTTAAAGTTATAAGCCGATTACCTCCGCACTCATCCTTTATCGAACAAAAATCTTATTTACATTCTTTTCAGGTAAAGTACAGAAGGATAAGTTTACATAATTTATAGGCAAGTTTAACATGCAGTTTCAAAATACACAGGCAAATATTAAGGTACGCAAACAAAAGAAAAATGTAAGAGATAGGAGAAAAATTGCTTTCGAACCTGCTTTAACCCTTTGTCTATCGCATTCTGATTTACTGCAGTTTTTTTTTCAAGCAATATATTTTTTTTATAACTACATTGAAAATTAAAGGATATACATACATAAACAAAATACTCAACTTTGGGAAAATTAATCCGTTAGAGCTAATTAGTTAATTAAAGATATTCAACTGTAAAATTAATTATATACACTGTTTACTTAAAATAAATAGTCAAATCATTTTCTAAAGTATTCATTAACATGCAAAAAAAAAACAAGACACTTAAATTTTGACATTAACTATTTTTTCGGGACAAAAATGATAATTTTCGCAATCCGCTGAAAACGAAATTTCTCGTATAAAACTATTCGCCTTCCCCGCTAAAATGTGGCTGCGGTAGCCGAGTGGTATAGGTATCGGATCGTGGCTTGCTTTGTCACGAGTTCGATTCCAGTACCACTAAAGACCCGCCGTGTAGAGCAGCGATGCACGTTAAATCTGTCAAGACCTGAAACGTCCTCCCGTTGGTGTGGTGTGGTAGTTAGGAGAGGGGGTGCCAGCTCAGGTGTCGTCCACGTCACTTGACCATGGTTCAAAATTACGTGGTCCGTCGCCAAAAGCCCTCGTGTAGCTGAACAGTGCGGCGTTAATATTCAATCAATCAATCAACTCCCGCTAAAATACTCATCATAGACCCAGTGCTGCCATATATCTCGGAAGAGGGAATTCTTGCTATCGTCAAAGTATTCGTAAAATGGTTATTCTATATAATTTTAAAGTGAGTGGTACTTATAAGTACCGTTGGTAGATAAAGGGTTAAAACACAGTGTTCGAAGAATATCGCCAATGCACAGATGCATAGTACATACAAAACCAGAAAAGAAAAAAAAGCAAAATAAAGAAAAAGACAGGAAACAAAAACAGATCAAAATTTGTCTAAAAAGATTTAAATTAACGCCCCCACTTCACGTTAATATTTTCCCCTCGTAATTTCTCTTCCTATTTTAAATAAATCCCACTATCTCAATCATTTTATTCCATCTACTTCTCTGTCAGATTCTTAAATCTTAAATTTTAATGTAAATTTTTAAAATAACCAAGTCCTAACAAAATTTCTAAGAGATAAATTTTCTTTTTTATTGATTTTAAGAGGACATGGTACGATTTACGCAGAAATTTTTAATTTAAGAATTTTCAAATTTTTTTTTTGTTGCCTCCTATGTGTGAATACTATGTAAAACAGATTTTGTGCCCAAAATTTCATAAAAAGCTAGCTATTTAATTTTTTAAGGAAAAAACTTAAAATTTGTGAAGTTATTTTAAAACGCTACTCCTCCTACAAAAGTTGACTTACATTTATGAAATTTGATTTACATGTATGTCAAACTATGTATAACAAACGTTGGTATGGGTTTTGCGATAACATGATTGGTATTCGTACAATACTTCTTTTTATGAATGCTTACTGAAAATTCCTTAAAAAAATGTATAAATTCTGAGAATTCAAATATTTTTTAAAAAATAAGTATTGCTTTGATTTAAAAATGCATACCAACTTTTGTTACATTGTGACCGCTCACGCGTCCTTTCTGTAACATAACCTCTGGGTTCTTTGACGACCAAGATTAATGGCAAATTTTTTCCAACCCAAATCCAAGAAGTGAAATGCAATTGCAAATGCAAATAAGATAGCCTTTAAAAGGACAGAAGTTTTAGTAAGCGGGATAGCAATTTAGAGAAAGTTCAGTTTGGAAAAGGTAGAAGTGTAATTTGATGGTCTACCCAAGATTCACGGATATCTAGCCATTACTACAAGGTGCATACAATTGCACGCGAGCCCTACAGCTTATCTGAAGGTGATTGAACCGTTGCGGAAATTCAAGGTAGGACAAATCATTTGATACAAGAAATCGTAATATTATTAGGATTGAGAGTAATCGGATAATATAATTATTTAGATAAGTGATCCAATTGCGCGATCTGTGTTAGCTACGGCTACGTGTTTTGGTTTATTCGCACTTAATATAAGTTTGTTCAATATATAAGAAATTTAAGTTAAACTCTTAATAAAGTCATATTAAGAATTCTAAAATGTCTCTTCATTTTGAGAATCCCAAACTTCTAATTCACGCCGACCCACAAAGATATGGTCGACAAAGATCGACCATATCATAACATGTATTATAGCAATAGGTAAAAAAAAAATTTTCAAAATATTAGGCACAATAGAAAAAAAGGCCTTAGCATTTTAAATGAAGACAAACTAGTTATTTTATCTTTCTTAGATAAGTAAGTTTAAAGTTTTGATTTGCCATAGGGATGTGAATAAAAAAGAACGTAAAAGCTATCATAATTCTGTGTTTTTTAAGTTTAGAGCTTTCAAATGTTGTGAGGTTATAGAAAAGTATATGAAAAATAATTTAGGCTACAAAAATTATAGTTGATTTTTTGATCGATTTTTGTCATTTGAATCGCACTGTGTCCCCTTAACCCACATCGAGTTGTTGGAAAACTTTTCACAGCCATCTAAAGGCATGAACCAACTGGGCATGGACCCAGGAACTCGGCAGCAATGAGAGCAAACTCTCGTTCGCGCGCGGTTCAGCCTTAATAAGATCATAATTCGAATAATTTCAACAATTAAATGTTTTTACCGGTTGTATTCTCAGAAAAACTGCGAATTTCGGACGATATGTCAACTGGTTACATGTGATGACCGTCGTCCACGTACAGGCCTAGACTACACCTTACATTATCATAACTCATTAAGTAAAAAGGCAGTAGTCGGTCGAGCTGGTTTGTGCGATTGTAAGTCATGCACATTTATTTTTTTTCGGGTTATTGTTTGTACGAGTATTTGACAACGTATGCTGTCTACTTTTAAGGGTCATAGATGAGGCCTACATTTGTGTAAGGGCCCAGGGCCTCGAGAAGTCTGTGACGGCTCACGCGTCCTTACTGTAACATAACCTCTGGGTTCTTTGACGGCCAAGATTAATGGCAAATCTTTTCCAACCCAAATCCAAGAAGTGAAACGCGAAGGTGTAGATGCAAATAAGATAGCCTTTAAAAGGACAGAAGTTTTAGTAAGCGGGATGGCAATTTAGAGAAAGTTCTGTTAGGAAAAGGTAGAAGTGTAATTTGACGGCCTACCCAAGATTCACGGATATCTAGCCATTACTACAAAGTGCATACTATTGCACACGAGCCCTACAGATTATCTGAAGGTGATTGAACCGTTGCGGAAATTCAAGGTAACACAAATCATTTGATACAAGAAATCGTAATATTATTAGGATTGAGAGTAGGCGGATAATATAATTATTTAGATAAGTGATCCAATTGCGTGATCTGTACTAGATACGGCTACGTGTTTTGGTTTATTCTCACTTAATATAAGTTTGTTCAATATATAAGTAATTAAGTTAAACTCTTAATAAAGTCATATTAAGAATTCTAAATGTCTCTTCATTTCGAGAATCCCACACCTCTAACTTACACTGACCCACAAGGCTATGGTCGACAAAGATCGATCATATCACAGAGTGATAGAACTATCAACAGATTCTATGTTTAAAATTCAGATATGAATGAGAAATCTTGATTTTTGGTTAAAAATTTACGCGGAACAAATATCGTCTAAAATCTAAATTTCAGCAAGAACCGCTCCTAAATTTTTGGTTGCAAATTCATGCAGCATACACATGATTTTCCCCATAGCTATAAACTTTTTGATGCCATTCAGAACAGTATATTTAAGTGAAAAATGTTTATGTGGTAGCAAAAACAAAATATAAAAGTATATTAAGCGCCGAATATGAAATACTACTGTAGATAATTTCAATAGATACTTAGACAGTTTGGGTAAAAAAATGCAAGCTCATATCCAGATACTAATTATAATGTATGTATAGGTGATAACTAAAGCATGTATTAATATTGTAAAAAGTTTTTAATAACACACACAAATACAACATTTTTCTTTTTCTGACTGTACGTAAAGTACCTATAATATGTTTTGATCTACTTTAAATATTTTTTATTACCATAAAATCTGGCATATAAAGCGCACTTTTAGCACAAAAAGTGTGATCGAAATTTATAAGTGCGCTTTATACGCCGGGTATAATAATGATAGCTTCAAAAATAAAAAGAAAAAGAAATAAAAAAAGAAATGAGCATTAAAAAAAAAAATAGATTTTTATATAGTTCAGAATGCTGCTTATTTTAAAGAAATTACATCCCTAATGAACATAAGTGTGGTTGTTCTAGAAGTATGTTATATTTTTTTCACATTTCTGGGATATAATACTTTGAATAAATGATTTAAAAACCTAAGACAGCATTTCTCAAACTGTGGGGCGCCTCCTAGGGGGACTTAATAACTCTACGAGGGGGGCACGAGCATATGGAAAAGTCGAAAACAAATGATTATTTAAAAAAATTATTAATTAATGAAAAGAAAGCTAACAAAATACATTCTGACATAAGTAAAAATAAAATACACATTTACACTGATATAAACCACTTATAAATGTATCAGTACTGCACAATGTATTTTATAATTAATTTAATAATACTATAAGTTAAGAACAAGTTTAAAAATTACCAGTGACTCCATGGGCTTTTCATACAAAAAATGATATTCAAAAATTAGTATTTATCTTTATAATTCGTACGGTATATAATAAATCCAAAATCTGCCGGTTAAAAGTTACTCAAATCGCTCCCCAATGTCATCGTTTTCCACATAGGCGCGCCTATGTGATGTATGGGAAAAGGGGGAGGGAGCAAAAAGAAATAATTAAGCAAATCCTTCACAGACACTATCAATGTCCTTTTATTGCGCGTCCCAAAGCCTTCGATATAATTTTTTGGATAGCAGTGCACAGAAAAGATCGTACGTCGGAAAGACGTATATATACGTCCAGGAAAATTATCGTTTTGATTAACCAGACGTTTATATACGTCGGTGGCACGTAAGAAGTTGAAATCGTGTTGTAACTCTGACGTCAAAATATAGAATTATTCAATTCAATACTATGTTATTGTAAGGAGGGTGGGGGCATGATGGAAATTATGACTGAATATTATGTCGCTAATATTTAGAGTTTGAGAAGCATTGACCCCAGAGCATTGCACACATACATTTCAGGTTCCTTCATAAAAAACACTGGTGCGCGTTATACGGCGAATATACCTAAAAATTGAAAAATGTAGCTTGAAAGCATGGGTGCGTGTTTTACGCCGGATTTATTCTAAAAGATAAAGAGAGAAAGAATGTGGGGTTCCCACAGAACACTTTATAATTCTAAGGGTTCCATGAGTCAAAGTTTTGAATATCATTGATGTAGTGGAGCTAAATTTTTCTACCATTTTCGGAGTCTATACGAAATACTTTACTCAGAAGACATGAAGTCATACTATGTGGTCAGCGTCTTCAACAGAGCCACAAAGACAACTGGGTATGGATTTTAATTTTAAAAGATGTTAAATATCAACCAATCAAATGACCATCTACAGCCGGTGTAAGAATTAAGTCGATCGCGATCGACCGATGAACCGCCAAGACATTTAGTGGTGACCGCTTTCACTAAGACCTAATAATCATTCCATCATTCGAAGGTCTAGAAATATAAATAGAATATTCGAATCTCTAAGCCAATAATCTAGAAATATTCGAATCTAAGCCACCATCGATTCTAAGCAGCACTCCAAATTTTCAAAAAGATTTTATGAAAATTGTCTAGAATGGTTTATCAATATCCAGTTTTACAAAATTAAAAAAAATAAATAATAACTTTGAAGGGAAACTAATAAGAAGTGAATAATTAGTTATTTTATGAGTATTATAAACCTTTAAATTGATGCATGAAGCTGTGATTATACTCTAAATACCCTCATCCGATATATTTTTTCCCCTTCGATTCTAAGCCACACCCGATTTTCAGTAGCATTAACATTGGGAAAAGAAATTGCTGCTTAGATTCGAGTAAATACGGTACTTTAAAAAGTAAGGAGGAAAAAAAAATCGAATCATAAGAGAAAATTTCATTGAATAGATTCACTATTTTTGGCTGTTATTTTACGAAGAAAATCGTAAAATATTCTTGGTTCTAGGAAAAAGTTCACTAAATAGAGAAACTCGTAAAATAGAGGTTCGTAAAAGGGAGGTCCGATTGTTTTTTATACTTTCTTTTAACTCACTACACCTACGTCACTGGGTGGACTGCAACATCTTGAAAAAATTAGAAGTAGCCCGCATATACCCTAAAAAAGTCTACCCATCCCTGATCTACAGAATATACATATCCAAAAATTCTCTGTTGACGCAGTTTAAATATGAACAAAAAAAAATTATAATAAACAGATACAAAAAAAAATTGCATTCTGTGAGTTACACAAAACATCTGGTTGTTTTTATTTATAATCCAAATAAAAATATTGTGGATGTTTCTATTAATACACAATGTTGGACTTAAGATAAAGAGATTCGATAAGTTTAAAAAAAACAACCAATAAGCCATTAGAAAAAGTTATTTTGTAAACCTTGAAATTCAATGTTGATAGAAGATACAGTAGATAGGGGTTTTTTTTAGAGTTTCAGTTCTTGTTTAAGAATAGACTTAATCAAAAGTTTCTAAAAATATCTTAAAAACTTGCATGACTTTTTTTTTTCGAGAAATGCAAAAAAATAGTTCTTGGAGGGCAGATGGAAAGTTTTTGAAGCAAACAAATGAAGAAATTCACTTCTGAGTGCATTGACTTAGCTTTGCTAAATGTGCGATAAAAATAAAATCTTTAGAAATCCCAGACAGAGTTATCTTTAGTTATAAAACAAAAAAATATATATATATATATATATAAAAAAGGGAAAAATAAAATGCCTATTTTCCGAACTTGAAACTTATTATTTTATGAAGTGCTAGAAATTGTTTTATTTCCAAATGTGAAAAAGTTGTAAGAATTCGGAAGCATGAGTGAGTGAGTGAGTGAGTTTGGTGTTTTATGGCGCAAGAGCCAGTTTTGGCTATACTGCGCCAAACATTTATAGGTCTGTGGTCTGGACGGGAAAAGAAAAAAAAAGGAGAAATTGGATGACAAGATGGAGGGTCGAAAATAGAGAAGGATCACTGGGGTACCCCGAGGTCGTGACACCCGTGTTTACCAAAGATAGTAAATCCCTTGGGAAAAGAAAAATATCACTAGAGTACCTCGGGATTGTGACACCCGTACCCACCTAAAGAAGGTGAGCCCCCTGAGGGGGATTCGGAAGCATGAAAGGGTGGTTAAGAAATTCAGATTTTTTTTTGATAAATTTGTAACTTTAATCTTTCAATTTTAGACAAAATTTTATTTGACTAAATGCAGCGTTTCTCAAACTGTGGCACGCGCTCCTCTAGGAAGGCGTGATAATCCTACCATGAGTGCGCGAGCATATTGAAAAATCGAAAGTTAAAGATTTAGAAAAATTATTAATTTACTGAAAGAAAGCAAAACAAGATACATTCTGGCATAATAAAAAATAAATTACATATTTGCACTGATATAATATACATATAATTGTATCAGTAGTGCACAATATATTTAATCACTAATTCATCAATACTGAGTTAGAACAAGTTTAATAATTACTAGTGACTTCATGGGCTTATCATATACAAAATTTAATACGTATCTTTATAGTTTGTACGGTTTATAATTAAAGTCGTATTGTAGCTTTTTACTTCAAAGCAGTGCCGATTCAAGCTCATTTTGGGCCCTGGGTGCAGAAGATCTACCTCCTTGACCCTGAAGGATCGAAATTTATAAACAGAGAATGTGTTTAAGTCCAGCTTATCCGAGCCCTTCTGAGCCTCTCCGGGTCCCTGAGTGCCCACTACAAGCCCCCAATGGATAAACCAGCACTACGTGCAAGAACATTATTATTGAATTCAATACATTGTTATTGCACAGAGGGGGGCGTGGTGAAAATTATGATTTAAAATTGGGTCACAAATATTGAAAGTTTGAGAAGCACCGACTTAGTGTTAGATTATATAAATTTACTTATATTTATTTAATTAATAAACTCTTGTATTTCCATATCGAAGACATCTACTTAGCATGTTAAAAAACAATAAAGAACTAAAAAACATTCCTGTGGCTTTAAATTTTAAATTTAAATATAGAATTTATAGGCATTTAAAGTCCCCTCCTCTCCTCTTGCTTGTGTGTGTGTGTGGAAAGAATAATTATTTTGCATGTGGAGGACTGTGGATTATTTTTGTCTCTAAACGGGAAACAAATTTCTTTCTTTGTTTTATCGAATCAAATTCCTGATTTAATTTCAAATTGTTAGAGTTATTATTTATTTTTTTAAAAAAGAAATCTATCCATGAACTATTCTGAATAAAATCTTACAGCTACCTTCATTGTGATTACAGTACCTCGAATGCTATAAAACTAAGATCGGAAAAAAAGTTATACTATATCGATTGGGTAATTAATAATTGCCCAGATCAGTACACAATGAATATAGTACTATATTTTAACTTAAGTTTGCCAGATTTTTCCCACTTTTCACAATATTACGTATAAAGAACGATTCTATGAGCTTCTAAATAACAGAGAAAAGTAAATTGGTATAGTTATGTCCTTTTATTGTAATGTTAGCTTAAGCTTTACAAATTCCATAACAAAGCCAACATAATTTCTCCAGTCGTAAAATTTTAATTTCAAATGTATTTTTACAAAGTGTCAAAATTCATTCAGCAATCAAAGATCTCATTAAAAGTATACAGTGTGTAGGTACATCTTTATAGAAAATATAGATATTAATTTTAATCCTCATAGAGCAAATTAAGTAATCACACATGTTCTTGCTTATCACTCATCATCGCAATCATCACTCATTAACACAATTAGCTCTCATTAACGCAATTGTCACATTAACGCAATTATAACGGAATCTTTGAACTCGATTTTTACCCACTTTAAAAAGTCATTAATTCGAAATTTTGCACACTTGTCAAGGAACGATGGCAATACAATAATTTCATAATTTTGTTCCATTTTCCTGAATAGGAAATCAGGAATAAGGGATTTCCAGATTTGGCGAATAATTTTATAAACCGATTCCAGATTTGGTGACTTATAGCATATATCATTTTCAGATTTGGCGACTAATTCCAGATCCCATTTTCAGATTTGGCGACTAAAACATTAAGAGTAATCCTAAACGCAAAACGTTTTCTTGCGTCAGCAATTTCTTATCATAACATAAGCAATTGTCAAGTCTTTCTGAAAATGGAAAAAAAAAAAAAAAAAACTGGGGCATGGGGGGGAAAAAAATTGTTCTAACGCAGGGATGGGCAAATTTTTCGGTCACGGGCCAAAAATTTAAAAAAAAAAGTGTATGAATAAATGATAGTTTAAAAAACTAAAAATACATGCTTTTACTGTAGATCGGACTAAAAAATGGAAAATAAATTATAGTTTAAAAAACTAAAAAACATGATTTTATGGTTAATCGAACTAAAAAGTAAAAAATAATTCTTAATATAAGAATAAAATGATTTACGAGAAAATTAATGTCATTGTGGTAAAAGCGTGGGGTGCTTTGCAATACATTTTTACACTAACTCAGCATTTCAGAACAGAACTAGTAAGAAATTATAACTTATATAAAGCACCTCACGCTTTTACCCCAATGATTTTTTCGTAAATCGCTTTATTCTTATATTAAGAATTATTTTTTTACTTTTTAGTTCGATTAACCATAAAAGAACGTTTTTTAATTTTTTTAAACTATAATTTATTTGAAATCAGGAACGAGATCATTTGCTGAAATTCTCATCCCAGCCAACAAGTTAATATCAGCCAATTTGCACCTATGTTTACTCTTGTTGATCTTCACGCAAGGAAAATTTTGCTCACAAATATACTTAAGTCGACTCAAATATAAATAACGTTTTCTGTCAATTTAGTTTTCTGACTGTCTTGGCGACCTGCATGTGGCCCGCAGGCCACTATTTGTCCACCCTTGTTATAAGTAAGTAAAATATGTAAATTTTATTTTACATGAAGAACAGCATAATTAATTAATCCCCTGAGGACCACGTAATTTTTTCCTTTTAAGCCTTACTTCATTTAAAAATTCATATAAAATCATCACTGTAATAAAATATGCCAAAATTTATAGTTAATAATCATTCCAAATTCCATAAGTTCAGAATTAAGATCACACCGGTGTAATCACGGGCAAAATGCAAACTCACATATGATACCGTGTTCCCTGAAGTGATCACATATATTTGATCATGGTCTTTCACAGGTTAAAAGCCTTTTTATATTCTATTGAAAAACTAAATTATATCACTTCATTGTGTACATGTGAAAGGTATTCCATTTAAGAGATGTATGCAAAGAAACTACGTTTTTGGTCAGCTTCAGCTCCGATTTGCATAATAATCTACACTATTAAAATTCGTAGGTAAACAAACGTATCTAATTATAGGAACCTATCTTCTCATGAACCACACGACGCAGAAACTGGATGAAGGTACCAAAAAAAAAAAAAAAAAAAAAGGGAATGATCCCAGGAATCCGTTTTGACCATTTATATTCCGATATTCCAATTATTTAAAAAGATATTAATTAAAAACCTCAAAACGCAAAATTAGTGCTATTTTTCACCGCCAGGGGCCAAGTTCAAAATCTCGTAACTTTTTTTTTTCCAGACGTTTTTAAAACGCGATCTAATTTTTTTCATGACTCAGACAAAAAATAATTACAGAATCGAAAAGATCATTTACTTCGCCACGATATGGTATAATTTGTTTTACAAAAAAAATTATATTTTCTATTTTTTACGATTTTTTTTACACTGCTGGCCACCGTAAATGCAACACCAAGAAAGACAAGAGATAGCACAAAATAAATTTTGTGCTATCTCTTGTCTTTCTTGGTGTTGCATTTACGGTGGTTAGCAGTGTATTTAGGATATTTAGTGTCACTTAGATTATAGAAAATGTATATAAAATTGTTTTAAGAATAGCATTGCAATAAAAAAAATATTTAAGTACAATATTTTGACAAAAAATGAACATAGAATGACCCATTTTCAAGATATGATTCTAGTATAATATTATTTTGCTTGTATAGACCACTGTATAGAGGCTCAACTAGAATATATAACTTGGGAGTGGGTTTATCCATGTTTTACGACAACAGAGGGAAGAAATTTTAAGAAAAAAACGCCGATAATTATTTCAAATGGTTGTAACTCTGAAAATAAAGCGAATTTTTAAAAAATCATAGTTGAGCCTCTGTACAAAGGTCTGAGCTATATACAGGCAAAATATTATTATAACAGAAGCATTTTTTACCAAAAAAGAACATTTTGAATAAAGGTTATTCTAAGTTAATTCTTTTGCCGAAATTTTGTATTTAAATAATTTTTTTTGTCAAAATGTCCTTATATATATATATATAAACAATTTTATACATGTATTCTAATCTAAGTGACACTAAATATCATGAAAATTATCAATTT
>BMAV01017418.1:196000-208191 GCA_019973955.1 Trichonephila inaurata madagascariensis | reverse complement strand
TTTCTAATATTTATGATAAAAGAGAAGAATTTAATTTCAATATTATAAAAGTTCTTCATTGGGAGAGTAATGTACATGTTTCTATATTCAGAAACAACGTAATAAATTTCTGGTGTCAAAAAAATTAGAAATAATGAATAATAAACATTTTACTAAATATTGCTTAAATCAGAAATACCCAATTAATTTTATTAGTAGATATATGAATAAAGCTATTCAAAATAGTAAGGATTAAAAATTCTGAGACTGATAATAGTTTATTACTATAAACTTAAATATTTCATAGTTATAGTTATCTCCATATTCTAATATTAGATAAAATTGCTTATTAATATTTTATTCATATTTACTCTAGTGTTATTATAGTTATGCTATAATTAGCAACTCTTATTAATTTTTATTTCCATTCTTTTTATACTTTTGTTAAGTGCTACATTTCAGCCATTCACATGATTTAAATCTGTATTAGGGTCCAGAATCTGGTAAAAACTTATTTATTGCAATCAGATTTAGCGCGGGCTTTGCTTTTTTAAGTGCAATTTTTAGGTAAGTTACCTCTATCTTGTAATGAATTTAGATATTCCTATCCATTACTTTCAATAGGTTTTTGCTCAGTATTATTTACATAAAGGGGGAAGGTTGGCTGGCCAAAAAAACATGTTCAACCCCTTTTTTATATAAATTATTTTATATATTAGCTGTCCTAAGTCAGCAATGTTTATAATGCTGCAGCATCCATTTTATAATTATTAATCTCGGTTACTCTATGTCCTTCATTGTGTGTGATTTTCTTACTGTCTGTGTTTTTCGAATGTGATTGTTGGATGTTATCTCTTGTTTGTAGAGAGAATAAGCCTATATATATATATATATATATAATGATTATAAATGATTTAATTTTTAGAATGGTTTAATATATATATATATATATTAAACCATTCTAAAAATTAAATAATCATCTACATTTTATCTTTGGAACGTTGTAAACATGCGGCCCCCAATTTAATATAAAATAGATCATGCAACCCCTCTTGACAAATTTAAAATGGATCGCTCCCCTACACAGCAGTTTTAGTGGTACTGAGTTCGAACTCGTGACAAGGCCAGCCATGATGATACCTTGACAACTCGGCTACCGCTGTCACGTTTACCAAAGAGTGTAAGCCGCTTACGAAGAGGAAAAGATCCCTAGTGTGGTTCGGGATTGTGACACCCCTACTCACCCTAAAGGTGAGCCCCTGAGTGGTATTCAGACTTAAAAGAATGATGTATGAGACAAATGATTGCTTTCAGCTGTCAATGATGATTGAGCATGATTTATTGAATATATTTTGAACACTCTTCCTAGATAACGTGTGTGTGAGGTTCTGACCAATATAAGTTATGTTCAGTGAAAATCTAGATTAATTGAAACTATTATTTGATTTATCTGTCTACCAAGAATTTCTTTTGAAATTTTGTTCTTTTTCTTTTGTAAATGTAAATTGGAAATGTGACTACCAAATGAATTCCAACATTTAGGAATATTTCTCGACAATATTTCTCGACAATATATATATATATATATATAAATTCTATCAATTTATTTTAAATTAGGAAGCACTTTCATTACACGTATTGGGAAAACTTTTCTCACTTATATGTATGTACATAGTTATATTTGAGCCGTTTTCTTTAAAAAAGGTGTAAGTCTATTTTCAACCAAAAGTAATTATTGATTACAATGAGTGTCATATGCTATGAGTTTTCTTTTTATATAAGCAAATGTCAAAAAAAATCTTCCAAAATAGTCATAATTTTGTCAATATAAATTAACGTTAATGATATTACAATTATAATTACTTTGAAAGAGTGGTAAAAATCTATTTAATGAAAAATCATAACATTTACCTCAAAGATTATTCGACATAATTTCTGAATTTTTTCTTCGGCTTTTTTGTATGCGCAGCAAAACTGTTAATGACAAACATTTTCCTTCTTTCATTGGGGAATTTTGATAAATAATCATAAAAATTAGGCAAATATTACTACAATTAAAGTATTTTAAATCGTATTATATACCCGAAAAAATACTGAAATAAAAAGTATCTTTATCTAATTTATATATATGCTATCGTTTAAGTGTATAATTCAGTTATTTCCTAGAATAACTAGGTATTTCATGAAATAACTAGACAAGTCAGTTAAATAATAAATGAAATATTTCAAACTTTACCTAGTTATTTTATGAAATAACTAGTTATTCTATGAAATATTTGATGATGAACCGTTAAAATGTAAAATAAACAATTTCAAAGTTATTCGATAATTATTTTTGATGTGTAACATATGGCCTGTGGCCCCCCCCCCCTTCATAGGTTCTTTACTAATGGTAACTTGCTTAAGACACGGGAAGGCTGGCACACTAAAATATCATTTCCCCATGTTAATCCTATGGTGCCACTTTTTTGATGGTATGGGGTTGATATTTGGAGGATGGGGACTAAATTAATGTTCAAATCCCGAAACCCTGGGACGTGGCCCCCCCCCCAGGTATATCCCTCCCCTTTGGGCAGCTCTTTTTTGCCAATAGCTCGACACCCGAATCTCTCAATACTTTTGAACCTGGCTCATTTGATCCCTCTTCATCCATTGTATACTTCCACCAATTTTCTTGCTTATAGGATCATTCTTTCTATTTTATGTAATCGTTTTAAGGTATCCGACTACGATCGAACTGTGATTTTAAAAAAGCGCATAAATGGATAATTTTCAGAATATTTAGTGTCACTTATATAAAATAGATGTATATAATTGTTTTAAGAACATTTTGACAAAAAAAAAAATATTTAAATACAATTTTTTGGCAAAAAATTAACTTTGAATAATCTTTTTTCAAAATGTTCTCCTTTTGTGAAAAATGCTTCTATATTATAATATTTTGCCTGCATACTGCTCAGACCTCTCTACAGAGGCTCAACAAGACTTTTTAAAAAATTCACATTATTTTCAGAGATACCACCAATTGAAATAATTATTGGCGTTTTTTTTTCTTAAAATTGCTCCCCTCTGTTGTCGTAAAATACGGATAAACCCACTTCTAAGTTATATATTTCAAAAATTCTAGTTGAGCCTCCGCACTGTGTGAGGTCTGAGCTATAAACAGTCAAAATATTATTATAATAGAAGAATTTTTCACAAAAGGAGAATATTTTGAAAATGGGTCATTCTATGTTCATTTTTTGTCAAAATATTGTACTTAAATAATTTTTTTATCGAAATAATATTCTTAAAACAATTTTACATACATTTTCTAATCTAAGTGACACTAAATATCATAAATATTATCCATTTATACGCTTTTGTGCAAAATCACAGTTCCGAACGTAGTAGGATACCTTAAACTCTAATATATATATATATTAAATTTCTTAAACTTATTTAAATTGGCAATATCTTGAGTCTCGGCTCTGAGATTTGAACCATAGGTTACATTCGTCGAGACCTATACTTCTAGCCACTCAGCTCTCGTTTAGTAGGCCTAGGGAGGGCTTTAGTACTAAAATATCATTTCTGTATGTTAATCCTATGTTGCCACTTTATTGATGTTATTGATGATATGGGGTTGATATTTGGGAGATTGGACTAAATTATTGTTCAGATCCTGGGGCACAACCCCCCAGGTATATCCCCCTACAGGGCTATTTCCTTTATATCTCGAATCTTATTCTTTTATATCATCTTGGTCATCCGTACCTGTCTGATCCATAAATATCCCTATGAGCTTTCGGCACATACAATTCCACATTGCAATTATCCTATTTCCTCTCCCCCATTTTATTCTCCCTCTGCTTTAAAACTCAAACCTTAAGCCGTATTTCATACTTTGACGATCAAGTAATCGTTATATATATATATATATATATATATATATATATTCTATAGAATATACCTAGTTAAAGCGTAGAATTCAATTATATTATATACTTTAACTGATTTGTGTGTGTGTGTCTAGTTATTTCATGAAATACCAATTTATTCTATGAAAAAACGGATTTCACACTTTAACGGTAATACACACACACATATATATATTTCATTTCAAAATTGGTTCGATTCAATTAAAATGCCACGTTTAATATTTCTAAATGTATAATTTACACATTCTTTTATTTTAAAATTGGTTTAAAAATCCATTTGAGATCATCTAAAGTGTGACTTTTTCTTTTTACTATAAAATACTTTAAAAACTATCACAGTATAGGCTTAAATCAATTTATTAGTTTAAACAAAATGAACATCATAATATATACCAATGTATTTTTCGAACCATTTAATTACAAACTCTTATAATATTCCCACATAATATAAAAAATGAATTCACTCACTTTCAAAGAAAGCGGATTCAAAGAAGCAAAGATTTTAAACACACGCACGTATGTATATACATGTCTGTTCATTTGACTTATTTCTACCTCAGTCTTGGCGATTATTTCTATGGTTTAGTGGAATTTGGTGATAAGAAAAGAAAGTTTGTTTAGAGTTTCCCTTTATTTTTCAAAATACACAATATTTACTTTTAATTGAAACTAGAAAAGGTAATCGTTCTATACCGTTTTTGTATTATTGCTAGTAGCAACTTAGGAAGAATTGATTGAAATAATATGTGTGTGTGTATACCATATTTATTCAAATCTAAGCCACACGCTTTTCCAAAGTTAATACTACTGAAAATCGGGGGCGGCTTAGAATCGAAAATGGGAAAATTTATTGGATGAGGGGGAATTGGACATGATACTGACAGTTAGATCAATTACAGGTTCGTGTAGGTGTTTAAAAGTTTTTAATAATGGTAAAATAAACTAATTATTCACTTCTTATTGGTTCTTATTTGAAATGTGCAGCTTTTAAATATCGGATATATCAGGTTTAATCATTTTACACTATTTTTTTTATTTTTTCGCAAAACGTGCTGAGAATTTAGGGTGCTGCTTAGAATCGATGGCAGCTTATATTCGAATAAATACGGTATGTGCTGCTACAAAATCTAACGTTAATATATTACTTATTGTGTGGTAAAGTATATTATTTGGATTCCATACATAAAATCAAGGCGAAAGAATAAAAAAATAAGATAATAGCTTGAAAATTTAATTGTTTTCCTGTTAATTTCAGAATATAACTAGATTTAGGGGTAAATATTAACCCTCTTTACTGAAAAGATGACCAGCATCGTTTGATGAATAATGGAAAGATAGAATTAATACAATGTAGTTTAGAATTAATACAATGTTTAGAAGTTAATACAATGTGTTTGGAAGTTTAGAGCAAATACAATGTAACAATTGTATAATAGTAACGGGAAGGAGAAACTGAAATTTAACGTAGTTGTTTTCAAGCAAAAGAATTAATTATTATTATACACTGTGATCTATATAACACAGAGGTTCCCTCAGTATATAAGTAATAGTTTTAGTGTAGGGGTAAAGCAAAAACTAAACAAAAACAAAAATCGGAGCACTGTGTGTGGTCATTATGCATTATTCGCTTAGTGCATTCTCGCGTTGCCAAGAAAGCGTGCACAGAAAAGAAAACCTATATCATACTGTCTATATTACACTATTTTTCTTATAAAACTATACGATTCTATTATACTTGATAAGTCGATATAAAATTTTGTAACACTCTTTCAAATTTACATTTATTTGAAGAGCTTTTATTTCATGACTAATTACAGTTTAAGAAATAATCAAAACGGACTAAAAATTGACATATTTTTCAAAAAATTAACTCCGGAAATTTAATTTATTTATTCTGGAATATAAATCGTGTATATAAAATAGGGAAAGACAGCTTTGATTTATTTATTTTTTTTTTAAATAGATATTTCAAATGACGTAGTATGCTCTTGTATTTTTTATTTTAACTATAAGTTTGTAAGAACAGACGACAGCCTTAATTTTTCAATTGAATACATCAACTAATTGAAGATATATTTTCTAATGCCTAAATGTTAATGTTCTTTTTCGCTTACTGGCCATAAACGAGTAACATTTTATCATACTGAAAACAAGAAGCTCAAAAAACGTATTTTATTCAATTCCTACTATATTAGAGCTCGCACTATCTCTCTCTCTCTGTATATTTATTTATTTATATATTTGTATATTTATTTATCTTGGTGGAATTTTCAATCGTTAATAAAATACATTTTAAAGCGCTGAATCGAGCTGAAATTTTATGCACAGGATCATTTTAATAATTTAATTATAATTAATAAAAATTAATTAATTAAAACTAATTATTTAAAGAATTACAAATACAGCCACGTTGGCGACTTAGCGACCCTTTTGGCGACTTGTGGCAAAATTTGAAAAGGTTTTTTTCTCGCGTGTTAAAGCATTCTGTTGGACTGGATTTAAAAGGACAATACGATACTTTAATGATAATTAAAAAAACTAATTACCACTTAATGTTGTGATTCTGTCCTATGTATATACATATTTATATTAATTGTAACTATTAAATAAAAAGTAGCTAAAATAAAATTTTTCGTTGTTGATCTAAGTAGGAATTGAGACTTTAAAAACTATTTTTTTATATTACTTGTTATTTCACTAATCTCTACTTGAGAGTGAGAGAGAAAGAAGAATCACACAATTCCTTTTTTCGCCTTAGCATAGCTATTCCATATTACATGGCTTGTTTCAGTGAAAAATGGCAAATTTACAAAATGATCGAAAATGATACTTGCTCCAAAACATAAGTAAAAACAGTTTTAAAACCACGAGAATTCCTGGTTCTGTAATAAATAACTTTTTTTTATATATACTCAAAAATTTTCAGACTACTGATTTTTTTTTTAATTCTATCATTTTGGATAACCAATTCCTAAGCAAGTGAATCGAACTGGTGGCCTTCCAATTCTTTTTGTACAGACCACAGTGGTGTCAATGCTACCCCAGTTTTGCATAATACGCAAGAAAAATCTTTTTTAAATTACAATATATATGTCATTCATTTAGAGTAGAAGATGTAGTTCGGACCTTCAAAAACCTTCTAATTTTTTTTAACTATTTCATGCTTTCAAAGGTACCTGCAACCAAGAGCAAAATTAACATTTCCGTTAATATTTCTACCTCATTTTACCAGAAGATTATGAAAGAAAGAATGGTGAAATCTTGTAACTAAGAATATCTCATTTCAAATAAAGGAAGTTTAACAAAAAAAAAAAAAAAAATTTAACCATAAATAAGAAACTCTGTCCTGCCACATCACTTTTATACTAATTACAAAATAACAAAATTTCTAACTGGTCATGGCAACTTTAAAAGCTCTACTTGAACAAATTTAATTTAGTTTTGTCATCTTCCTGTTATTGGTGGCGAGGAAAATTCATGCGCTCCTTCTGAGTTCCAAGTTTGAAAGAGAAAGAAAGATCCTAAGACTGGCTTTCAAGGGACTTAATATAAATTGGCCTCCGAATCTTAAAGAACTTCTTTCTACTAGAAGTGCTTTCAAAAAGTTCTGTGAATTTGTTGTAAATATTTGTAATCTTTCATAATCTCAAAGGATTTTTTTTCCTTCACTCTTTTGTAATATGTAATTAATACTTCTGTGAGCACCGTGTTTATAATTGTTTTCAATAATAAAAAAAAAGTACAGTAAAATTACAATTAGAAATTGATCATGTGTATTGCGATACACATATGTGACATGTCTGCCCTCAAAATAAATAACCATAACATAACAGATTTTTTTTACTATAGAAAACAGGGTTTTCAAACATATTCTTTTTGATATCCAAGGTGTTGAGAGCTTAGCAGACACAATATTTTCTGAGTACGTAATTTTTTCCGTGAATAGTTATAATTATAAAATTTAGAAATATTATTCTAATGTGCGTTTTTATTGATCAGTCAATTCATATATACTCATTACTTCTGTTATTTTTTATTTCCAGTTATTAGTTTATATCATATTTTATTTTTCCTTTTACTTTCATAGCTTCCGAACAAAATCAACTGATCACGTGTTTTATAAATTTCTTTTAACTTGGAGTCTTTAAAAAAAAAAACGTGGTTAGAATGGATAATATGAGTGCATATAGCGCTTACTTTAAGTTTTACGTTGCAAAAAGAGTTCGACGTCTTTAATTGTTATATCTCGTGCTCCACGCGCTTCGAAAGTAAAGATATTCTAAATAAATCATAGAAAAAATATGGTGATGAAATTATGGAAATGTTCTTTCATAAAACGATACTGCCTCCTCTTAACCAAGAAGAGTTTCAGTGAGTGAGTGAGTGAGTGAATCTTAACGTCACACTAGTCTGCTACTCGAGGGCTTTTGGGTGACGAACCTGGTAATTTCGAACCAATGGTCAAGTGACAAAGACGACACCTGAGCTGGCTTCCTCTTCTCTTAACTTCCACACCACCCCAACGGGAGGATGTTTGAGCTACGACAAATTTAACATGCATCCCCCCCCCCCCCCCTACAGGGCAGGTATTCTGCGGTACTAGGCTCGAACTCATGACACGACAGCCACGAGGCCGTTACCTTGACCCCACTAGGCTACCGCAGCCACAAGAAGACTTTCAGAAAATCCTACTTATCAATTATAACTTCGTATGGTATTTTAATTTGTTCTGTATGGTCTAGATACTTTCTTGTTTATTATTTTATTTTAAGTTAGGTTTGAAGTAGTTTAATATATCATGTGTGTGTGTGATTAAAATTGAAGCAATAAGATGCCAAAAATAAATTTAAATCGTCTTTTGTTGCATCAAAATATTTATTCAATAAAAGGGCAAGCCTTTAAGATAGTAAAACCATTTGTGAGGGAGTCATATTTACGTTGTACTATAAAGCTGCACGAGGACTAATGGCGACGGAACATGATCAAGAGACGAGGACGACACTTGAGCTGGCAAACTCTTCTTCTAACTGCCACATCAACGAAAGCCTCGAGAAAGACCTTTGAGCCTCGACGTATTTAATAAGCATCAGCCCCCTCTGTATGGCTAGTCAGCGGTATTAGGTTCGAACTCATGACATGCCAGCCGTGAATCCGTGACCTTAACCACTAGTCTACCGAGCCCACAGTAAGACATTTGCAAAAATATACAAAGACAGAAATAGTAACTGGAATTCACATTAATCACTTACAAAAGAGTTTTATAAAAGGACGAAGTTATATTACTTAAATATGAATACAGAAATTGTGTTACATTTTTACTCTGGAGAAATTCAACTTGCATTATTTTTTTCACTCAATTATTTATTTTAATAAATTAAAAGTAAAAAAAAAAAATTTTTTTTTAAACAAGCTTTTATTTAAATGCTCTAAAAAGAATAAAATAAACTTTTCTTTTAAAACTTTATTTGCTGTCAACTTATAAAGTCGTTACACAATTTATGATATAAAAGCTTGTCGCGAGATTTAAGTACTCGTATTTAATGAGTTTGAAAATTTTCAAAATTAAAATCAATCAGATCACGTTATTTAATTTGCTTGTTTAACTACACAGGTAAATCTCACCTGGATTTTACAATAATACTATATTAAAAAAGAAAAAAACTTTTTTTTTTAAATCCGTAGTTTTAAACAAATTTTTTAAAATTTTTTATGCAAAACTTGAATAATAGTAATCTACAAACGAAAAAATATTTTCGTGCGATTATAATTAAAAATAACAGTTTTTATAAGTTTTATTAAAAAACTAAAGTATTTTTTGAAAAATCGTAGAAAAAAAAGTTTTAAGCATTTTATTTTTTAAATGACTGATTCTAAAAGAAAAAAGCCTGAACTTATTCGGTGCAGAATATCAGTTCAACAACACGAAAAAAAATCATACGGAATGATTTAGAAATCCTTTTTATGAAAGCGCATCGATTTTGAATCATTTTAGAAAAAATTGTAAAAAATATAAAATATCACTATTTTTTAAAAAGAATTATATCCTATCGTGGCGAAATAAGTGATCTTTCGGATTAGGTATTTATTTTTTGTCTCAGTTTGATAGAAAGAAAAAGATGATTTTTGAAAAAGGTCGAAAAATCGGAACTTCTTTAAACTCAATCCCATAAGCTGCTTGGCAGAATAAAAAGCTAACAAGGGTAAAAGGTTTTCAATTAACATCTTTTTAACTAATTGCGATATCGGAATATTAATCATCAAAACATGCATTGTCATCCAAAATAAACGTGTAACAAAATTTCAGCACAATTTTGAAGCTGATGTCTTCAACCGATTGAGCTGAAATTTTTTTTTTTTTTTTTTTTAGCTGATTTTTATCTACACTATTAAAATTCGAAGGTAAACAAACGTGTGTGACTATACGACTAGGTGTATCTTCTCACGAATCGTACGACGCAGAAACTCGCCGAAGGTACCTAAAGGTCGGGAATGATCCGAGGATCCCGTTTTGACCGTTTAATTTCAGAAAGTATAATTAGTTAAAAGATATTGATTAAAACCTTAAAACGCATAATTATTGCCATTTTTTCCCGCCAGGCGGTGAAGTTCCAATTTTCCGAATTTTTTTCTTTTCTCATCCCAGACGTTTTTATAAAACACGATCTAATTTTTTTTAATGAGACTCAGACAAAAAAATAATTGCAGAATCGGAAAGATCATTTACTTCGCCACGATGCGGTATAATTTATTTTACAAAATAATATGATATTTATTTTTTACGATTTTTCTAATTTGAGTCAAAATCGATACGTTTATATAAAATAATTTCTAAATCGTTCCGATTGCATTTTCTATCACGTTAATGAAATGGTATTCTACAGTAATAAAATTCATGCTTTTTTCTTATCAGTCATTTAAAAAAATAAAACTTTTTTTTTACGATTTTTCAAAAAATACTGAAATTTTTTTAAAATACTTAATAATTTCTTTATTTATAAAAATAATATAATGAAATATTTTTTTTCGTGTGTAGAACGATATTACCTGTAATCTGTACAAAGACTGAAAAAATTTATCAAAAATTACGGTATAAAAAAAAATGTGTTTTTCGTTTTTTTCCATTTTTATGAGAAATATTTAAACATTATTTTTGTTCCTTTTTGTTTAAGAATTAGTTTGTTTGCAATCGATATATGCTGTTTGAAAGCATTAACTTAAAAATGAAGCCCGAAAAAAAATTTAAACTTTAACAAATAACACAATGCGAAATTGAATATCTCTTCCTTTTATTTTAAAGGTCTTTTATTTCTTTTTTTCCAGATTTCAGGGATCCATCGCTGAGAACTCTGGATTAGTAACTTTTGTACCCGGGTTCGAAACAACATCATCGCTTAGTTTTTATGATTTTTTTTAAAAGATACTCAAAATCTCTCATTCGCTTTTTTAATAGCTTAACCAGCAATTTTGTAATTGGAAAGAAAGTTTATTTCGTCACGATAGAGTATTTTTTTTTTCTTTTTTTACAAAACAACGATACTTTACATATTTTATGATTTTTTCTAAAAGGAATCAATATCGATGCATTTATTTAGAAATGATTTTTAAAAAACTCACACTTTAATCTTTTATAGTTCTTGATTTAAAAAATAAAATGTCGAAAACTTTTTTTAACGAATTTTTTTTATGCAATAATTCATTACTTTTTGTACCACTAGATGGCTGCACGTGTCAAGGTGCTTAAAAAATCGCCGAATGTCCACTTACTCGAGAGCTCTGATAGTGAGAGGGGAAGGGGGGTAAAATCCTAGCCTGGCACACTGCTGTTTTTTTACGCCATTTTTTTTCGCCAAATGGCGCCAAAATCCCGTATTTTTAAAAGTGACGTCATGGACGAAATCCAGGAAAAATCGGGGAGTTGACGGTCTTAGCTGGTGATCCAAAACCCTAAAAATAAAGGGGGTTTCGTAATGACGTCAGGTCCGGAAACGAAGAAAAGGGGGGGGGGGTGACGGTGGCAGCTCCAGGCCGAAAAATCAAAAAAATGGGGTTTCCGTAATGGCGTCAGGGACGCTGAAAACACATGTATATACACAAAAGCATAAAATAAGGAAAAGGGCAAAAAGAGCATTTCTACGAGATAAAGGCAGTAAAATAAAGGAAAAACAGCATTTTCAAAACTATCTCTAAACCACGTATGTTATCTTACACTCCGGCAAACAATGTGGCTGCGGTAGCCGAGTGGTACAGGTATCGGATCGTGGCTTGCCTTGTCACGAGTTCGAGCCCAGTACC
>BMAV01017418.1:92673-113245 GCA_019973955.1 Trichonephila inaurata madagascariensis | reverse complement strand
TTTTTTGTCAAAATATTGTACTTAAATAATTTTTTATTGTAATTCTATTCTTAAAACAATTTTATATACATTTTCTAATCTAAGTGACACTAACTATCAGAAATATTATCCATTTATACACTTTTGCAAAATCACGGTTCCGAACGTAGTCGGATACCTTAAGGACGGTGGGTGAACAAGACCGTTCTTTTGCTGTACACAGTTGTTGAGCAATGTCGCTTACTGACTGGTATCGGGCTTTTTTCGCCTGTCTCTTTTAATGGCTCAAAGAGATCTGTAGAATGATCTAATTGGTTAAGGATTAACATGTTTGGTTAATTTATATATATGGGGGTTCTTACGATGAGACTTTCATACAATTAGAAAAGAATCATTCATGTTCCAATTTTCATGAAGGTGGTTTCAAACTCTTTGAAATCTATCTTTGGTTCCAGACATATTGGATAAAAAAATCAAACGCGGACAAATGATTGATAATTTTCCCTCTCTTTTTTAAGTACACCTGATACGGGAACAACAATTATGCTTCATTAAGGCTGTTTTCGGCTAATGTTAAAGAATAGTACTCAAATGATGAATATTTTTTTCTTATAATAGTACTCAAACATTAATATTATATTCTGGTTTCACTATCCTGTAGAGAATCACTTATTTTATCATACTACTTATTTTCATATGAGTTGACACATTTTTTCTTTTATAAAATGTGCTTCGCATTTTTTCTCCTGTACTATAATGCTAAATGAGCTATCCCTTTACATGTTAATTGTAAAAACTAATTATACTTATTATTTGAAATTTTAAAAACACTATACTATAAACAAATGCATGAGTTACAATGTCACAAATTTTTATAAAAACTGAAAAATTTTTTCTGTCCAAAAAAGTGCTGCTCGCTAAGATCACGCTCTTGTATATATGGCGAAAACAGCCTTAAATGGTTTACTGCCTATAAGAATACTCAATTTTTTTTCAAATGTAATTTCAAAATTGAATATTTTCTGATTTATTGGATTTAATTACATAAATTTTGTATTAAAAAGAGGTTGAATCCAATTTGTAAAAATATTTATAGGTTTCATTTCCTCTTTTTCATAATTGTATTATTTAGAAAAGAGTATGCATGTTTTATTAATTGAATAAATTGTCTCAAACAAATACTTCTGAAAAGATACCAGAAGAAATATTTTTAGGGTCAAATATTTGAAGGGAAACTTTTATAAAGCAATTGACTTCAGAAGCTTTTATTTCAGAATTTTACGGAAGTTGAAATGTAATCCTGTTTCAGTTTTAATTTTAGAGGTTAGTTAACACTTTATTAATCTTTATTACACTTTATTAATCTGTTATAATATCGATTTGATTCTCAATTTTAATACAATTAGCATTCATACCAATTTGCTTATAACTGCATTGACAGTTATGATTTTTCTCAAAAATCATAATTTATTTAGAAAATACTCCAAAATATCTATGAGTTTGTTGTTGTGATACATGTAGGTTGAATTTTCTTGTAACAGTTAGTTAGTCTGTAAGAAGTTACATGTATCACAGAAAAATGTTAAACATTACCTTAATATATCTCAAAATATATCTGTAAAAATAATTTTATTACAGCTAATCTAGAATTCTGATTTGTGTAAAAATATCTGCTCATAAACAATTCGAACTATTATAACAAGTGCTTATATAACTGATTAAAATTCTTTTAAGAAATATTATTTTATATTTTTTGGATTTTAAGAGACTAATTTTTTACAGGCAGTTGCATCATACTTCAAATATCTAATGGAGCTTTCACAAAAGCAGTTGAGAAGAAAAAGTGGACTTTTTTAAGTTATGATAGATGGACTGAATATGAAAAGGTAACTGTTCGTGAAACGCAAGGAAATATTTTTTTCAACATACATTGCATTATATAGAGCCTCCCTCCACTTTTTTATTACTTAAAAAGTTCTGATTATTCTTCACAGTGCGCTTGCTATTTTCTAAAAACAGTGAAATTTATGGACTCTTTCAAGGACATAACTGAGTTCTCTAAAACTGATTTTCTAAAATGTATATACATTAAACATATAAACATAAAGTAAAAATAATAAGTAGAATATTTAGTTACAACCATAATTAATTTACTTACCTTTTGCACTTATGTATAGATTCCTTCTCAAACAAACTCAGTGTCGCAACAGCCCATTAGCGCCAGGGCCTAGTTTGCCCATCCCAGTATACGTGACCATTGGGTGCTGAGATGCACGAGCAGATGTCCCGATCATAGGTAGTCATGTGATATGGTCGATCTATGGCGACCATATCTTTGATTGTCAGCGTGAATTAGAGGTGTGGGATTCTCGAAATCAATCGCCATTTTAAAATTCTTAATATGACTTATTAAGAATATAACTTAAATATCTAATAAGTTAGATAAATTTATATTAAGTGAGAATAAACCAAACACACAGCTGTAGTTAAACCTGATCGCGTAACTTGGATCACTTATCTAAATAATTATATTATCCGCTTACTTTCAATTCTGATAATATTACAAGTCCTAATATCAAGTAATCAGTCCTACAATGATTCGAGCTAAGATTCAATCACTGCTGAGAGACTTTTAGGCACGCGTGCAATAGTATGCACCTTGTAGTAATGGCTAGAAAACCTGGTAATCTTTTGGTACCCCGTCAATTCACACTTCTATCTCTTCTAAACATAACTTTCTCTAAATTGCCATCCTGCTTACTAAAACTTCTGTTCTTTTAAAAGCTATCTTATTTGCATTTTACAATTGCATTTCACTTCTTGGATTTGGGTTGGAAAAAATTTGCGATTAAACTTGGCCGTCAAAGAACCCAGAGGTTATGTTACAGAAAAGACGCGTGAGCCCGTCACAGTCAGTCTGAAGTGAGACCTCCAGTCTTTAAATCCCCAAGCAAGTTTGGTACTCATTTATCAACCCACTGAGTTAGGGATGAAAGGCTGAGTTGACCTTATCCAGCATGGGAATAAAATCCGGATCTGTTGCGTGGACGCGCGTTACGCTACCACTCGACCACTGGGCCTTGGATTCCTTCTTACAATAAATAATACAGAACAAGTAATGTTATACAAATGCATAAAAATTTCGATGCTTAAAGAGTTTCTAATAAGTTTTTTAATTTACATTTGAAATCAGGTATACGACAAATTAATGTCAATTAAAAACGAAGTCATTTATCAAAATATTGGTTATTTTTCAGAAATTTTCCGGTTCTTTCCCATGTGATAATTGTTTCAAAGCATTAAAATACGGCATTTTAATCATCCTTGAGATATAAGATAACAAACAATTTATATGAGTATTTATTTATTTCACAAAACTTAATACATCATGTAATTATAGGATATAAGAACTTAGTTTAATCCAATACGCACTGACGCCTATAATGCTGTAGGACGTTTTTTTAGATAATCGAGATTTGATAATATGTTTCAAATTTTCTCTGAGCCTTTAGCAGAATGTATATGCGTTATTTTTTTCAATGAACAGTTTTTATAAAAGTTGAGAATGTTGAATGCTTACTGAACATTTGCGATCATTATAATTTTGTTGAGATCAACTAAAATTATTAATACTTTACCTGTTTTTATAATGTGTATTAAAATATAATCTTAATTAGATAAGCCTGGGTAGAACAATAAATCCAGGTTCCTCTGTCCATGTTTCTTGTGATGCAGGATACTCTTTTCAAGGAAAAGGCAGGAACGATGTTTCAGTCAAATGTTCATTTGGTGAATGGGATAAAGATCCAGTATGTCTAGTTAGTAAGTTCGATTCATTCTTTTTTCATTTTCATCTAATTCAAATTTTATATATATATATATATATAAATTACATTTGCTAACAAATTGACGAACTTGCAGATTGTATAGGGGGTGCAAAGACGATTTAGTATCACATATTAATGCAGGTTCGCAAATGCCGCAATTGTGTGCTATGGTGCAAAGAAGAGAAAAAGAACAAAAACAGCAACACATTAATTGGACAAAAAACATTTTATTAAATCATTGTTTTTAAACAGGTGCTAGAAATTAGGATTATTAGCCGTCTGCCAAGTCTGACAGCGACCCTGCATGGCTGCATGGAAGATTCCTCAAAGCACTTTTGTTGTAAATTGAGCTGAAAAGAAGGTTTCGTGAACACCGATCCTGTTCGAAGTCGTTATTTATGATGCGGTTCCCGAGGTAGCAGGATAAACTCTTATTCAAACAAGGAACTGTTCTACATGCTGATAGCGTATGAAGATGCGGATTGTAATGGGTACAACACTCGAGGGTTGTAACAGGAATGTTACCCAAACAAACGTGTTCCACATTGCACGATTTTCGCAAATGTCAACAGAAGATTACGTGGAAATGGTTCTTAAATGGGTTAGTTGGTTCTTTTTGGTGTGCGAGACGCCATTACTTCATTTGATGACCTCATTGCTCGAATATCTATATTTGCCGAGAGATTACATACTAGGAATCTTCCATAACGTAAAAAATTCCATGCAGCCTTATATAAATTGCTGTCAGACATGCCATAGATTATGGCATTAATTTCGAACATTTGTTGCTGTACAATCTTTCAATAAAATGTTTTCTGTCCCCTTAATGTGTTGCTGCTTCTCTTCTTTTTCTCTGCTTCTTTACATTATAGCTCGCAACTGCGTTGTTCATTCCTAGGTGATTCCGAGTCGTCTCTGTTTCCTCTACACACTCTGCAGGTTTGTCGGTCTGGTAGCGTGTCACCCAGTATATGTAAAATACACTCATGTCCCCAATTAAGGTAACAAACATGAAAACTTGGAAAACTGATGAACTTTTTACTGTGTTGATACGAAAGTTGGCACAGTGACATACGACAATATCAGAAAAAAATATAGCAACATAAAAATATGGAAAAGATTTTAATTGTGAATTAAGATATAAGTCATATCAAAAAGTATGAAATCAGGATTGAGAGATAAAGCATTCTCCTCGGACAAAGTCTGTCTAATTTCGAGTTTGACCATTGTAAACTGCTATACAAGACTCATACCTAGCTGCCATACTGTTTATAAGGGTGTCAATAAGAATTTGCGGCAATAAAGCCCATTTTTCCAAAAGCGGAACTTTTAATTCCTTTGGGGTCCTAGGAGGGGAGCTTCGCTCAGAAATGGTTTTTCCTAGACCATTCTAAGCATATTAAATAGAATCGTAACCCGGAAACTTCGGATAAGAGTCCATACGGCGAATATCCGCTCCTTCATGAAATTCATCGACAACCTGAGTTCTGTGGGGCCGTACGTTATGGTCCATAAAAATATACTCTAGGGTCATAGAACACAGGAAAACCTCACGTACGCGTTCAGGATCTCATCCCTATAACGCTCTGAGTTGGCAGTACCCGAATTAAAAACGTATAACAGTGTACGATTGCTCAACATTATGCCACCACACGCAAGGATTCTTTTGCCACTAAATCTGTCGGTTTTTGTTACGTAGGGGAGAAGAAAGAGAGCTCCATTTTCTCTCCAGTTGAAGACTTGACGAGAATCACTTTGTCTGGTACTTTTCGACTCCTCACTGAAAAGAGCACGCCCCCATGTTTGAGGTGTTTCTTTATAAAGAAACCTTAAGATTCGCGATGATTTTATCTTTTTTGAAGTTATTCGTTTGAAGGATTTTCCTTGGCTTAACAATATTATAATGAATTGACAAACGGTGAGGGGGAAAATCTGTGTTTGGGGTGAATACCTATGAGAGTAACAAATAATTCTTCTAAACAGGTTGCATTGTATTCAATGCAAATAGGCAAAAGAATGTTGTTCTAGATTTTTGAGAAAGAGTGACACATTTTGGGGTAATAAAGCCCTTCCGAAACAAATGGTTTCGGGGAATTGAGAGTCAGTGTTTTTCTCTTCTGTCACTTGAAGCTATAATTTTCAAATTATGAACAGTGAGCCTTGTTAGGTTTAATTTAAATACACCTGATCTAGTGTTCCTTTTAGTTGTATATATGAGTCTTATCAAATGAAACTAATTTAGTGCTGGTTTCAAAAAAAATCCTTCTCATTCAACATATACGTTGCGACATGGTCGATCTTCGTAGNATCCATGTTTTACGACAACAGAGGGGAGAAATTAAAAAAAAAAAACAACCGCGGATAAACATTTCAAATGGATATAACTCTGAAAATAATGTGAATTTTTCAAAAATCATAGTGGTGCCTCTGTACAGAGGTCAGAGCTATATACTGGCAAAGTATTATTATAATAGAAGCCTTTTTCACAAAAGGAGAATATTTTGAAAATGGGTCATTCTATGTTCATTTTTTGTCAAATATTGTGTTTAAATAATTTTTTTATTGTAATACTCTTCTTAAAAAAATTTTATATACATTTTATAATGTGACACTAAATATAAATATTATCCATTTATATTCGCTTTTGAAAAATCACGGTTCCAAACGTAGTAGGATGCCTTAAAAGTGCTATTATTTTAAAGAATTAAATCAACTTTAAGCTTTATGTGTATGTATTTATGTTATTTTATTGATTATGCTGTGGCTAACGGTGAGATCGAGACCCACAAAATTCATCGCGGCAAAGGGGTAGAGAGCTACGCTTGTGGTTAGTTGTGGCTTTGAGCACCATATAGGTGACTGTACGATTTGACTCGTTTCCACCCCAATTTTAAAGGAGAACACCCTAGGGGTAATCAGGAGCTGTGGTGAAAAGTGCCTGTGATATTTATTTTCAATAACCGAAAATGATATAAAATCATAGAATTGTAATTACCATTCTTCTATTTATTTCCTAAGTCAAAACTTCATTAATTATTTTCTAAATCAACAAACTCTGGTATATTTCTAATGAATCCCAAATAACAGAATATAATGTTTATAATACTTTTGTATAGGAAACGAAAATCGTCTGAAGGATAATTCATATATAAATTGCTAAATTTAGCTGAGTTAGAATCCTTTGTTAGGCTTTTAGCTATTATATCTATTAAAGTAGCTACAAACTAGCATCGCTATATTAATTAATGTGTTATAATTTGGAAAATGTCTCTTGTATACAAATATGAATCGAACAATGTATGATAATAACAATGAACATTAACTTGAAACTGTTGGAATACGAATTATTTTCTAATTGTCATTTGTATTGTAGATAATGTGAATTTTGAAACAAAGGAGTTTAAATTTAACTTATATTAGGATTATAATTCATATTTATCATTTCTACTTAAGAATGTGAAATATAACTGGAAATTACTTTATTTAAATTAACAGATTTTATAAATATATTGCGATAGCAAATGAAATGCATAATGAGTATTTGAAATGAACCATAAAAAACTTAATGAGAATAAAAAACATGTCTTCATACTTGAAAAATTATTGATGATGATTTTTAAAACTTTAAATAATTGTTGGCTTTGAAAAAATATTTTTATTTATTTGATAGAAATTTAAAACCATCCTGCCATTGAAATAATGTAATGTTTTCTTCTCAACACTAAAAATAAATAAATAAACCATTTACAATTTGTCAAAACTTACACAAGAACTTGTCTTACGTTCTGAAACATAGTCTAATAAATTGACTTGAAATGTATACCAATATAGTATATCATCTAGGGTTCTATTTCTGACACTCAGAAGTGATCTGAATTCATTTGCTTGTAATGAATCTTTCTTTTTGCAGTATCCAATTAAAATTAAATTTTTTGAAATAATTACATGGGGAAAAATTACATAAAAATTTATTTTTGACTTAAACTTTGGACCTTTTTGCCAAAGATTCAGTAAAAACCTGAACTATTATTAGAAATACTGCACTCTCAAGGATATTTCAATAATATGTCTGATTTTTGTTGTTGTTTCTAATCCCAAATTCTTTAGCAATGCTAGACACTCTCCATGAATGTAAAACAAAATCTAGAAATTCTAAAAACAGAACATGTGGTTCAGAAGGACTTATTTCGTTTTAAAATCCAAACAAGTGAAGATGTAGGCAGGAGAGACCATCTCGGAAAAACACCAGTAACACTCCGGAAATATCTTCTACCCCTGGCGAAAAGTGAGAGCTTTTATATGACGACGCAAAAATCGCGAGAAGGCAGCCTGGTATTTCTTAGGTAAAAGCCTGAATGAACCTCCTGGATTCCTTCAGAAGTACCAAGGATCACTAGAAGGAGTTCTTCCAAGTTGAATGAGTTCACTCTTCTTAAAGAAGGATAATTCGCTGAACGTAAGAGTTCCGGTAGAGCTCACCTCCTCCTCAGCCACAGTCCTGGCTAAGAAAACGGCTTTCTCATTAACATCAATTCCCACTGAAAATGTACACGATGATTAGAAGAAATCCAATTAAGAAGATCAAGGATATGAAGACTAGTCCAAAATTTTTTTAATGTCCAATTGGATAGATGTTGCACAGAAGCACGGCTGTCAGTCAGAATTCAAATGAATTTTTGATTTTCACGACTCCGGTAAAAGGATGTGTGTGTGTTGTACTTTACTACCAAAAATTCCCCCATAACAACTGCTACCATCAGTATAGATCTTTAAAGATGTCTGTGAGATGCACTTCATTGTTTTCGTAATCAACTGTCTGATGCGATCTGGAATCTCAGGATGTTTTACACAAACACACACACACACCTCGTTATGAGTTTTTCATGGAAATTTCTCTTCAAGTTAAAAATCAAAGCAATGAGGTTCCACATTAGCAGAAGGCAAACTCAAAGTCTTTGCAAGAGAAAATGGACTAGGTTTATTCAGACGTTGGCTGTCAGTCCAGTCGCGAAGATGCGAAGAGGCTCTACGCTGATCACTGAAACTGGAACGCTTGTTTTAATATTTTGAGATACAATAAGATCTTATTAATGAACCTCTGAACTTTGTAAACTCATTCAGGGGGAAATTAATCATAAATTAAAAAATTTACGATAAAATATGCCGTATGAACTAATCTCCATATTTGCACATTAAATATACACTTAATGTATATGATTTACCTCGAATACAGTATTAAAAAAATTAGAAAACGCATCACATAAATTAACTAGTCAAAATTTCACGGAATTTAAATATGTTTCTCGAAATGAATCTTCTAGTTGGTTTTGTAAAAATATTCTGTGCGTGAATTTAATAGATTTCATCTATCGTTTTCATGTAATATGGAATAATATTAAAAAATTTTTGAAACTAAGAAATATTCTTATTCTGATGATTTAATTTGTAACTACTAAAAGGGTAAGAATGCTATGTAAAAAAAAAACTGTTTTAAAGTGGATATACTAAATAATAAAATAATTTTATTTCTTATTCTCAAGTTTAAAATTTGTATCTTCTAATTTCATTCATCTATATATACCATCACATCGATATAGCTGGATTGAATTAACATGTTTTAGTGTTGACTTCTAAAAGAATTTTCTATATATCAGGCAATAGTGAAAAAGTTTGATGAGACAACCTTTTCCCAATAAATTAAGCAATACATAGCTATATTCTTTATAATTTAGTAAAAAATTTACAATATTCAACTTTAAAAAAATTACATCAGTTTATTATTTTGATATCCAAAATACTCGAAGGAAACTACGTATACGATGGCAGAATGGTTATATCTGATGAATCGCGAAAAGAAAGAGTTCTGAGCTCAAAAGCTGTCAATTGCAAACTTAGAGTGAACTCTGAATGAAAAGTCTGAGCTATGAAAGATTAACTTTCAGTTTAATTATCAGTCCTTGATCTGGTTGCTTGAGCAAGTTGTTGTATGTATAGTAGATTTGCTCCAGGAAATTTTTCTTCAGTTGATCAGAAGTTAAAAACGTTTTAGTTATCAAAAAACAGAGCCCAAACTCTTGAAACAAAACAATGTTTATATGTTAGTTTACATTTGTAATATTTATAAGTCACAATTATGGCAAATTCATGATAATTCTTTTTTTTATTATTATTAACCAATCGGAATTCATTTTCCCTTTTTCGGAAAGATAATACTTGTGTGAATCATATATTCTTAATAATAGAAAACTCCATTAGCTTCAATTTTGAATAAAAACTTTTACGATTTTCTCCTCCGTAATATATCTTACTGTATTTTAATACATAATTGTTATCTCAACGCTAAAACATTATTTGTGCATTATCTTGACTACGTTAAATAAAAATTATATTTTAACCTCTTGTTCAAATAAAATTAATTTAAGAGAAAAATATTCACAAAAAAAAATCTTTTTTTTTTTTTTAGTGGAGGTGTTTATAAACGGATTTCCCCTGACATTAATTTAAAAAAATATTCAAAAAAAATTGTTCGCTTATACACAGAAATATACGGAAATGTGTTATAAGTCGATAACTTAAAAACTGCTTTATTTCTTGTTAGTGTCTTTTGTAATATATTTTGCAAATAATGATAAAGTTGTTTAAATAAATATTTGTTTCCTTTACAATTTACAAAGTTTTTAAAAACTCATTCCGATTCTTTTATGTACAATTTAATTTTTGCATATTAAAATTTGCCTACAAAATAAAATCACGTCTTGACAATGCCTTTTGAATTAGCACAAAATCTCCTATTATTATATTTGTAAACTCAATATAAATGCAAATATCTGATTTTCGTTTCATTTTGTCGTTAATATGGGATGAATATTACACTCAGTCATGAAAACAAAATATTTTTCATTTACTTTCCATTTCTGTTTGTATGAAACATTTTTCTTTACGGTTGATTTTGTCTGTGCCATTTCAAAATACATTAAAGATTAAATGGCTCTCCCTCTCATTTAAATAATATTTATATCCAAATTCTTTATAACAAAATTGGGGTAAACATCTTAATATTTAATGAATATCTTTCGGTTTTCGTATAAATATATCCGAATTTTCACATTATTGGTGGCCATTTTATAATACAGAAACAGCTAAGTACATAAAACAAAGTAATTGTAATATCATAATCTAAATAGGATGGAGACGTCGTATCAAATAATGGTGCTACATTTCTTTATTTTCTAAAATATGTTCGAAAACATTTCAAATTGTAAGATATCTTTTAACTTTTTTCCCCAATACTGATAATTTTATTTTTAAGTCGTATTAATAATATACAAACAAAGCGTGCGATAATATTTAATAGATTGCTTATTAACATTACACTTCGAAGTAACATGGGTCTACAATCAACGGACTTCACAATTTTGAACCTTAATCGAGAGACGTGGAAGACACTGAAGAAAGAATCCCACCCTACAATTGTTCACATCATGCCAACTTAAGGATTGTAAGCCTGGGCATATTTAACCTTAAGTCAATCATTTTACAAGATGACTTAAATTATTACTTTTTTCAATTCTTACTGATATCTTACTCTCTCTATATATATTTATTTATCTTGGTGGAATTTTCAATCGTTAATAAAATACTATTTGAAGCGCTCAACTGAGCAGAAATTATATATACATGATTATTTTAGATGACAATACAATAATTTAATTAACAAGAATCAATTGATTAAAAGTAATTGTTTAAGGAATTACAAATACAGCCACGTTAGCATCATTTTTGGCGACTTAGCAACCCTTTTGGTGACTTGTGTCAAAACTTGAAAAGGTTTTTTTCTCACGTTTTAAAGCACTCATTTGAATTGAAATTTTATATACACGATTGCTTTGAATGACAATACGATGCTTTAATGATAATTAATACACACTAATTACGATTTAATGTCGTGGTTCTGTCATATGTGTATACATATTTATATTAATTGTAACTATTTAATAAAAAGTAGCTAAAAAATAATTTTTTTTGTTGATATAAGTAGGATTTGACTTAATTTTTTGTATATATTACTTTTTATTTATTTCTAGCAGCAGCACTTGACGAATAAAATATTCACTGGAGTGAAAACCCTTCACGCAAACACACATGGAGTAACAACAACTAAACAAAGAATTAAAAACAGAAGAGAAACAGAAGCATAAACACAATCAAAAAGTCAGTCATTGCAGGGCTTGCAAGTGCTCTCTGGCCTTCCAGTATTAATTGGCGATGTTTCCGGACACTGCAGGGTAAACCTCCAGGTGCCCAGCGTTCATCAGAAAATTCTCTCTACACAAAACATAGATTAGAGAGGGGATGATCTTTAGTCTATAAAAGTGTTTCTTAAACTGGAGGGGGGGGGGGCCCCCCCCAAAAGGGAATGAAATTACCCTTCGCGGGAGAATCCAGCGTATCGAAAATTCTAAAACAAAAGATTATTTTTTAAAAATTTCTAATTTACTGTAAGTAAGAAACAAAAGATACATTCTGACATAATAAAAAATAAAATACACATTTACACTGATATAATATACTCATAAATGTATCAGTACTGTACAATATATTTTATATTGTTTACCATTAATAATTACCAGTGATCGGGTGGTCATATATAAAATTGTATTCAAAAATTAACACTTATCTTGATGATTTGTATGGTTTGTTATAAAATTCTTAAATGCTGACTAAAAATTACGCAATTCGCTCCCCAATACCAATCTTTTAACATTTAGTCGAGCGTATTTGGCCCATTGGGGAAGAATGAGGGGGGGGGGAGGGGTAGAAAAGGAATAAATAAGCAAATCCTCTGAAATAAGTAAATCCTGCGCAAACACTGTCTATGTCATTTTCTTGCGTTCCAAAGCCATTAGAATAATTTAATGGATAGCAGTTCAAAGAAAGTATCATACTTCGGAAAGACGTATATATACGTACGGCGCAATTAACACATTGGTTAAGTGAGACATTTATATACACCGGTGGCGCTTAAGAGGTTAAATTCGAAATGTAGGATTCACGTTAAAGTACAGTATTTTTGAAATCAATACATTTTTGTATGGAGGGACGGGATGAAAATTATGATTGAATGTTGGGTCGCATATACTGAAAGTTCGAGAAGCACTGATCTGTGTAGGTGAACCGCAAGGTAGTCGTTTACAGTTTCCAGCCTGATGGCAGCAACCGCATGCCGTCTCGGGTGATTTGGGATTTTATGTAGCTTCTCCCTAGTAGACTTATTCCAACTTTGTTCACATAAAAAAAACTTCTTATATATTTTTCAACTATTTTTAATAACTCTGCTTATAGAAGCGTACGGGATTCAGATTATTAAGGAAACACCTACAACTCGATAGAAACATCGGTAGTCATGGGTTCACGACCAGGGCCACTGGGTTTCTGTTCTCGAAGCTACCGTTACATACAGCACTTTGATCTAAAATACTGAATGCGCAAAACATATTTTTTTCTTTTTTGCACACATACAATTAATTTTAAAAAAGATATTCGTCATATCATTAGATTAATATAACACCTCTTCCAAATATCCTTTGAATGAAATAACTGAGCTCAAAAAGGTATACTTACAGCTTTTTGGTAGCTTAATAATCTCTTTCCTCTATTTTAGTTTGTAACATGTTTCATGAGTAATGAATTCTTGCACGGAAATGTTTCTGGTAGGTGGAAATGATTCTCTTTAGAGCAAACAAAAAATATGCAGAAGCTTATTATGTACTAAAAACTTTTAGGGATAGTTACCGGAAAACAAAAGGAGGCATATGGTTTTATAAAACGCTTATAAATTACCCATTTTACCTTCAGAAAATTCATGCAATTCTTCAATCAGTCGTAAATGTCAAATTTGAAAGTAGTTATATTTTAAATTTATTTTATCAAAACAAAGTTATGCACACAAATTTGTTTGATTAAATATTTTAATTAAATCTTTCCCTTACCTGTCTATTAGATAAACTCAAATGATCAGTGAAGAGCATGTCTTGATTTCTTAATTAAACATCTTTATAACAAGATTTATCTTATAATTTCTTTATCAAACATGTGTTAAAATCCATGAAATTCCTAATTTATTGACAAATTATTGTTATTTTTTAAATATTTTTTTTTACCTTTAATTACAGAAATTATTTATTATTATTATTTGAAAAAAATTGTTTATGTTTTTAATAAAAGTATAATTTAAAAAAATATTTGGACAACAGACACTTCATATGGTGCGCTCAAGACTTCTGAAAAAAAAAAAATAGTTTAAAAATTTGTCAATAGATGGCGCTGTGGATCAGCACATTTTAACAAAATATGTTAATATTACGCACAATAAAAGGAATATGTTGTTCTTGCTTCAATCAGATAAGCATTGCAGAATGCCGACGTTGCTTTAGAGTGCATTTCTTGTGAATCTATACTACTGCAACCGTGAGAATGCAAGCGGCAGCTATCGGAGAATTCCACCGTCAAAAGAAATAACGAAGTGGACCAATGTCGGATCGTGTTCTTAAAGACATGATGGTAAAATTCAAGAAAACAGAATAGCTAGGCGTTCTTCCTGGAAGAGGACGTAAAAGAATCAACAACACCGTCGTAAAGGATATTACTACAGCGGTCGTGACAGCAAGCAGTGAATCACTTCACGGAATATTCAGCGTACCGACGATTTTACGTACCCTTGATATGCCCTACTCCATTGTCCGAGATATCATGCGTAAAATTTTGAATTTCTACCTGTACAAGATTCTAGCGATTCAGCAATGAAACCGTAAGACCCAGATACTCGCAAAACCTTCGCACTAGAATGTTAATGGCCATGGAACATACTGAGGACGGACGAGGCGCACTTCCATTATAATAGACAAGTGAATAGCAATAATTGCCGCATCTGGGTGACAGAAAAACCCAAGCTGTACATGTTAAAGCTTTGCATGATTTGAAAGTGACCGTATGGTGCAAGTTCACTGCTTCATTCATTCTCGGGACCTATTTTTTTGAACGAGCAACCCCTCAGTGACTCGGAGTTCTGTTAAAGGGGAATGGTATTGTGATATGTTACAGACCTACGTAATTCCTAATCTCCAGGAACGATTCTGCCTAGAAGAAACCATATTCATGCATGATGGAGCTCCTCCTCACAACGCGAGCTCAGTCCAACAATGATTAAGACAGGGATTGACAGACAAACGTGTGAACAGAAGATCTTTCCCAACAACTTGGCTTCCATGATCACCCGATTCCACGCCTTGCGAATTCTGGTTATGGGGCTTTTTGAAAGATAACGTTTACCGGTAGCGTGTGAAAACTGCGTTGGGTTTGAAGAACGGTATTCGCCGCCATAAGCGCCATTTAGTGGCTATGTTTTCAACTATTTTTTATTTATTTCAGAAACCTTCAGCGCATTATCTGAAATGCCTGTTGCCAAAATATTTTTCTCTTCGAGCTATTAGAATGGCCTCCAGAGTTCTTAGAGTAGCGGAAGTTTAATTTCGGTACCCTGTACTTCCAGAACTACAACCCTTTAAGTTCGCAATGAATATTACTTCTCTTGAATAGACAGTATTTCGATCTATGTAGAAGTCTAACTTTTTTCTGAGCTCGCTTTTTTTTTAATATTTTTATAGCTCTCATTTTCATATCCAGCGTATAACGCACACCGATCTTTTGTGTGTGTGTGTTAAAAGTGCACGTTCTACGCCGGATTTTACGGTGTTAGTAACAATAAATTTTAGAGACATAAACACTACGTGCATAGTAGAAAGTTTATATTGTTAAATCCAAAGTTAATCACAGCATTGCGTTTTTGGTACTCTCATCTTTTACATAAATATATTACAACACATCTTATTTTCTTAAATAATTGTAATGCTGTTTTAAGGCGAATGTGTTACGGGGTTGCCTTCTTTCCTGTCAGATGGGAAGCTCTATTAATAGAAAAAAAATATATCTTCATACAGATAACATGTCGTCTAATGTAACATTTCTCTAAAATGATAAAAAATAAGGTTATTTAAAATAACAGAAATATATCTCAACAAATAACCTTGTTAATATTTACTACACATAAGCAGGTGTCACGACAGATTCCGAAGCGAAACTTCAGATAATTTTGTCTACATGAAAATTTTCTGTGGAAATGACTTTGAAATTTCTATCCATATTTCGTTCTCACACGCATGTTCTAAGAATAGCATCATTATATTGGATTAATTCTGCAAATGTGTGCAGTTGGAAATGGAAGCAGTTAATCATTTTCCTCCACTAATTAAGAATCGCTAACCGAGTGGTTTTGATCTCAAACTCGTGACGCGTTTTCGAATCTTGGTCTGCCATTGAAGATTCACTATGTACAACAGAGGTTCGTGGACCCCCAGAAGTCCACGGACGCTTTTCTACGGGGTCCACGCAGGTCTGACATCTAGTGTTAAGATTTCTTTTTTTTACGTACTTCGAAAGGTCATGTGGTAAAAATGAAAAACGTACAACGTACAATAAATCACTATCACTAAATTGCTTCCAAGACAAAAAGCTATACTGGAATATGAATTTCGATCAAGAGTATTAAGGTAGTTGTAAGAGGTCTATCCACGTTCTTTCTACTAATAGTCCTCTTGGGGTGGGTCTTTAAAAGTTATTCTATTGAAAACTTTTCTCCGAAGAAGATGTTATTATGCAAATACAGTTTTGTATTTAAATATTAAACTTTCAACTTAGAGAGGAGGAAGAGGTTAGACTTCTAAAGGATAGCAGTGATTGATTAATGCAAGTCTAGGCGAGAGCATTTCGTAGCATATTTGATTAATATTAACATTGACGATTTGGTCAATTAAGTGTTAAATTGGATTAGGACGATTTGAATTAGAAGGTGAATTGCATGGATGTAAGTGATCCGATTAATTGTTTATTCTCCTAATATCTCGTCTACCTCGCTACTGCTCCCATATTTAACAATTGGTGCATTTCTTAGTTTTGTTTGTTGAATTTGTTTCTTTGTTGATAATTGTTGATAAATACAGTTGCATTGATTATGGTTTATATTCCTTCTGACCCTCTCACACTAATGGATGGCTCGTGCTATCCACTACACAGTGTTTAGTTGTTTGCAACTACAAATATTAGATGTTTACTGTTTTGCTTAAAGAACAAGAAAGGAAGTGTTAAAAAAAAGTCAATATAAGTTGCAGAGGCAGCCTTAGGCAGGAAACTTTATATCATTCAGCCACGTGTTGGGAGTTAGGGAGGAGTGTTCAAAATCTTGGGGGTGTGCGATGTCAGGCTGAAACATAAAAGGGGATCGTGGTAATCGAAAATTTAAGAGGCCCTAAATTAGAGGATTTGGTGCATATTAAACCCGTCGAGGCTAAAAGGGCTCACGTTTGCATTGTGGGGGAGTTGTGGAAAGTAGGATACCAGCTAAGGCAGGGATGGCAAACTAATGGCACGCGTGCCATCGATGGCACACAACACATCAAAACGGTTTGCATTTTAGCTCAAAATAACAAAGTTCACTATGAAGCATTGCGAACAAACGCGAGTGATCTGTCGTGGTGAGTAAGGTGACCAGGAGCACACTCGTTTGCTATTGTCTTACAATCTAAACATAAGTTGTTTGTCATCTAATCTAACAGAAGTTACACTAATATTACTTTAATTTGAATTACACGTATAACTAAAACATTTACAACAATATAGTGCAAAATGAATTTTTACGTAGTAAATACAGAGTTTTGAGTTATTAGTATTCAGTTATATTTTTTTCCACAAACTGGCGTAGCTAGACTTGAGTGGGTCCTGTATAAAAAGTCTAATCAGGCACTTTCTTAGGATACCTTAACGTTTTACGATCTTTTTCTGACATATCACGGGGCCCCGTATTATTGATACAGCAGTAGCTACTCCCCTGTTTCTAAATAATAAGAAGTCAAAATTATTTGACGGCACTTCTGTAGTTCATTATTCGTTTCTTCCGAAGTATGACACATTGATCCATAAAGGTTTGCAACCTCTAAACAAAGGTGTCTTCTTTCTCACCTGGCTTTGGCTCAAAATACGAGATCGGTCACTAGTGGCTGCTGTTTCGTTTCAAAATGCGATATTCCCTGACAATCAATATACATACATTTAACATAAGATTTTGGAAGATAAACAATTGCTTAGTACATAACTTGATACATGTTTAGGACATTACTTGATATGTATCTTTTTATCATATTTAAATCATTTTAAAATTAAAATAAATCCCGATTGTTCTTTTGTAGTGCAGACAGGAAAAATAAGGATAATTGTTTTAGGATAAGTAGTCTTAAATTTCCCTTACAAAAGGAATTCATTTTGTGTTTTAAGGTATTGTGAAGATTTTACAAAACGTCTTTGGAGTCCCATACTATGGATTTTTTATTTACTAAAGCCAGCAAAGACTATAAGGAACAAAAAAATTTAAAAGCTACAAGGAGTAGATATGTGCATTATCTCACAGAATCTATCAAAAATGCACGATTGATATCCATTGAGATTTACTGATTACAACTGATCGTACTTGAGTTTGTGTGAGGATTCCAAGAATTCTTCGAAGAAAACTTATGAAGGTGAACGTAGTGAACTGAAAGAACACTTCAAGCTCGAACAACACTTTATATATAATAATAATAATAATAATACAAAATATTCGTCGAAGAGCGGGAAACATGTTAAATATCTGCTAACAACCTGAATTATGCATGATTTCCTTTTAGAGATAAAAGAAAGAACGCTTTTAAAATACTGAACAGAAAATTATTAATGCGGCATGAATTTTCATGACATGTTAATCCCTTTAAAGCGTCTTCAGTTCTCCTATAATTAAAGCGAATTTTTTTTCATTATATTTTTCTAGTCATTTATTACTTAAAGGATGTAAAGAAATAAATGACAAGGAAATGAAGAGGATAATTACCATTAATAAATAAAATGCTCAATGTGGACTAGGGAAGCGAATAATTAGATTCAAAACAAAATGAAAAGCTAAAATCGTATTTTCCGCTACGTATACTTCATTTCACATAATCTTACTTTTTTTTTAAAAAAAAATGCAGCAATAAATTTTGAAAGTTAATTAGCTGATTAAAATGTATTTAGAGTTTAAAAATATGATTAAACAGCACAATGTTAAGTAACTGTAAAAATACATATTTTTGGTAGCATGGAATTTCAAACTCTTTCTTTTCCATAATTTCAAGTTATATTTATATATATGCATATATATAAATATATATGCATATATTTGTATAAGTATATGCATACGTTCCCAGTGTTAATTAAATTCTACTTAAGGAACTGACATGTCTTGAATATTAGAGATAGAAATACCATAAAAAATTTTCAAAAAAGAAAAAAAAAACCTTGAAATTGAAGTAAGCTGAGTCATTATAAACAATTCAGATTGTAGACGGCTTTGAAATTTGCATAAAAGTGGGATTTAGCCAGCCTTAAGTCTTTCCCTTTTCTATTTATTATACTGAATGAAATCCTATGAAATATAATGGATAAAGTTCTAAATCCGTTATAAATTTTAAAGGTAGCATACCAAAAGTCTCTTACAAATCAACATGCTTAGATCATGATGAATCATTGAACAATAAATAAGTTATTTCCAGTTTGAATGATCCCTAAAAGATTCAGCCGACCATCCAGTATAGTGGTTAGTGAAGAGGACTGAGGTATCGTAGGGTCTGGGTTCAAATCCCGGAGAAGGCATGGTTGTTTGTAAATATAGTGCATTTGCGGCATAGGGGTACACTAAACAGCCGTAGAGCTTCATGTCCTCTCGTGAAGTTGGTAAAAGGGGTAAGAGGTGGGAGGTCTCTGACCATCCTCTCCCCCAAAATTGGGGTGGAGCCGAGCCAAATCGCATTTTCACCTGCATGGTGCTCAAAGCTAAGGTTAACGACAGGCGTACAACTAGCAGCCCTTTGCCATGATAAATTTCGTGGACCTAGGCCGGATGTTACTGTCGATCAGGCGGCATAAGTAACAACAGGAACAACAATAGCAAAAAGATTTAAAGCTACTAAGGCTAAAACATAGCAGAGCAATAATTATTAAAAATCATTTTAAACTGCGTATATTGCGTTAAAAACTAAAGTTAGAGGGGTAAAATTATAGGGGTATAAATTTTTTTTATAATTGTCTACACCTTAGTAAAAAAGGTTAAAAATAAATATTTTGGAACATATATTTTTTTTAAGAGCAACGTCATCATTTTTTATGAACTAAGTATGTAGATTTTTAAATGTAGAAAATACATGTAAAGAAGAATGTTTACATGTATGGAATGTCAACCCTCTTACATCTAAATCTATCCACCAATGGGAAAGAACTTTCAAGTAGATGGGAACCTTAGTATCTCAAACTGACAAGTATTCTCAAGTTTTCATGATAGAGGAAACTGTTGATGGTAAGTGTTATTAATTTGTAAAAGTGTTGATAAATCTATTAGACAAAACAGTAATGACAATCCATTCTGTTCTAACTCGTCACTGTACACGCGTGACTGATTTAAATTCCGTTAACCAAAGTACGCACTGCATCTTTTACTGTGACGACCACATCTTTACTAATGAATTCAATTTCAAAAGTTTATCGTCTGCGTTTGCCGAATAATGCGCACACGTGTGGCCGATCGGACTAGACCCAAAAAATTTCGGAGAGTTTTTAAACCTATGGATGAACAGTTTATTACATTCTGATGG
>BMAV01017418.1:59913-92573 GCA_019973955.1 Trichonephila inaurata madagascariensis | reverse complement strand
TATATATATATATATATATATATATATATATATATATGTATGTGTGCGTGCGTGTGCGTGTGTGCATGCGTGCGTACGTGAGTGCATGCGTGTGTGTATGTTTGAAAATCTATAAATGTTATTTTGAAAAGAAAAAAAAACGTAGCACCGTTTTTTTTATTGAAATCAAACTATACATGTGCATGATAATAATAAAAATGATAAGAGGGTGAGGCATCAATAGCTTAAAATTGCACTTTGAGTAATGAAATCAGTGTTTGGTGGTTCTTTATTTTTGGCGACCAAGTAAGCTTTCATAGTCTAATATAACGATGATTGATAAAAATTCCGAATCTCGTGCAATACATTCTATCAAACATTCATCAACTGTTGCTGCAAATTTATGATGTTTTGGGAGTGTCCGAATTTGACAACATAACATGATGTATATGTATTCGATTGTTGAAAAGTCTTGCGACATTGCTGACCAAAGAAGTATATCAAAGCACGGAAAATACCCAATCTATCCTGGGCTAGGCATTATAATTCTGGAAAAAACCCCAAGACGACATGCAATGAAGGACAATGCGTGTTATCATCGAAGTTAATTTTTCTTAGTTTTAAAAATGTAATCATTTGCATATTTTCACAGATGATTTGCATGCGAAATTTCGAGATGACAAGAGAATTCTTTTGATTTACTTTATTTTTTGTACAAAAAACAAAAAGGAATATCTGTATATATACTGAAAGATCTTGTTTTCTGACGTGGATGACTTCCAGAAATAAGTCCTTATAAAAATCGAATAAAAAAGATTTTTCTTGCTTAAAAAATTTAAAACTAGGCATAAATAAATAAAAAAAAAATAGTTTACACATTCTGTAACACCCTTAGAGTGTTAGAAATATAAATTCAAATTAAAGCTTAAAACTAATTTAAACCCAAACAAAAAAATACTTTGCTTTGTTAAAAACAATTTAAGCAGTTTTATATATCTTTATTTTTATTGCTATTTGATAATTATTTGACTGTTTGAGAAATGCTCCCGAATTACTTTTATCAACAGAAGGTAATACCTCTGAAATAGATCTGATATGTTAATATACTATGCGATTTTATTAACCTCCTTCTACTCTAAGTAAATATTTTTACCTAACAATATAATCAATAATTAAATTTTGTAATAGTTTTCTATGATCTTTTATCTGATTCTATGAATTTTTATGTAGTGCACCACATTTATATATCTGCAACTTTGCAACTCGTATTGTAACTTAGATGTTATTTGAGAATTGAAAACATTAACAAGAAAATACTTTCTGTTTTATTACACTGTGTGGTGTCCCCACCCCTGGGGACACCCGCTCTTCATTATTCACGCGACCTATGTCTATGGGAAGGAACTAAGAACTACTAAATTCAGACATACTAAAATCTGTTTCTTAAGATTTTAGTTTAAACCCAATACAACACAATATTAATATAAGAGAAGGAGGATCAAGAATGAGAAGACGCAACAAATATTACCAATAAGCAACGCAATTAACCACTGAAACTATCTTTATAGATTAAAGCCTATTTCAATAGTAAACGTCTTGTACTTAAAGTTTAATTAATCAAGCTTACCGCTATATACTAGATAAAGAGCTACGGTTCTTAAATCTTCCGTTCCAGCTTTAATCTGGCAGGCTCTTGCTTAGGCTATGCTCCGTTGGTCTTGGACCCACTTTTGATTCGTCTGCCTCGGCATGGCTAGGCTAATTCCCTAGAATAAAGATTCTTCTTCTAGACTTTATCTCATATCACTTTGCGACTACTTCTCAACTCAGCGACTTCACTTAGCAACTTCACCTAGCGACCTCGCGAATGCTGAACTTCCAATATATATATTATTCCTAATTAGCATAAACACGTTTTTCTTTTGAGTTGGTTGGAAAGAATTGCCATTCTTGCCCCAAAGAAATCCCAAGAGGACAGTTAATAGGAATCGCGATAAAAGCCCCGTCACAAGTGTTCAATATTTTTTTAAATTAATTTTGCCGTGATAGGGGATAATCTTCTAAGTTGAAAAAACATTTTAAGTTATATTAATAGTAGCATCGTAATTTTTACAAAATCTTCTATAAGAAACATTTTTAAATTTTGACTAAAATAATTGAAATTATTTTCACTAGTTTAATGTGCCAAAGTAATGATTTCTGTCGATAGTGTATGTGTTTACTCAGATTTAAACGGAATTAGTAGATTTTATAAGTGTACTTCGAAAAGTAATGAAAAGGTAATAAATTTTAAATCGCACAGTATTATTTAGATTAAAGAGAAATTTTGAAGTTCTGCGTATGCATATTTTAAATTCAAATCTTACCGTAGCTCCTAAAAAGGAGGGGCATTACTCATCACATTCAATTCAGTTTTCTCAAGTCTTGAGCAAACCGCCATTTATCCTTTCTCTTTACAAACAAATCAACTGTGCTATATTAAGGTTTGGATTTTGTAACAATGCCTGCTTTTTCTAAATCAGAAAACTGTCTCCTACATTCCTTGCGTAAATTCGTGAAAATAGGAATCTATAGATGTGATGTTGCTGAAGATTAATTTGGTGAAGCTCTGTTCTAGCCACAGTAATTTCGACAGTGAGTTTACACTTTAACTTCAGAGAGTAAACAGGACAGCATTCTTTATAATTTCATTTAGTACAAGGGGTGATCAAAAAAAAAAAAAAGGTTACAATTCAAAGGAAGAAATATTTATTAACAATTGACAGAAATTGCAAAAGGGAATTAAGATGTATACGTGCCCACCACTTTTCGACAGAATCACCAAGTCTGTTTTGGAATTTATCAGCACGCAAAGCCAACTAGTTTAACCCGGCTTCGTAGAAATTAGCTCCCAGCCCATTGAGCCAGGTCCCAGCGGATGCTTTAACACTATTGTCTGAAGGGAACCATCTGCCGGAAAAGTGCCCCTTCAACCACTGAAACAGGAATTAGTCACTGGGCGCCAAATCTAGGCTGTGTGGGGGTGACTGTCGCTGAAAAAATTGGCCAGCCGCTACCGTCCATATTGTGGTTTTCGACATCCTGTCTGCCTGAGTGACACCATTTCGCTACAGGTTGGTGTAGCCATCTCATTGTTTTTCAACGTACACTTTCCTTATTTAACAGTGAGTGTCAGATGCGGACACATTCTTTGCCCATAAAAATCGAATCATGGCTCGCACTTCCAAACGAGACCAATTTGCTAAGCGTCTTTCCAATTCAAACGTCCTGAACCGTGTGGGAACTTACACTACCTACCCGTACATCAGCTGTATGACAAGAAGTGCCATTTATCTCCACTGTGGGGAAACAAAATTTCTCCACAATATGTAGTTTTCAAATGCTTCGGCTTGTAATATTTTTTTCCTGATCTTCCCTCGTAATTTTTACGTTCCCCATGTAACAGAAAACTTTACCATTTACCAAATACTAAAAAGTATGCAAACAACATCAGGTCACCAAACTTAAAAAATAGGGGAGTGTGAGTATGCAGAAGATGACGTTTTTAAGATTTACTAATAGACTAGGGTAAAAAGACATAAAGGGACTAAAAGTACTTAAATTGGAACAGGTGTCTAAGTTTAAAAAGCAAGCACGACAGGAGATCTTTTACCTCTTTTCTTTAGATATCCTTCTGCAAAAATTCAAAACGGAACTCAATGTTGAGAGACCATTGACCATGCTGACACACTCCAAACTCCGTCTCTCGGGCAGCCCATTAATATAATCTATTTGTAACTTTTATATCTTGTAAATAAATCTTAAATTTTATTTTTTTATGGAGCTCGATTAATGCAGAACTGGGTAAATTGCTTTAAATTAATTATTGATTTTTGACAATTGTGCACTTAGACTATAAATTTTCTGCGATAGGACTGACGCTTTTTAACATTGCCATGAACAAAATAAACACATCACATTATTGAAAAGCGTGCGGAAATCTTATTTTTAGAATGTCTGAACTACGCAAGATCCTTTGACACCGTTTTAAATATCATCTTGGTTTTTCTATGACCTGAAATGGACTACAAAGTTTGTTTCCCCCAATGTTTTGAATTCAGTCAGGACATTTAACTCTATATTTTCCGCCATGTTAAACAGAGTAAAACATTATAAATGCTATTTTTCTTGATAGATATTATACGTCCAAAATTGTAAAAACATACACCTTTTATTAATTGACATTTAAATAAAAGTCAGAACTTACATGGTATTATGTCTCCTTTATGTCAATTAAAATATTTTTTTTTTCTATCAAATGTGTGAAAATATTTGAATATATTATTTTAAAAGTATGTGCAACTATAAAAAATTTTTGGCTATTTTTAATTCCCTTTTATCTATCAAACATGCTCAGTAATGAAACGTTAAAAAAAAGAAATATTATAAAAACAATAATAATGTATTAATTTCTTAGAGAGAGAGACTTTCTATGTATTATATTAGATCTAATTGTTAGATCACCTCAGTAAATTGTTTCACAATCCATAGTAGCTGTGGCCCATCTAATGATAAAAAAATTAAGTAATGTTAAACAATTTAATATTAAATATATACAGATAAAGAAGTACTAGCACATCCTTAACGTTATGAATTCCGTCGTATTCTTTTTCTTTTTCATAACAATAAGCATTCGTGTTACAAAGTAATATACCTCGTGTGGCGGTGTGATATCTAAATAAACCAGGCACAGCCTCCACGCAATGACAATTGCTTTGGTGTGGTGGCTAAGATACTCATTTTCGGATCGGAAGGTGCCTTGTTCTTACCTTCCTTCTCTCGCTTGTCAAAGTTTTAATAATTTTTAAGATGATTGAATCCAAAAGTCAAGTGTAGAGAATCCCTGAAAGTTTAATATTGCCAAGTATACCTAGAAATAGAATGTTTACTGGATTTTGCAGTACTTTTTTTTAGTGTTTGCTTTTAATTATTTAAATTTGATCATTCTGTTCACATATCTGAAATTCATTTTTTTTCCATCATGGCATACATTCTCAGAACCTTAAGTTCTACTGAAAAATATTCTCCACTTTTAAGCAGAATATTCCTTCATTTATGTTTGCAGTACTTACTATCTTCTGACATGATTCAGTATTATTGAAATCAAATCACATTGTGAATATATTTAGAAATCGATATTTGATTCAATTGTGTTTCAAATTATAATATTTGAAAAAGTATTATTCTGTAGGTATTACATTAACACAATGGAATCTTGTAACTTGTATTTCTGCATAAACTTATCATCAATTCTAAATGTCCTTGAATGGTTTGTAATTAATGTAACAAATTATAATATTTGAAAAAGTATTATTCTGTAGGTATTGCATTAACACAATGGAATCTTGTAACTTGTATTTCTGCATAAACTTATTATCAATTCTAAATGTCCTTAAATGCCTTGTAATAAATGTAACACAATTATAATATATGTCTTTGTATATTTATGCCAAGATATAAATATTTCTTTTTCTAATGGGCCTGCGCATTGGTATTTTTAACATTTGCAGACCTAGTACATTCCCCAAGAGTTAGTATCACTTTTTCGCCCGGCACCATTTAAGATATACCAATTACCGCAAGTAATTTTGACGGTCAGTTTCCTCCCCAGAGGGAGGGTACGCGAACCGGCACAAGGATTTAATTTTGCCGAGAGTACCCAAGCCAACACAGACACTCTAGGTATATTTTACGTGCCGCATAGTCATACGATATCGCCGCTTTCGATTTTCTGTATCATGAAAATCCACCGACTTGGGCCGGGGTCGAACCCGCAACCTTAGACACATAAGGCCAGCGACAAACCAAACACGCACCCAGCCAGCTAAAGTATATATACATATACAAGACAACAATTTATTTTTTTATGGAAGTCAGTAGATGTATTTTTAGAGTTGTATTTGCAATTAAAATGCTAAAAAATGAAGCATGTAAATAATCTCTTAAATTTAACCTATAAATAAATTTTTTAATAGTTTAGTTGAATTATTTTTAGCTTTTTTACCAGTCAAATAATATTCTATACGAACTTTTTTAAGGCATGTTGGAAAGCCAAAATCTTATTTTTTTGACAATTTGAGATTTTGAGATACATTTTCAAATTGTATAGATTTTCACTTTTCTGAAAATACCTTACTTTAACCTCTAGGGTTGTTAAAGCTATTAAAACATATTTTAGAATAAGCATTGAGACTGGGCCACGCCCATTTGAATGGTGTGAAAAATGTAAACCAAATACTTCGTCTTTGCTTAAAAGTTGAACGTCTGATATAAACCAAAACATGTATCTTGTATTGTTTACTGAGCCTTTTATTTATCTTTTTTATTTCCTAGCCGATTAGAAGTCTCATCGCATACGTTAATGTCAATTTATTTCAAAATGTAAATTTTGATATTCGATGTACCTTTCCTGAGAAAATACTGTTCACAGGTATGTAAATTTTTTATGATATATTTATAATGAAGGTTAATATATACTGAAATGAGCATTTTGTAAAAAAAACTCAAAAATTTATTTTTTACAAATTTTTTTATGTGAAAAATGGGTTAAATTTCCTTATGTTGATAAAATATTTTATAAATTATGAAAAAATTCAAAATTAGCTAAAAGCTCATTTCAGTATAATGAGAAAGGTGTAACCTAATTTTATAAAAAAATTCTCAAACATGCACGTATAACAGATTTTGAGAAAAAGTATATCGAAAACAGCCAATTTAACATTGTCGGTATAGAGGTTTCCTACTGCTCTTAAAAAAGTTATCAATTCATTTGATGGATCTGAAAATACGTATTGATAATAATCAATTTAGTGCTCATGAAAGTCATTGTAGTGCCTAAAATACAACATATATCCCCCCCCCCGGGGGGATGGAATATATTAACCCCTTCCAGGCTCATTTTATTTCTGGATTATGGATAAAAAAAAATTTTGTATGCTTATTTCCAAACATACATAACTTTTTAAACTTAATAACACCATTCGCATACAAAATTTCCTAAAAGTTAATGCAATAACATTTTTAAATAAATGAGTAATTTACCTGTAAAGTTGCTTTTCTGTATGGTAGAAAACATAAGACTTTAGAGTCAACTCACACAAGCTATATAGCTTAGAATATATATCAAACTTTTATCTTTAATTAGAAATCTTATTTATAACTTTTGCTTTTACATTAATGATTATGAAATCGTAAATCAAATTTCGATAGTGTATGATAAATTCGAAAATATGTTACTGCACATAACTCAACATTGCAATCTGAACACAGTAGAATCTTGTTTCCCTTCTTACTCCCGCCCCCCTTTATTGTCTCTCTTTGAGCAACAAATACTGCACTATTGTGTTGGATTACTTTTCTTCTCTGTTGGAGGAATAATGTTAACAAAGTGTCTTTCAGACAAGCGTGAAAGTGTGTGTTCAGCAGAAGGATGTGCAGCACACTCCTCCGAGTAGTACTTTTCAATTATTCGAAACCATAAGGATCACATGTGCAATATTTTGCAAGATCACACAGTGTAAATGTTCACAGTGCCCGAACTACACTCAGGATGAACCAGGATAATATGATTTGCCTGTGCGAGATCAGCTCGGGAAGTGCCGGGAAGGGGTTAAATATGTTTTTCGGGATTTTTCAACATATTAGAATTATTTGTTTGCTTAGAGCCTCAATCCTTTTTTTACAATAACATTTGAAACAAATTCTATGTTAAGTATTTTGTGTGTGTAAATACTTATAAAAATGTAAAATATTTTATTAACTATTTGACTCAAATAGATTTTACGCATTGAAACTAATTTCTTAAATTGTTAGCTTAATTAGCTGAAATGGAATCAATACAGTAAATGATTGTTATATTTCAAAAATTAGATGTATTTTTTGAAAAAAACTATTAACACACACAAACAACTGTTTTTTTTTTAAATTAAATTTTTTGTAACTATTTTTTAAAATGCTCCTTGCGCATTAGTTTTGAAGATATGTACACAATTTTGGTTTTATATATTTATGAACTACAACAAAATGTATCTGTGCATGGATTTTAAATTCAGAATAAAAGTTGATGATAAAAAAATAAATTTTCTATACTATATGAAATATTTCGCCAATTATCACACTTTCAAGGTATTTAAAACAGCACAAAATATGATGCAATAAATTTTTTTAGAAAACTAATGCACATATTTGTGAATTGTATCCTCTTTTGTAAGTTGTGAAAATATCAAAGAGCTATGACGTAATTTAAAACGCAAGGAGCATTTTACGTAACAATGAAAAGGGAAAATTCGAGAGCTAAGAAAAGTGCATTTTTAACATTTATTTGATTAAAATAAAAATAATTCAGTAATTATTAATCAAAATGACAAAAGTCTTTGATATAAATATTCTATGAAATATAAGGAATGGTATTAGTATAAAAAATCAAAATCGCAATTTTCACCGTGAAATCTGACATTGCTAAAAAAAACCACCATCCTCTTAAATGAGTACAAAACCATATTAAGAGACTTATTAGAAACATTTGAAAGTATTATACTAGGAAAGTTCAAAGGTCATTTTGTAACACATCAAATAAGTTCTAATTTGAACTCTCTCTTCAATTTATCATGGAACAAATAATAGCAGTTATGCACTTTTAAGTTGCCAAATTACCATTACAAAATTCTGGTGCATGTTTACAAAACCATTAAATCTTGTTTACCGTAAGCAAACTAGATCAGTTCATTTTCTTTTCATATTGGATAGTTGCCAAACTATTTGTCTTTGTTGGAGACGAGTCCATGGAGTCCTGAGTCAAATTAATCCTGAATTTAGAAATTAGCTTGGATTTAGAGTTAAATGTGTTGCCGTGATGTATAAAAAGAACAAATGCAATAGATTTATTCTTTGTATTCAATTCCAGGTCGTTATAATAGAGATCTGACAGAGAAAAAGGAAAATCAAACCAATTTAAAATTAGGCCTGTCAATTCAGTGTACACTGACGACATCTGCTTTCACCTGGATAGAGTTGTATAAGTGCTGAGCTATATATTTAAGTGAATTTTTTTTAAAATAAAATAATGTATATTCGCCGTATAACGAGCACCTCCTACTTTACAAAAAACCTGACTGATCTTATGTATGTCGAGGTTTTATTCCAAACTTTGGAAACAAAATAGTCTAGTTCTAGAACTACAACCATTTAAGTTCATAAGAAAAGTCATTTGTTTCAAAATAAACCGTCTTTCGATCAATGCAGAAGTCTCATTTTTTTTTATCGTCATCTCTTTTTTCTTCTGTTTTGTTGTTGAAGTTATCATTTATATGCGCGGCATTAAACGCGCACCTGTAAATGTCGACATTATTTTTTGTGTTAAAAGTACGCATTGTTCGCTGGGTTTTACGGTAATTTAATTTAATATAGGTACAACCTCAATTGAAGTGTGGGATATATTTTAATTCTGCTATACGTTTAATCGTTAATGTTGATAACATGAGTCTAAATATAGCTTTGGATTTGCCCAATAAAACTACATTTATAATTTATGTTCTTTAGTAAAGAAATTACACATTCTGCTTACATCTGGTAGAGTTTTACTTTCATTATTCCTCACTAGTTGAAAACTGTAAATAAACTTAAAGAAAAAAGAAATATTCAATTTTTAGCCTGATTTCTCATAAGTCCCTTTTTAAACTAGAAGAAATTTTTTAAAAAAGTAATGAAAATAAATTCTCAAGAATTCTAAATGTATATTTACGTGTTAAATTAAGTACTTCTCAAAACTCGTTTTTGGCAAGGTAGGAACAGCACTGAGGGGAAAGATGAAGGTATAAGTACACTACATCATAACCTATTCTATATTTATCAGACGTTCTACCCAAATAAAGATGGATCGGGAAAAGTTAGTCATTTGATCAGGATGTCGGTAATTGACTTTTGAAAGCCAGAAATAATCAATCATGTATTGGATCCCATTTCGTGCAGTTGACGGCTGCGAGTTACAATGACCACTGATACTTATAATATAAACTTTTATTTCTCTGCGTTTCATATATATATAATATACTAGCTGGTACACCCGTTTTCCAAACGGATGAATTAAAAAATTAAACAATACAGATTGAAGGATAAAGAAGTTTTTAATGAGTTAATTTTACGTGAACTGCAAATTTAACAATAATAAAAAAGACTTTTTGCATATCTCAGACGATCCAAAAATCATATTTGTTAAATTTTAAATCAGCAGATACAATGGCTAATAAAAAGGAATTTTTTATATTTATAACTCCCCGTAACTCTCTTGCGGGTCGTTTTTTGAAAATACCTTCCTAAGCCGATCTCTGCTCAGTAAAAATAACACTAGTTACACATTTTGTTTAATGAACGCTTAAAATAGTGTAAATAATTTATATCTGGATCTGTAATACGTTAATATTACTTTCTGTTGTATTTATTTTATGTTAAAATTGTAAAATTCGCAAGTACAGCCGTTCCTTACATTATAATGGCGTTTCAGTGCAAACATAGAGAAATGTTGGCAATAGAGTCAAGTTGGCATCATTTCTGGCGATTCTGTTGGCAACTTGGAGATTGACTGAACGGTGCAGAAGTTGATATGCTGTAGCGCTACCTGGTGGGAAGCTGACACAAAGAGGATGCACAAAAACCTTCTCCACAAAAAATACATATACATGCCGATTTTCATAGTGATCATTTGAAAGGTGTCTGAGTGAAGCGATGTCATATATACAAACATCCATTTATGTGTGTATCCATATGTGTGTATATATATATATATATATATATAGAGAGAGAGAGAGACTCGTATGATATTGTTCCATAATTGCATTCCAAATGAATTGCATTTGCATTCAAAATGAGCTATATAATGTTAATTTAAAATAATACGTCGAATTGTTCTGAGCCTTTCAAGGAAACCGTCATCGTTCATGATAGTCTAAGTTAATATCAATTCATGTTTTGGATAAATTAATTAACTTGAAGGATTTGTGTAGAATAAGTGTGAATTACTTCTTGTTATAATTATGAAGTTTAATAGAATGGGGGAACTAATTCTGCTGAAAGTATTCTAAGTTAGATTATAACCAAAGCTAAAAAGTTAGTGGAGTTAAATATATAATTCAAATACTATTAAGGCATTCTGATAAATACATTGAAAATTAATTGTTGTCCGATTTAATTATCACATTAGATTATACCTTTCATATACTAACAATTAATACAAACCATATTTAAATATTTTACCAATTCAAAGATTTAAGTCAGCTAAGTGATATAATATGAATAATAATCAAAATGTAAATCTTTCAAAAATTATTTGGCGTAAATACGTTACGTATAAAAATAAGATGATATTAAAACTGTGGAAGAAATAAATAATTTACATTATTATGATAAATATCTTCGCAATATTAAATATATCTTGATCTGTCATTAATGATAAACTCCCAAAAATTCAAGGAGGGGGGGTGTTCAGGGTCGATAGTTCACCATTTTGGTATTATGTTCCGATATACCGCCCAACATATTCTTTTGATTTTGTCGATTTACAGGAACAAAAACAATAGAAAATTAAATATTGAATAAATAATTGGCATTAATTAATAAAATTAATCATTAATAACAAATACATTATTAAATTTTACGTTATATATACATTGGATTATAACCAATCGAAAATAAAATCAAGGGCTATGGGGGGGGTGTCCGGACCACTAGGACACTCCCCTTGTGTGCGCTACTGTATTATGGTAAAGCAGATTAGTACATAAGTTGTTTTATGAAATTTTGTTATTTTCGAATAAAATATGGCAACAGTACAGCTTTGGAAGAAATGATATATGCCACGAAGACTGTAAATTTATATTATGTTTTCTAAGAAAACCCAGTGGTCAGTGATGGATGTTCACTTTTATTGACTGAACCCTAAATTCTTGAAAGTGTCACACTTATTCCTCTTTTGAATTGGGGGTTTTAATTAGAGTTAGTGAAAATAAACGTTATCTTTCCTCGAACATACAAGCAATATTTATTTCATAAGTAATATGAGATTTTAGTCGCATTTGATACTATCTCCAGTGCAAATGCCACTACGTGTGTAAGGCAGCAATAGCTCTGCCATTTATAGTACAATGCGTATAAACAATCAAACCAATAAAACTCACCAAGCTAGAAAGGCTAAATTATTTTGAAGGTAAACTCTCTCAAAGTTCTTTACTCAAAACTTACAATTTTCAATATTTTGAAAATTCTTTCTTGAACTTCTAAGATCTGGCAGGATCTCGCTTCAATAAATACCCTTCATTATACTTAACATTTCTTCCACAAGTTGTTCATAGAAATAGCTCTAAGCCGAAATCGTTTCTCCAGAATAAAAAATCTCCTAAATGTAAATCAACAGTGTTGTGGCAAAAAATAATTGCTAAGCAAATTCGAGGTTTAAAAATTTCTCAGATTTTGTGAATAAATTGATTTATTTTGAAGTCAATTCTGAAAAGCAGAAACGATTTATATATGCAGGGTGACCAGGCTTAAAGTATGCAAAAGTAATACCTTATTATTACAGAACTATCCATCAGAACGTAATATACTGTTCATCCATGTATTGAAAAACTCTCCGAGATTTTTTGGGTATAGTCCGATAGGCCGCACGTGCACGCATTATTCGGCAATCACAGATGATAAACTTTTTACACTGATTTCATTAGTAGAGATGTGGACGCCATAGAAAAGGGTGCAGTGGAATTAACGAAATTTAAATCAGTCACGCGCGTGTAGCGACATGTTCGAAAAGAATGAAATGTCGACCCTCCGATATCAAAATCTATCCACCAACGGGAAAGAACCATAAAGGAGGGAAATTTCGTATCTCAAACTGGAAAGTATCCTTGAGTTTTCTTGATAGAATACGCTGCTGATCGTGTGCGTGATTCATTTTGTTGGATGCCTGATAAGTCTATTAGTAAAGTCAGTAACGACATTCCATTCTGTTCAAACACTTTGCTGTACACGCTTGACTGATTTAAATTCCGTTAACCAAATTACGCACTTTATCTTCTACTGTGGTGTCCATATCTGTACTAATGAAGTCAATACAAAATTTTTTGTCATCTGTGATTGCCGAACAATGCGCAGACGTGCGGCCGCTCGGACTAGACCCCAAAAAATCTCGGAGATTTTTCCAATTCATGGATGAACAGTTTATTACACTCTGATGGGTAGTTATGTACTAATATGTCATTATTCTAGGATACTTTAAGCCCGGATACCCTGTATATATATGTAAGGCCCGTATAGGATGGCAGTGACTGCCAGTGCCATGACTCGTGACTGAGTGCGCTTGAGTGAGGGATGCTAGCTGAGATCTCCTGTGCGCAAATGAGGCAGACATAATAGATAGAACCAGGAAAACCTAAAACAACCGACAACGTGAAAAGCCGCAGTAGTAACGAAGCGCTAGTAATTACTTAACTTTACTTAAATTCAGTGTTAAATGTGTTAGTAATTGTATTAATTTTGTATTTGCGTAATTGCGTAGTTTCTTTTCTTTGTTATTGTTAGAACATAAATTTACGTTTGTTAGCTCTTGGTCTTTACAAGCTAACGAACCACAACCCAAATGTCACATATATAGGTCCCCATAGGAAAACTTATACATACCTATATCTTACAGTAAATAAAAATGTTATTCTTACAAAATTGATTCAAACAATATGTCGCTAATATTCATTATTAATTTCTTTTTATTTTTAAAAAAAACATTTAAATTATTGTAAGTAGTTGCATAAGATTTATATCTGAAAAACAATTTAAAACTAACAAACAAGAAACATCACTGCATAATTTTTGATAAACAAAGAAATCCATTCAAATTATAATGAACAGAAAAATCAAATAACACATCTGCATTTACCAAATGAAAAATTTTTATCTTAGGAACTATGAAAATGTTAATTATAGTTTCAAATAAAAGATGAATAATAAAGATAGACAAACATATCAAATTATCTATTTCTATTGATGAATTGAAATGGAATTATTAATTAATTTTAGAGCAATATGAAATTCAGGAATTGCTTTGTACAATTTCATTAAAGAGTTTAGATTACGTTATGTAAATTGATCTTGCTAATTATGTCTAGGACAATATTTATTTTCCCTATAATTTTATTTTTCTAGTATTTTTATAAGCTGTTTAATTTATCTACTTTTAGCTGTATTATTGCTCATTGATAATTGAAATATATGATGTTGAAATTAAAAATCCATTGATACATTTTTTAACGTAATAAAAGCTTTTATTTAATAAAAATAAAGGACATTGTATCAATTCAAAGTAAGGAAAACTGTAATTATGTCTGAGTCTTATTATAGATACGTTATTTAAATGGTCATATTGACTCTTGCATGAAATTAAAGGAAAACCCTCTTTATACTATAGAGTAGGTTTCTTTGCGTATAAACATAATATTATCGACCGAAGTTAATAAATCTTCAAACCCATAAAATCCCCTTTTTTTAAAAAAAAAAACATTTAACCTAAGGAATGCTCATTGAAAAATATAAACAATATTCAAATATATATAACTCTTTGAAATTACGATTAAACAATTCGAACATTTGACACGTTTTTCATTAAGGAATGGGGCTCTAGAAAAGTGTAAAATGTTTAAAATACAATCATAATTTTAGAAATTATAAGCATATGAAAATAAGAAACATTTCTGTAAGATATATGCACATGCTATTTGCTAAAATAGTGGTTTTAATAATTAGCAATTAAAAATATATGTAATGAAAAATGTATCATTATTACACTGTATTATGAAGTTAAGTTAGCATATAAAGTTAAATGTATCATTATAACACTGTAGTATTTTTATATAAATAGAATAATAAATTATATTTTTTAAGAAAATAAAAAAACTTACATTTTAATTTTTTTTTTAAATTTCAATATTTTTCAAATATTTTTTGAAGTACAAAAGACATATTATAATTAAGTTAAGTAAGGTTTAAAGAGTATGATGCATTTTATAACTAAAAAAAATTTTATGCATCAAATACTACTATTTTAGAAAATAGCGTGCGCAACGCAAAAATTACTTAACATTTATTACAAAATTATTTCTTATTTTCATATGCTTATAATTTTTAAAATTATAATTATATTTCAAACATTTCGTACTTTTTACAAACCACAATAATTTGTAAATAATGTGTAAAAGATTCGAATTATTTCATTTTAATTTAAAATAATTATACCTGTTTGAAAATTGTTTATATTTATAATATTTTATATTATATTTTTACCCCTCGAGACAAAATTAACACCCCTAAGACCCCTTAGGAAGTAGCGCTACACTCATTAGTACAGTCCAAATAAAGGCAAGCGAGTGTTTTACTTATATGGCTTTCTGACGGTTGAAATTGCAAATTCTAAGCACATATCTCAATAAAGGTAAATGCCATAGATCAGTGTTTCTCAAACTGTGGGGCGCGCCCCCTAGGAGGGCGTGATAACCCTACGAGGGGGTGCGAGCATACTGAAAAGTCAAAAACAAAAGATTATTTTAAATAATTATTTTCTCTTACTGAAAGTAAACAAACAAATACATTCTGACGTAATAAAGAATAAAATACTCATTTACACTATAATACACTTATAGATGTGTCAGTACTGCACAATTAATTTTATAATTAATTTAACAATACTGACAAGTTTAATAATTGCCAGTGACCCCATGGATTTGTCATATATAAAATTATATGCCGATATTAACTCTTATCTTGATAATTTTTTGTGAGGTTTATAATTAATCCCTTAACTGCGGATTAAAAATTACGTGACTGGTTCCGCAATGCTACCGTTTAGCACATAAGTAAGCGTATGTGTATTTAGGGGGGTAGAAAAGGAATAAATAATCAAAAATCCTATGAAATAAGTAAATCCTTCGCAAACACTGTCAAGGTCATTTTATTGCTTTCCAAAGCCTTCGGAATAATTTTATGCATAGCAGTCCACAGAAAAGATAGTACTTCCAAAAGACGTATATATACGTCTAGGGGCAATTAACACACTACTGAGTGAGGCGTTTATATACGTCGAAGGTACTTAAGGAGTTAAAGTCGTATTGTAAGTTTAGCTTCAAAGTATAGAATTGTTGCATTTAATACATCGTTATAGTATGGAGGGGGGTGCAATGCAAATTATGATTGAATACTGGGTCGCAAACATTGAGAGTTTGAGAAGCACTGCCATAAATATATATTCAAAATTAAACCAAGATGAACATTCCACTTCAAAACAATATATGCCATCTGCTTTTAAATTTGAAATGCCAACATTGATTGGCTCGTTGCGTAAACATTAAAAGTATATTTCTACATTCTTTTTAAATTCGGAAACATTTTCTTTTTCTTTCAAGTCTGTTTCTGCAAAACTGGATATTATGCAATATATAATGTTTTCTTTCCAAAGTTCTTTTTTATTTGAATTTTTCATCTTGTTCAAAATAAACGTGCGAAGAATTTGTCAAGGTTTTCTCTCATCCACCGAGGAATACGAGACCTACATTCGAATGTTCAAAAAGAGAAATCGTAATTTGTGTAAGATACCAGTCATGCCTTTGAAAGCTTATTTATTGAAACTTATTTTCTGAGGGAAAGAAATTTTCAAAGACGTCGGTGAAATATTAAGTGTAAGGTTTTTATGCTTTTTACATCTAAATTTTTAACATGTACGAGGATTTCTGAAATAGTCGAATAATGATGTTTTGAAAATGGTTTCCTTTCTACTAAATGATGTATTACTATGCTGGAAACTACTTCAATTATTATTATTTTTTTGTACGACGAAATTTAGATAAAACTTTTTTTTAAGTTACTTAATGTTCTCACAGTAAAACCCTAATTAACACTAGAACCGCGGCAGTTTCGGTATACCTAAAACCGTGGGTGGGGTCAAATTGACCCCAAATAATAAAAACCCGTGTTGTTATGCTTAAAGTACACAGTGATTATTTGGCAATGACATTTATTAATTTTTAACATTAAATTGTTATAAAAAGCGATGAAAAATAATAAGATATTGCAATATGTGTGTGGAATATTTGTATACAATTAATAAAATATACATACAACTTGAATAGAAATATTTAATTTCTTACCAGTCAAGATTTCCTACACAATTCATGCACAATTTGAGTAACTTATTTTTATATATTTTGTACACTTTCCACTTATCGGTATTTCACAGTCAGAACAAGTATCTACTGTTTTGTTCCTACGCTGGAAATCTTTGCAATAAATTCTATTTCAAATCTGCGCAGATTCTTCAGTAGTATTCGCTTTAGTCTGTGTATCTGACTTGTACTTTCTTTTGTGAATATATGCACTACGCAACACTGCAATGAGTTGTTGAAGATATTCTCTGCTCGTATGTATTTTACCAGTAACTTCTTTGTATAAAATTCATGAATTAATCCCTGCAAGATCAGGAATGTTGTAGAGTACATTAACTGGCCACCTCCTTGATCCTGTCTTTTCACAGAATATTTCCGAGCCATTTGATCGGCAATGTCGACACCAAATTTTGTTGAGTTAAAAAATGATATTATTCCTGGAAGCTTTTTTGAGTGATTATTGCCGATATCAACTGTGGGATGAAGAGGCTCAATAATTAGACATTTTTTCTGGTTTTTCCCTGATAAACTGTCAAAGTTATATCATAATTCTCCAGCAACAATGTATCGTGCAACAGCATCTTTACTTTTTCCACAAATTTAGGTACTTCTTTCCGATTTCGTTTCATCGTCCCGGTTAAACTAGTGTTCTTCGTTTCTAACATTTGGTACAGATTTAATGTAATGAAAAAAATTATCTGTAGTGATATTTCTTGCTTTATTTTTGAAAGGTTCTATCAAACGCAAAACGACGTATTCGGAGAGAAATAGGTTTACAGAACGTTTCTCATCTTTACCAAAATATGGAAAATCATTGAGCACTATTTACTATTAATATCAGCGGCAAGCCAGAACTTGACACCAAATTTATCTGGTTTACTTGGCATATATTGGGTGAAACGACATCTAGCTTTAGACGGAAACAGTTATTCATCAATAGTTATATATGGTCCTGGGTTAGAGAAAATTATCGAATTTTCAATAAGTTTCTTCCAAACTTCAGAACTGAAACACAATTTATCTGTTTGAAGGTGTTCAGATCATGTAGTTTTTTTTTTGTCGAATAGCAGAAATTTCATAAGTTCTCAGAATCTGTCTCTTGATGCAGTATCACGGAAAAAAGGTAGACCCCAAACAACAGACCGCAGAATATGAAGCTCTAGATTATTTGCACCGTATATACTTTGAGTATACAAAACGGATATAAAAGCATCTAGTCCGTCTAAAGTTGTTGGCCATTCATTTTTTCCCAGTTGCCGGTGAGCTTCTTCCTCTGTACAATTTTTGATATGAGAAAGCATAGCCTCATCTATAAGTAGCCTCCCTGAACTAATTGCATAGTCATTTTCAATATTTCGCTTTGCATAACTGGTTGGGCCAATTTTTTCTTTGAAAATATTATGTTCAACAATTCTTCCGCGCATATAACTTTCAGAGGTGATGCTTTCTCAACCCGTTCCATCATTTCTAACAAAAGTTCCAGAGTTAATTTCATCTGGATTTGAATCTGACAACTTTTTACGTTTATTTACACATTGTTTTTTTCTTTCCAGGAGTGGTTTTTTGCTATTACAATGTACAGGAAAATTAGATACGGTATCTTAGAGGACTGAAAAAGCGTTTCCCTTTCCAGGAATCGTTGAATTGCAAATTTAGTACTTGTGATTATAATGGGGTCAAAATGACCCATTCTACGAAATTTATGTATAAGTATTAAAAACAAAAAAAAAATGATAAGTATTTCACATATCATATTTTCACATGTTATTATTGTTATAAAAATAGGAAAAGTCAAAAAATTTTTTCAATTCCGTTAGTATGTTTTTGAGAAAATCGAAAACAAAATTGCTTTTGGGTCAAAATGACCCTATCCGCGGCTCGCATTAAGCAAATAGCTGCTAATATCATATAGTTCATTGAAAAAAAATTAAGAGATTCCACATGATTTGGCGGCTTAGAATATTCTACGCGATAAAACCATGTATGGTAGTGAGGAACATCTTTACTTAAACAAGTCCAAGAAAGAAAAAAATTAAGTCATTTACTGCTTAGGTCAACAAAGAAAAATTTTATTTTAGTTAATTTTTATCAAACAATTACAATAAATATAAATTTGTGTATATATGAGACAAAATCACAATATTAAGTGGCAAAATAGGATGTGATTTTCTTCGCAATTTTCCATTTTCCTTTCTATATAGGGTGTTGGACTATTTTTTTTTATTGTTACTATTTATTCATTAAATAAATTTAATTATTCAAATAAAATAGTATGGTAAAAAAATCACATTCTCAGAAATTAGGCCATTCCAGGTGGATTCAAACCCATGACCTTTGGATTAGAAGTCCAACGTGCTATCTATTGCGTGACAGGGACACAATGACCGATTTTCCTTTTTATATACGGTGTTGGACTATTATTTTTGTTTGTTACTATTTATTCGGTAATTAAAAAAATAATGAATTATTGTTTGAGAAAACTTTATTAATATCAAATGTCATCCACTACAAGTTTAAAAAATGTATTTGAACTGATGAATAAAAAGTATTTTATACAAGATTGAAAATTTCAACAATATATATATAGGGTGAGTTTGAACTAATAGTAGGAAATGAAAAAAAAAAGTTTATAGAAATTCCTGTTATTAGCTCTATATGCAGGGTGAGCCAAAAAGTTCGTAAAAAGAAAGAAATTATCATAAAGTAGTGTGGTTTGCAAGAAACAGCTCTCAAGAAAGTTGGATTTTTTTCTTGTGGTCAAAACGTTTTTTATTAAAAATATTCCCGTTAGCGAGTGCTGACAATCCGAATCACAATGCATAAGACAGCAATACACTCTATTCATTTATTATTTCAATAACAATTGTTCAACATGAGCTCTGGAACATTTTCGACACAACTAATTCGGCTCACAACGTCCATTACAGTCCTGTGCAACATATCAGAATGAATGGCGAAAACCTCAAGACAGATAAAATTTTTGAGTTAGGTCAATGTTGATAGGGTTCAATAGAACACAAGTTATTTCAAATAGCCCTACAACCAGAAGTCGACCAGAATCATGTCAGCAGAACATATGGTGGCCCTGCAATCATGCATCTTCAACCAATCAGTCTGTCCTCACCAAAATTAGTCAATAAGAACCTTTTTACTGGATTGGCATTGTATGGAAGTATGCTGTTCTGCAAGAAGCTAATTTCAAATAACACACCTCTTTGATTTAATGCGGGCACGACTGAAAATATTTTGGCTTCTAAGAAAATCTGACTTGATTGCGAGCCGATTCTTGTAGCCACTTCCGTATCATAATTTCTTACTTTTTCATGAATTTTTAAAGTTTAAATGAGCCTTTGGTTCCTTCGTTAGAAAATAAAGATCAATAATTAGTTAAATCTAAAATTATTTACAAAAATATTAGTAAAAATGTATTAATTAAAGATGTTGAAAAAACTAAAAAAGATAAATATCATAAAAAATTTTAACTAAAAACTGAAAGATAAATATCATAAAAATTATATGTATTTTTTTCAATTTTTAATAATTATTACTCTGAATAAGATGCGAGTTTTTGATTCACCGTTATATTAATAATGTATTGTATGGAAATTATCATAAATGACTTGATAATGGTGACAGTTAACATTTTCTTTTCCCAAGGCTTTTAATTTTTATTTTATTTCATTTCTAACTCAGTTAGTAGCTGAAAAATATGGTTGTTAACTTTGTTGACGGTGATATACTCAAGGTACGAAATAAATAAATAACATTTGAACAAATATGACAACTGGATTTAAAATAATAATTAGCTGCTCTTCCATATATCAGAGTCATTTAAATTTCTGAATTGGCGAAATATATACCATTGCAAATGATTCTGCTTCAAGATTTAAAAGGAACTATAGCAATATAGATTAGATTTTCTTTCATAAATTTGGAATTCAACGTAGAGAATCCGCCTTTGTTAGTTTTATGCATTTTAAAATGTGTACTAGAAAGATAAAATTGTTTATTGAATACATTAGCAGTCTTTGATTCTCAATTATAAGTATTTGAAACATGATTTTTGACCTTTTTGAAATTCTTAATAGCAAGCAAATTAACAATGGATATTTATTTTCAAAAAGCGTAGGTGTTCTTAGTATGAGATTAATATAATACTATAAATTTACGTACATTTTACGTCAATTGCAAGTAAATGTAGATTGGAATTAATAGATGATCGAGAATAGTTTTACAAAGTAGATTATAATGTACGTTTATTTCAATAGTTTTTAAATAATATTTGAAAGGGTATTATAAATTATGAATACTTGTAACCATTTGTTATTAATAGTTACAGACATTGCATTAATGTAACAAATATTTCAGTTTATAAATAAAAATGCCTGACTCTTTTCTGTTAAAAAATCTTTTTTGAACGACATTTATTTTATTTATTAAACGTAAACCCAATTCTTTGAAATGTAAACTTTAATTATTAAATACATATGTTAATTATATGAAGTTTAAACATAGACATTTCCTGAACATTGCAATACGTATAGAACATATTTTTTTGTTCAAGTAATGGCAAAAATATTCACATATATATTTTTTTAAACTTTAAACATGTGAATTTTTATTTATCACATTTTTATCGATCCGTCTCTGTTCTGTTTTTGTTTTGTTTCTATGCACGCAACTTTTTTAAAGAAATTCTTTAAAAGACAAAAAACCAAATCCACTCTTATATAATATAAAAAAAATACATTAAATGCAAAAATAATATTGATAATTCTGATTCATAAAATAATAAAATTCAAAGAGTGATGTTTTTTCTTTCTGACTCCAAAGAATAGTAAACATACAGTAAATTTTAATTTTATGATAAAAAAGTAATGAATATAAGGTTTGTTTATAATCAAAACTATAAAATCATAAATTTACCAAGATGCTTTATTCGGAAATATGTAGTGGGTGATGTAGCCTGATGGTCAAAGCCACGGACTCGTGGCTGGCGTGGCATGAGTTTGAACTTAGTACCGCTGAAGATAAACCGTGTAGAGTGGTTCCATGCACGTTAAATCTGTCGGGGCTAAAACATCTTCCCGTAGCTGTGGGGGTGCCATTTCAGGTGTCGTCCTTGTCACTTGAACATAGTTCAAATTAACGAAATCTTATGCCAATAGCCCTCGTGCTGCTTTATAATATGATTCTCACTCTCGGAAATATGTATCATAATTCAAACTTTGATGCTGGAAATAATGAAACAATTTGATATAAAAAGAAATGCTATTATTATACATGGAATATACTAATAATTATGCCCAATATGAAACACAACTTTTGAAGAGGCGGGAAACTACAGAGATAATTATCTTAAATTTGAATCGAAACCCGAAGCTTTTCTGGATAAGAATTCCAAAGACTTTTCAGAATGTTCTTTAAAACAGTATGCTAAGCTGAATTTACAGAAATTTCAATAAAAGAACTTTTCTAGGAATACTGAAACATTTCTTACTTTTCGAGGTGTGTTTTTTAAATTTTATGAAATTGAAAATATATCTCAAATCGACAGGTTCCATATTTATTTCAACCAATAGAAATCCAAGAAATCCAAGATTACAAGTTTTAGAGCTATATATTAATATTATATTCTGACGTCTATTATTAGTTTCTTTGTGTGCATAATATGTGTGTATATATATTGTACAAAAATCATAGAAACAAAAGATTATTACTTTACATGCGATTAAGGATAGTACATTGATGTTCAAAATTAAGAGAGTTTGCATATTTTGTGGAACTGGATGAACAGACCTGAACGAAATCAAGATCAATATGCATATCTTGTGTGCCAAATAAATAAGCGTATATATGTGTGTTCAAAACTAATCCAGTAACAGGAATTATAAGTGCTCGAAAAAATATCCACGTTTCGTGCGCTAGCACACTTCGTCGAATTACTTAATATTTTTTTACAGAAATCAGTCAAATAAAATTCAAACAGCAAAAATTTGTATCCGCCATTGTTCAGATGATGGAATGTTGTGGCATATTATCGGTAGAATAGAAGTAGAACATCTTCAAACATAGATTTTTAGAGAATATATTTTAACAACCAGTGTCGTGTTTAACTTATGGAGACAGTTTCAGGATATCGATTCCGTCTAGAGAACGCCTGTGCAAGGTCTTCCAAGAGCCACAACGCCATTTGTCCATTATAATAAAGCGTAACAAGGGTACTACAGCTTCTCAGCTCTCTTGAAAGAGTGTATGCTGCCAGAGAAACCAGAATTTCAAGAATGACTGTTACCAGAAGACTTCATGAGAATATCCCAAAAAAAGATCTGTTGTTTGAATCCTTCTTAGTTCTGCGAACAGAAGACTCCGTTTAAAATGATGCAGCAGAGATAATATAGATTGGAGCATGGAACAATTGGTGACCATTCTATTCACTCTCTCTGATATAAGTCCGAGTTCAGCCCAACCTGTAATTTTCGTGGTACTTTTATATGGTGAGAACCAGGAACTCGCTACCTGCCCTACAATATCTGAGAAATCGACCATTACGTGAGCGGAGGCTTGATGGTCCGGGTAGACATCAAGTTGGATGGCCGAACACACCCCTATGATTTTGCAAGAGGCTCTGTGAGTGCTGCAGGTATAGGGATGAGGTCTTGGGGCCCTATATTCGCCTTTTCATGGATGCAGTTAGCCCTGATTTTATTTTAATGGATGACAATGCTAGACCCCATAGAGATAATCTGGTCAACAATTTTCTGGAAAGTCAGGGTATTCAACGAAACTATTAGCCGGCCAGATCTCCAGACCTCATTCCTACAAAACATGCCTGGAATACTCTGGGAAGGGCAATTACAATCCTCTCCAAGGCCTAAAAACAGAGTTTCTGTGTGAGAGGGATTAATTACCTCAGGAACTCGTGCATTTCTCTACTTCCAGTATAAAATCAGGGTGCGAGGCCTGTATATATGTAAGAGGGGGTCATACGCCTATTAAACAATTTTTTTGTTCTATTCTGAAACTACTGTTTTATACCTTCCGATTCCGATGAATGTTACGCACACTTATGTGGGAGTATTATAACTGTCGAATGGTCATTTTATTGTATTATACACCACATGAATATTTGTCCAGTATTTTTAGAGATAATCGACCAAATCTGAAAATTCTCTTAATTTTGAACACCAGTATATTATTACATATCGTCTGCAAATATACCCATTTTTTCCAATAAAACATCTCTAACAGCATGTCTTACTCATAATGCAATTCCGATCATCATGAGCAAGAAATAATCATAGTCGTTCAAAAAGTAGACAAGTATGTAAACTGGATATATCTTAACGAATTAAAGATGCATATACTTTTATAAGTTTACTTAACTAACTCATTAAATATTCTCCAGTAGTAGGAAAGAAATAATATATGAAAAAAATAATAAAATGAACCTATTTACAAGTTTTCTGTTGACTTAAGTACCTATTTCCTCGCTTTTGATAGCTTACATATTTCATGAATACCGTCTTAAATAAAGTGTTTTGAGTAGTTAGATTAGATGCTCTTTTTAGAGATCAAAATGAAACTACATTTCAAAGTCTTATAAAAAGAGCACTTTCGTTATATGTAGCTGCATATTCTGAGAGTAGAATTTATTATGATGCACGTAAATAATGTGTTTTGTATGAAGCATTTTCTACATAACTTTAATATATGTACATTATCAAACTATATTTTGAAATCTACCTCTAATTTTAAAATAGTAAAATTCTGAGAAATCAACGCTTAAAGTTTCTGAACTGATGTTTAAAAATTGCGAATTTTAAATAAGCGTTGTAATTATTTTAAGTTAAAATATTTTCAATGTTTGCTTATTCATTGTTCAGGAAATATTAAGAAAAATTTAAACCTAAATGTACTCCGTTAATAGGTATTAATCAAGTAACTATCAAACAGGTGTTTTGTAAATAGTTATCAACCCACGTATCTCTTAGTGGTAGAAATTGAAGTAAAATTGTTTTGGACAAAACATGAGTGTTAAAAAAATCTTCCTTTATTAATAAGATTGGTATAAATAATTAAATATAAGTAATATGAAAAATTAAGAGTCAATTCTTACTTAGACCAACAAAGAAAAATTTTATTTTAGCTACTTTTTATTAAATAGTTACTATTAATATAAATATGTGCATACATATAATAGAATCACAACATTAAGTGGTAATAATTTTTATTAATTATCATTAAAGTATCGTATTGTCATCCAAAAAAATCATGTATATAAAATTTCAGTTCAACTGAATGCTTTAAAACGTGAGAAAAAAACCCTTTCAAGTTTTGACACAAATCGTAAAACTGGTCGCTATTTCGCCAACGTGGCTGTATTTGTAATTCTTTAAATAATTAGTTTTAATCAATTAATTTTTTTAATTATAATTCAATTACTTTATTGTCATCCAAAATAATCATGTTTATAAAATTTCAGCTCCATTGAGAGGTTTAAAATGTATTTTATTAACGATTGAAAATTCCACCAAGATAAAGAAAGAAAGAGAGAAATATAAAGAGAATGTGAGCTAATAGTAGGAATAGAATAATACAATAAAAATTACTTAAAAAATTTATTTTATCCTCCTTGCCGGAAAGACATGAAAAAAATAGTGCAAACGTCTCTCTTTATAAATCATATTCAAAACAATCTAGTTTATTGCAAAACTATTTGAAAGATGCGACTTAATCCATGAAGAATACATATATTTTTTCATTTTTAAATACACATATACATATATTGTGAATTTCGCAGAAAAGGTTTTGCCTCGAAGCATTTCATTTGCTACTTCTGGTAAGATATTTCCAAAACAGAATTATAAACTTGTTTAAACTGTTTTAATGGTTATTACAATTTAACTCACAAATGTATCTTAATATTTGCTGGCATCAAATTTTAACTTGAATTCTCTTGATCAAACCCTTATTTAAAATATTTTGAAAGACGAGATGAAAATTGCATCAGAATATTTCTCTTAAATAATACTAAAATATCGTCACAAAAGCTCATTTTCATGGGATAGGAGAGGAAATCCTTAAGAAATTGTTCAATAGTTGTATTTCGTAATTGAGATTCACATATCTTGCCTTGAAGACATTCACATTTCCTTATATGGGAAATAGAAACATGGCTACGGGTCCAGAGTAAATATTTTAGCTAGATAATCTTTTTCTCAAGTATTTTAACTGCTTTCGGCATTAGTGATTCAGAAGATATGAAATTTTTTTTGTTTTTAAAATGAATAAGATTGAATTAATGTTTCTCTCTTATCCTGTTACATCTAGTTAGAGTGCGAAATATAATAATATTTTTATAGAATAAAGGCAAATTTTATATTTTGTTTTAAAGAATTTTTCTGTGAAACAAATTAGTGCGCAGAAACAAAATTATTAAGCATTTACAAAAATTAGTAAGTACTTCAAAATTTATTTAAAAGGCAGAAGATAATTTAAACAATGGTTCCTTTGAAATGGAAGAACGCTTTTTTTCTTACAGAATTTCCAAGACTTTTGAAGGGAGACTTAGAAATATCTCGTGAATTTGCTTTGAACTGTTTGATTCAAAATAAAATATGCCTAATTTTTTTTCTTAAATTCGTAAACAATTCCATTACTAGCTTTTGCATTTGTAAAAGAGGAATCTAGACTATTAGCGTAATTTAAGAAAACTTTATTACAAATTATGTAATGAAACAGTAAATACTCCACATTAAAAATATATATATGAAAGCGATGTATATCAGTTTTTCTTGTGAAAGGGAATTTGTGTTATTCTTTATCAGCATAACTAGCCCCGAGTAATTTCAAAAAGTTTTATAAATTCTGTTTGTGATTCTTCAACATTTTTACTATATGCTTTACTGATACTGATACTATAGATAGACATACTGATAATTATTAACCCCTTCATGCCTTTTCCTGAGCTGAGTTTGGACAGGAAAAACGTACCATCTTGGTTTATCCCCAGTGTATATCGCTCATTGCGAAAATTTACATAGCGCAATCGGACTATCTCGAATTACTTCACATATGTGCTTTTTATGGTTTCGAATAATATAAAAGTACTACTTGGCAGAACGAAGACATTCTTCTTCTCTTCCCTTCACATGCTTGTATGAAAGACTTTGTTGACCACATTCCCCCAACAGAGAAGAAAACTAATCGAATACGGCAGTGAATTATTTGCTCAAAGAGAGACAGTAAAGGCAAGAATAGTAAGTGAATGAATATTAACGTCGCACTGTTTAGCCACACAAGGGCGTTTGGCGACGGGCCTCGTAATTTGGAACTATGGTCAAGTGATGAGGACGATACCTGAACTGACACCTACCTCTCCTTACTACCACATCAATGTGAGGAAACGTATATCGCCCCCTACACAGTGGGTCTTCAGGGGCACTAGGCTCGAACTCATGACACGTCGACCACGAGTCCGTTATCTTGACCACTAGGCTACCACTGCCACAAGGGAAGAAGAGAAACAAAATCCTACTGTCCACTACTATGTGCAGTACTGTGTTTTCGAATTTATCATTAACGATCAAATTTTAATTAATAATTTTATAATTATTTATGTAAATACATTAGATGTAAATCAAATTTGGAAGTCAAGAGGGAAGTTAGGTATTCTAAGCTTTATACTTATAGTTAGTGTGAATTGACTCCGAAGTTTATAATGATTTCTGTCACACAGAAATCCAAATTTATAGGTAAATTACTTATTTATTTAAATAAATTTTTTTATAACATTAATTTTTAGGAAATTTTCTATGCAAATGGAGTATGGTATTATGTTTAAAAAGATATTTATGTTTAAAACTATGCATAAAAAATTTATATTTTTTTATTCATAATCCAGAAAAAAATAAGCCTGGAAAGGGTTAAAAATATTTCCCAGAATTGAGTATTGTAGAGCAGTGTTCCCCAACCGTTTCATCGCCACGGACCGGTTAACGTATGATAATTTTACCGCGGCCTCTCTGAGGGTACGATGTAGATTGTTTATATTATAGATTGTGTTTTGATTTAATAATTTTAATTTATTATGCCTTCAGAATAAAATATATTTACACCGAAAAATGTATGTAAAGTGATTCCAATGGAAAGTCGCACACAAACGAGAAATACACTCCAGTAAATAAAATGGAAATAATTTAATGTTCCTTAGGTGGCCCGGTATCATTTTACCCACAGACCGGGGGTTAGGGACACTGTTGTAAAGAACTTCTGCTCTCGTTTGTGTGAGAGTTTGTAAAAGAAAGAGAGAGAGTGAGGTTTTTAAAAAAAATATCCATTTTTACTTTATACTTTCAATAAAACCTTATTAACATTTAATTTAAATCTACGTGCAGAAAATTAATTTTCAATTGACTTATCAGTAAGTGCAGATACTCGACTGTATTCATTGATTTTCTCACGGACGAATCGTCAGGAACATTGATGATTCAAGTATAAACTCATATATTCTAACAACAAGTTAAATAGCTAACTTCCCTATTCTTCACTCTGTAACTCAATTCACTTGATTTTAAATAGCACTATTATCTTACATAAATCATGGTTCTTTTACAGAAAAAAGAAGTTCTACAATCAAACATAGTTTGAAAAGCATTTTCTCTCTATATATAGGATCCAAAGAGAATCTGTTACAAAGAGTAGCATAAAATTCGCGAATTGTCACACAGTCTAACATTTTATGTGTTCTAGACATTTTGTAAGTCATGAAATAGGAATTTGTAAAGGACACCTCTCGACGACCATGGATGTAGGAAAGTCGGAAGGAAGACTATAGTTATATTCAAAATAACTCAATTTATTTTCAGATAAGAGAACAACAACACACATTCAATTAACCAAGTTTAGAGATGCACCAAAAACCAAACAAGGAGAGAAATTAACGAGGATGCGAAATACGAGAAGACTTTATATAATCAGATCACTTACGTGAAGGCAATAGCTTCAAATTATTAGCTAACTAATCTACTTTGATTCCTTGTTGATAAACCGTCAACTTAAAAAATTACACTAATCAGCTACTAAATATCTACGCATTCTTTCATATTTAGTTAAACACTGCTCACCGTTAGCAGGCTAATCTATCATTCTCCTCTAACATGAAAGTTAAACTTTATATACAAGTCTTGATTTGCATGGTCACATCTTCTTCTTTGGAAGGAAGCTTTATAATGTAATAATTTTTAAAGACCAAATGTGTTTCCCAAGCCAATTAGTATTTAAAGAGAACGCGGATAGACACATCGCAAATTAATGTACTGAAACGAAATCGATGTGAAAACTTATAAACATCTCCTTTTCAAATTCAACACTATTATGTTTATAAGTGGGTTTGTAGTCATGCTGCCTTTTTTTTAAGTTCTACTGAGCAAGATTCTTTCCTTAATTGTTACAGCAATATAACAATGCAGCATACTAGTAAAGAACAAAACGTGTGGGCCGAAGAGATATATTACCTCCTTCTAAAACAATTACACCTTTTGTGCAGATTTCCTGCCGTAAAATTGGACCAAATCTATGTAAAACTTTAAATTCGTTGATGACATTTATTGAATAAATCGTCAGTCTATTGTAATTTATCATAATAAATACTTCCTCATTGTTCACAAAGAGGAATCAAAAATAGATATCGGGATATACATAGTAAAAAAGAAGATACGAAACTTTGTGACATTATATACATTCCTCAAAAGCTAAAATGGCAACACGAAAAAATAAAGCACGTAGCGTCATGCAAGTTTCAGGAGCGATAGTGGAGAGATAATCGGCTGGGTGGCGTGATTGGTTTGTCGCTGGCCTTCTGTACCCAAGTTTGCGGTTTCGACCCCGTCCCAAGTCAGTGGATTTTCATGATACAGAAAATAGACAGTGGCCTTGTTGTATGATTATACGGCATGTAAAAGGTCCCTTGAGTGTGTGTTTGGCTTGAGTGCCCTCAGCAAAATTCAGAAATCCTAGTACAGATTCGCATCATCAGAGCTCAGGTGCCTTCTTATGCGGAGGAACCTGGGCGTCCAAATTACCTGCTGCGATTGGTACCCACTTCTATGGTGCCACACTGAAAAGATATACTATCTCCCGGGCAATGAACAAGTTCTGCAATGGTAAAACACTAATCCGCAGCTCTCTAGAAACTTAAAAAATAGTGTGGAGATGGATATGCAAATGATTAAATTTGCGCAAACATCTGATCCCATGATACTGATATTCTGGCTATAAAGGTCAACAACTTTCCCTTTTCATAAACAGCATCTGAGGTTTTGCGTAGTATTTGCGACTTTCAAAGAAGCGTAGAAAATGCATGTAGGTCTGTAATACCATCAGCGAGATAATTGCCATCAATTAGCTCGGGAAGTGTTATAGAACTCCATGAACTGGGATTTTCACTGAGAACATTAGCAATTAGTGTTAGGCATAATGTGAGTACCATTCAACGTTGTCCCACACGATGGAATCAGGAAGGTCTACATGAACATTAAAGAGGAATTGGCATGCACAAGTGCACGTCAGAGCACGCAGACTGGCATATTCACCAGTTGCCTATTTGAGACCTTTTATCCGTGGTACATGAGATCCGAAGCCTGTTTCCTCCCGGTGCAGGTAGATCTGTGTTTAACCAAATCTTGCACAGCAGATTGCATGAAGTACAGTTACGTGCACGGGTACCAGCTAGAAAGGTACCGTTGACTGCTCAACACAGGGCTAGAGGCCTGACTTTGTGTCATCGTCTTCGTACCTGGACCATGGAATGGTATAGGACACAGGTGGGCATTAAGTTGATCCCGAATGACCAGTGGACCACCACGACATTTTGGGGTGACCGCCTTAAGATTTGTAATGAGTAATTATAAACCAAAATATTCAAGATTGACTGACTTTATACAGACTAACTCTTTACTGATTATTACTACAAAAACTAATCATAGATGAAAATGTTTAATTTTTTAATGTATTGAATTGATTTGTGATAACAAATGCGTCATTTGATATTATTATATTTGTGGCTATTATTATTATGTTTGTATCTTGAGTTTTGATTAATATATGGTTTTGAAAATGTAAGATTTTTTATTGTAAATATATAAGTACATATTTCGTATTTATTATTAAGTTACAATAAACATTGTAGATCCTTTTCTTAGCTTACCACATTTACGCCATTGGATGGACCACAACGTCTTGAAAAAAATAGAAGTAGCCCAGACCCAGGAAACGTTTTCCCGCCCTGGGCATTGTTAACGAAATGAATCTCGCTTCTATCTGTGGAGGAATGGCGGCCATCGAAGGGTATGGTGGCGACCCAGAGAACACTACTAACCAACCCTTTTTCATAGATTATCAAACTGGTCCTGTACAGGGCATTAATGTTTAGGGGTGGCATAATGTTTGATGAAATGACGCCTCTGGTACACATTGGCAAGATTTGACAGTGTATCGGTAAGTCACACAAGTTGTGGAGCCTGTTGTCTTGCTCTTGTTATGGGGCACATCCAACAAGGTTTTCTAGCAAGAAAATGACAATCCGTATGTTTGCCCGTAGAACTCTTAGCAGCCTGATTACATTTCCCATCGTTCTCTGGCTGGCAAACTCGACAGATCCAAATCTCATCGAACACCTGTGGAGTCTCATTAGACGTGAACCGAGGACCTCTAGGGCAAGCCATGGATGATCTGCACACATCAGTGGTTGTGGCTTGGTAAAGGATACCTAACCAACTATCGATAGACGAATTAAAAGAATGCCTCGCCTTGTTGAGGCCTGTATAACTGCATGAGGTAGTCATATAAGATACCAAATAAATCGTTTTATAAAGAGAGGTTTTATTTTTTATGTTAATCTTTTGCATATCCACTTCACCACTATCGGTACTGAAATTTGCATGACGATACGTGCATCATTTCGTTGGGTTGCAATTTAAGAAGTGTAAATTTTTCACAATGTTATTACTTATATTTTTAAATTATAGAGAAATATAATAATAATCAGTCTTTTGATGTAAGAAATGTTTACTAAGAGATATAAGTCTTAAATAATTACCAAAAGAAATTTAAGGCATGCATGATATTATAAAAATCCTTTTTTTAAAAATAAATATAAAGATCCTTGGGGAACAATAAGCAAAAAATTCCAAAGGTAGCATAAATAATATTTCCGAGATAATCGCCTTGATTATTTTTCTTTTCCCACTAATTACAGTACGTTTTTTTCAATATGTTTTTTATTAAAAACGTTTATGAGTAAAAAAATTCAAAAATTAAATGGAAAAAAGAGACAATGAATTATCAATAATAAAGAAAATGTTTAAGTGCTAGAGAGGGGTGATAAAATGGTTTTGAAAAGTAATAAAAAGAAATTTCCCGCCACTGCAATGCAGAATATTTTGACTTTTTTTT
>BMAV01017418.1:37920-52405 GCA_019973955.1 Trichonephila inaurata madagascariensis | reverse complement strand
GCTATTATAGTATGGCTATCAGAAATAATATGAATGATCTACACAGCATGAAAACTGCTGTTTTGGCTGTTGATTTTAATTTTCAAACGAGAGCCCTCAGCAAAAATTCTTGGTGCAAGTATCAAGAGGCAGAAACTGAATGTAACGAAATACACTATGATCATAAAAACATGCACACGTTCTATATACAATAATGAATTAAATGAAATCGTCAGTTTTTAGAGATCTAGGTGATTTTACGTTATTAAGAAAATGTTTGCATGGAAAAACTCAGAAACCAAATGAGTCAGTTTATAACACCATATTGTCAGTGATTCCAAAATCTGCTTGTGGAATTAAAAACTTTTAAATTAGGGGTGAATATGGCTATTGCACAGCTCAATTTGCACCATTCACTAGAATTAGTTATCTTAACACTATGACATTGGAACAAGTTATGACTGTGATTCATGCTTCAAAAAAGTAGATGCTCGTTGGATTTGAGTAGCCCAGTGAAAGCATCTTGAGAACCTAAACAAGTAATATTGTATACATGTATATTGTCTTTATTTAATAAATATAAAGAAGTAATGCAAAAATAATTTTTTAAGTCAATTCCTACTTAGGTCAACAAAGAAAATTTCTATTTTAGTTACTTTTTATTAAATAATTACAATTAATGTAAATATTTATATACATATGACGGAATCACACAATATTAAGTGGCAAAATACAAAACGATTTTCTATTTTACTTTCTATATTCGGTGTTGAGCGAGTATTTTTGTTTGTTACTATTTATTCATTCATAAATCACATTCTGAGAAATTAGGCCATCCCAGGTAGGATTCGAAACCGGGATTTTTGAGTTAGAAAGGACACGATGAGCAATTTTCCTTTTTATATATGGTGTAGGACTGTTATTTTTGTTTATTACTATTAAGTAATTAATAATTGAAAAAACTGTATTAACATCATATGTCATCCACTACAAATTAAAAAAATTGTATTTGACTTGAATGATTAAATAAAATATATTTTATTAACGATTGAAAGTTTAAACAAGATATATATATATATATATATATATATATATATATATATATATTATCTATACACTGCTGGCCACCATAAATGCAACACCCTGAAAGAAGCATGCAATTAACATGAAATTTACAACATGCATTAGTGGAGGTGAGATATGCAAATGATTAGATTTTCAGCGCAGGCACACATCACGCGCGCCTGTGGCGCTACCTCAAAGCGCTATTCAAGGCTTGGAGGTTTCGACGATTTCAAGCTTGGCAATTGTGTTTTTCTTGTGGTTTTTTTTAAAAACACGATCAGTTATGTATCGTAGAAAACAGCGATTAGCTTTTGATCAAGTATCCGAGTTCGACAGAGGAAGGATAGTGGCCTACCGAGATTGTGGATTATCTTTCAGGAAAATCGGTAGAAGTGTTGGACGAAACCAAACAACTGTAATGCGGATATGTGACCGTTGGATGCAGGAAGGTACGACGGACCTACGGGGTCGATCGCATCCACCTCAGTGCACCACTTCACGTGAGGACAGGCAAATTTTGCGCATTGAAGTGTCGGATCGCTCAGTCACATCACGAATCATAGCACAGCACATTGAGTCCGCAACGCATCATTCAGTGTCTGCGAGTACAATTTGACGCCGTTTACAGCAGAGTGGTCTGTCCGCAAGACGTCAATTGCTTGGTCTACTCTTGACGCAAAACCACAGACGTCTCCGCCGCCAGTGGTGCGATGAAAGAAGGATGTGGCAGGCAGAATGGAATGAAGTTGTCTTTACTGACGAGTCACACATCTGTCTGCATCACTACGATGGTCGGATTCGAGTCTGGAGACACCAAGGAGAGGGGACTATTTAAAAAAAAGTATCCCTTGTAAATGTTGGGTTCCTTCACTCTCTCTACAGAGCTGAATCAAACTCAATCTGTCATAATAAAATATGTTCATTAAGAAATACTTTTTAAGAGATTTGAATTTAGAGAAAGAAAGGACAAATGAGCCCTTCAAATTAACTCATAATTTTACATCCAATTTTAAATAAAAAAAGTATCATGAGAGTAAGTCGACAACATAAGAATACGAATTCACTTAAACAGTCATTGTATTCAATTGTTCTTCTTAAGTCATATTGTATTACTGAACTAATTGGGAAGTATTATACTTACAAATACCCTCATGGTAGTTCAGAATTAATACTTTAGGCTCTAAGAATGCAATACTGGAATAAAAGCTTGAACAGCTGTTCAAATAAACCTTAAGAAAATGTGTCACTTTTTTTAAAGCATAAGAGTTTGTTCTCTTAGCAACTTATAGATCTTCCATCATCGAAAATAAATATCTGTAGAGTATCTCTGAGTCGATAGGCTTGGAATTGACAACTTTCGCGATTATAATGAAGCCTCGGAAGGGCTGAGGTATATGATATTGAAGACATTCTTCTATGTTTGTGTTTTGTTATTGATGCAGCTCATCTGGAAATGTGATGAGAGATTTGTTGGAAAATTCTTTTATTGCTGTTTTTAAACACTTCATTGCGCAAGAAGGAGATATGATAAACTTTGTGATTAAATCAATTTTATTGATACCCATGGATTTATAAAAGTGGGTTTCAAATTACGTCATCATTGTTCAGCAAATTAAAGAGTTACCCGGGAATTCAATTCTACTTCTTCGTTTTTGGCGAATTGAGAAAAGCTTTTGTAAAACTCCTAAAAAATATTATAAAAAACGTTTAATTGGTTCCCAAATTCTAACTTATTAAGAATTCTCTACATCAGTGTTTCTCAAACTTTTAATGTTTGCGACCCAATTTTCAATCATAATTTTCATTGTGTCCCCCTTCATACAATAACAATGTATTAAATTCACTAATAATGTATTTGACGTAAAGTTACAATACTATTTTAATTATAAACCTTTCAAATTATCAAGGTAAGTATTAAATTTTGTATGTGGCAAGCCCATGGGAGCCAATAGTAATTATTAATCTTGTTTTTTTAAACTTAGTATTAATAAATGAATTATCAAACATAATGTGCTGTATTGATTCATTTACAAGTGTATTATATCGGTGTAAATGCGTATGTTACTTTTATTATCTCAGAACGTATTTTGTTTTGCTTTCTTTAAATTTGTAATTTTTTTAGATCTTTTATTTTCGACTTTTCGATATGCTCGTGCCCCCTTGTAAGATTATCACGCTCCCCCCCCTAGGGAAGCGTGCCTCACAGTTTGAGAAACGCTGCTCTACATATGTGGCAGAAATTGGATCTTGCCTAAATTCCTGAATAAAAGTATTAGTTTCTAGCTAGCAAAATAATTATACATCTATCACACTGGTGCTCTTCTTAAAAAGAATTCGTGAGAAATTTCTTTGGAAGTTTCTCTCTCACTGTCTTACCTATCTAAGGGTACGGAAGGAATGAAAGCAGAACCAGAAAATTCCATAATTATAATTATTTATTTAGTTAAACAAACTAACCAACAACATTCTATTCACAAAGTGAATGTCAAATGAATAGCAAGGAGAAAGAAAGGACTATTAAGCAAATATGTGAAATCAATTTATTTAAATCAAAGTAATCTATCATTGATTCCTAACCTTAAATCTACTAATTCAACACAGTGGCAAAATACCACTCTTAATACTTACATGTTAAACCTTATTCAATCTTACCTGCGTCACGAATATAACTGCTGCCTACCTCCTTGCCTATAATTACAAAACTTTGGCTGTATATAATCGAACAAATCTGAATATTACGGTTTCTTTTTGAAAGGGATGGCTGTGAATGAAACGCGAATGCTAGCCCAAAGATTCCCCGAAAGGATTAGTGTGAGGACGCGTATAGATTCGTCACAATTTTCGTTGAATGAAACTCCAGAGCCTTATGTGTGCAACAAAAAATTATATCTACATGACCATAAGAAACTCGTACAGAAAAGTAAAGTTTCTTTTTAAAGATGTGGTCTTTAGACTATATAACGGGAGACTATACAAAACGTATAAAGTGGCAAAAATTAAAACGTAGTTTAAATGATTTAATTATAAAAGAAGACTATTTACACACATTAAAATGAAAATTAAGTCGTATCAAAAGTGAATTAAAGATCCTTTCTTGATGGAAGAGCTCTAGTTATGAAATTTAAAACTCTTTTTGGTGAACAAAAACAACCAAATCAGAAACTATGTTTGCTACCAATTGAGAATTAAATATAGAATTGTAAAATACCAATTGATACTTTCTTTGCATATCATTTAGTTAATTTGAATAATTTTGTGTGAATTCGTTACATTTTTAGTGTCATTATTTAATCTTTAAGTATTAATAATGCAAATGTTAAATTTAAATATTAAACTCAAATTTTTTTTTTTGTTTATCCATAAGTCGTAAAATTATTCTTTTAAATAATTTATACAGTGATATAAAACTCAAATTTTAAAAAAATAAACTAAATGTTTGACATATATAATTTGTTCACCATCATTTGCATGATCTATCTATACATTTATTTTGTATATTGTCTAGAGTTTTCAATGGGGAAACTATATTGCCCTCAAAATAATATTGCGTCACACAAGTTTATTGTAAATTATGAAACCCTGTAAGTTCATTGGCCGGCAATATATTTACGAAATAGATGGTGCAGTTTCAACAACAGTGTTTTGCAACTATGTCGCGAATAAAGCGGGGGAGTGATGAGTTAGATAGGGGAGAGAGTGGACGCAGTATGAAGTTGTATGAGGAGCTCAAATGGTTTTTGTAATAAAAGAAGTTGTTAGTTGAGAAAGTGTTGAAGTGGAACTGAGATAGTGATTTCAAAATGCAATATGGTTTGATATGCATTCGTTATATATATGCTATTGAGTTAAACTTTACTAAAATTAAGACGAAAGATTCAGTATTTATCAGATGCATCGGTTGTTGTTGTGTGTTGTGCAGTAACACATGTGTTGTGCAGACGCATCAATAACTGTCGGAAGTGTACAAGAGGTTACTTTAGAACAACACTAGAATATATAAATATAGGATTTCATTCTTTGTTAACTTTTCTATTACCATGAAAATTGCGACTGTATTCTTGAGTACACTTTCTGAGATATTTAACTATTTCGTGAGCCTAAGGAAGATTACTTCCCATCTACATAAACTTACAAAATACACCTGTAGGAAGTGAAAAGCCGTTTAAAATATATTGGCCTTGCTATTATAACGATGCGAAGATTAATTTCTGCCTCAGATTTGTGCTGCTGCCCATAATCCAGAGATTATGACATCTGTAAATCGAACAAAAAATATGATACCTTGTCCAATAGCTGTCTCTGTATATAACGATGTCATGGAAAGGGTTGATCGCTACGATCAAAGGAAATAAAGATAACCACTAAAAAGATCTGTAAAATGGTGGCATCTTATCTTTTATTTTCTTATTGTCCTTGCCATCATAAATAGTTTCATACTGTGGGGAAAAACAAAAGAAACAGAAATTTATACCAGCTAACATTCCGTATAGCATTAACTCGTCAGCTAATAGACGGATATTCCACAAGAAAAAGGAAAGGACGTCCTGCTAGCTTCCACGCAAAGAAGTGTGTAGTTCCGGATGATGCGCGCTTAGCCAGTGTGGATAATCATATGCCAAAGATGTTTCCAACTATAGACGATGTAGGAAATGTCGCACAAAGGGACAAGAAAAGAGGACCCGCCACATGAGTGCAGAATGCGATGTCCCCTTGTGCATTGCAACACGCTTCTCATCTTTTCATGGCAAATAACCCCCATTAAATTTAATTTTCCTTATGGCGGTGAATGGTTCTTTCGGAAGTATTTTTCCCACCCTTAAAAAAAATTAAATGAAAAAGGAATGATTTAAAATTTAAATGAAAACATAAAATTCGGCTAAGTATAATATATTTCTTTAAATGCTATTGTTTAGTTTTCAATAAAACATTAAAAAAAAAACTGCGAGATATTCAAAAGAGAAGTAAATGGCCCCCGAAAGGTTTACTGGAACTGGAAAGAACTGGATTGTGCAACAATTATACCAGCTGGAATGAGCTTCATTGTAGACTGTCTGGGATATGTATTCTAATGTAGCAGCAGCTGTATTGTGTATCACGTGGTTTTCATAACTCATTTAACTAAAAGAAAAAGAAAAAAAAATGGCTGTTATAGAGACTACCGATAGAAGTGAAAACTTAGAACTTTTAGTATTAAACTTTGAAATTTCATATTGTTTGCATTAAAATTATCAACATCAATCCGGTTTTCACAGCTATTGATATTCTGAGCAAGCATTATATGCATGTTTATATGGTTTATTATTATTCAAATATATTATACAGGCTGTACAAGATCATGACAAAATATAAATACAATTCAATTGAAATAACAATTAATATACAATCATATTATTTATGGATAGTATTTGTATTTACTTAAGGTATCCGGCTACGTTCGCAATTGTAGTTTTGTAAAAGCGTACAAAAGAATATTTTTTATAATATTTAGTGTTTTTAGATCAGAATACGCGTATAAAATTGTTTTAAAAATATTATTACAATAAAAATTATTTAAATGCAATTTTTTGGCAAAAAATGAACGTAGAATTATTTATTTTCAAAATGTTCTCCTTTTATGAAAAATACCTCTGTAAAAATAATATTCTGCGTATACATAGCTAAGACTTCTGGAGAGAGCCTGAACTATGATTTTATAAAAATTCACAATATTTTCAAAGTTACTACCAAATGAAATAATTATCAGTGTTTTTTGGTTAAAAATTCTCCACTCGGATGTATTATATTATGAATAAATCCAATTCTAAATTAAATATTTCAAGCATCCTAGTTCAGACTCTGTACAGAGGCCTGAGCTATATATAGGCAAAATATAATTATTATAGAAGCATTTTCCATAAAAGGAGACTGTTTTGAAAATAAATAATTCTAAATTCATTTTTTGCCGAAAAATTGCATTGAATAAACCTTTTATTGTAACAATAGGCTTAAAACAATGTCATACGTGTATTCTAATCTGAGTGACACTAAATATTTAAAAAAAATATTCGTTTTTACGCTTTTGCAAAATCACGGATCCGAATTTAGTCGGATACCTTAAATTTAAATGTACTTGATTTTTAACATCCTTTTAATTGTTTGCATCATTGTCATCATTAATTTCAACAATACTTAGACTTTTTGTACTTTCAATTATTTCATCATCACATTGAAGAATATTTTGAGGATTTGATGCATTGTTTACAATTATTGGTTCATCTAATTGTTTAACATAACACATGAGCATGTCGGTGACGCAAGCCCATAAGATTTCCCCCTACCAAAAAGTGCCCAACGCTGCATAGAAGTTTTCACTTCAAAAATTACTTATATATCGGTAACAAAATGTCGAATCGTTAGTAATGATGCATTTTGTTCATCACAACATAATTTCATGCAATTTACCTGATATTTATTTCCATTATGTAACAAATTATTTCCCTACTTAACACTTAAAGATAAACTTAACAACTTGATACTAGGTAGCATATAAACTTAAAAACAGATTTCAATATGGCTTCGTTTTACATTAGCTATCTCTGAAAATACTTTCAGATTCTGCATATTAAAGATATTTTGATGCTTTTAGAAGATCCGAATTAGCGAGCCCGTCTATCAACTTAGATATTAATTGGTGATTGCATGAAATTATGAATTCCAGTTAACTTTAATCTGCATAACAATGAAATTACTTCTTTACAAACATTTTTATAACAAATGTGGATACTAGCTTAATAAAGGAACTTAAAATTCTGATAAATTTATTCATGTATAATTTTCTCATATGTAGTTAGCAAAAGTAATAAGTTAAAATAAATGAGTTTAGTACCAAATTTTGAAAAAAAATATGATTGTTTGTGAATATTTGAAAAATATGTATCCAAAAGCTATTTAGTATATAAAGAAAGAATGGTGACAATAGTTTTCTTGCTATGCTTACTTTCCATTTGAATATTAAGATCCGTAGAAAATTTCAATTTTTTTTAAAGATTAAATTAAAAGTTAGTAAGTCGGTAAGTCGGTCCATATCTACTAACTTTGAATTTTAAACTTATAAGTATTCACAAGGCAAGTATGATTTGGTTTTCGAAGCACAATTGCTTAGAATAGATAAAATTAAAAAAATTAATTTCATTTTTTTATTATATTCTTTTAAGATATATTAGTTTAAGCGTTGAAACACCAATATAAAATTATGTTACAATTTTAGGCGCGTTTTGCTGGAGAGTGAACTTGAATGACGAGTTTTTTTTAAAAGCCAAGCATTGTTACGGTCGGATTTGTAACGCTCGTAACAATGAATCGGAATTTTTCGTAACAATGTAAAGTCCTTCAAGACTTGTTATAAGTATGAGAAAACACATTCTCAACAACTCGTATATGCTGCGTCATCAAGAGCAACAAGTCTTGAAGGATTTTACATTGTTATCAAAAAATCCGATCCAAAATTCTTCCATGGTCTAAGAGAGTCTACACCTCTCAGAGATGTACAAAATGAATTGAAAAGGTTATCACAAAACAAACTTAAAACAATCACAGATATCTTCACAAACTTCATTTCCTCAAAAAAGGGAATATCAATATATCCTTTCAATTCTCAAAGCTTCCGTGCACATGCATTTGATTTCAATGACAGTTATATGCAACATGTAAATATATTACTTTTAACAGAAACATGGATAAATAATGAAGAAAACATAGATGATCCAAATTTTCATTGAATTGCTAAATTCCAAAGACACAATAATAGAGCTGGAGGAGTTGCTAATTATAAAAATAAGGGAGATACGACAACTTATGTCACTTCAGAAATGTATGTAGCATCAAATACTACTGAATCATTTGGGTTTAATGAGACATGTATTGGAGAAATTTGCGCTGCGAAATGTAGAGCAGAAAATGGACAAGTAATTCTCTAATGTTACTATCTTTATTTCATCAAATCAAAATGTAGAGAAAATTATCGAACTCATTCGCAAAAATTTAGTTATCTACACTGAAGTCAGATCAACTCTTCTGAAGAAATTGCCTATTATTTTAAGTGGGTATATTAATGTATATTTTTCAAAAGGCAATAATATTTTCATTTAAATAATTTTGAATCTTAAGTATTTATAACCTATCTCATCTATCATAAACCTTTTGTTTCCTTCTTAGAATACAATTAATTCAAAAATATAATTGTATATTTTGCAAAAAAATATTACTTTATGATTACAGACATATGACAGCAATAATATGCCCTTGTTTTTTATTCACCTAACTAATTCCTAATTGTTTTTTTTGTCAGCAAAACATTCCCTGTTAAGTTAAATAATAATGTTAACCTTAATCAAATATAAAGTGAAGAATAACTGTATTGACAATGCCTTTGAAATTATTCTTTTCATAACTCAATGATCCATCATTAAATGTAAAATAAATATGGGTAACAAATAGAATATTTCCAATTTTAACAGAATATTTTCGCATTTCATAAAATATTTTAACAATTTTTAATTACTCAGACACTTCATGAAGCAAATTCTGAGATTAAATTTGTGTATTATAAATTTAAAATCTCATACATAACTTAAAAATTTCTTCAAACAATTATCAAATGTTTATTGACAAACTGGCGTAATCATCACGAAATTGTCATATAAATTAATCTATGAGAGTACTGTATCGATTGCAAAAAATTGGTAAAGCAAAATAAAGCACATTCATGAAAATATCTATTCTTGATTAAAAAGCATATAATATTTAAGCGGTAATTTATACAGAAATTTTATAGCACAATGTAACAAAAGAAAGAAAATCATTTTAATTTGCTACTATCATCAGTGATATCAGTGATTTTATTAACATAAATATCACAGGTCAGATATAATTGATGTTAAAATAAAACACACAAGTTTTGTCAAAACATTTCTATTTGTTAAAATTTAAATTGGAAGAGTTGCAACAATTGAATGGATAAGTATAATAACAAATTAAGTTCTATCAATGAATTGCATTTTCAAGCGATTTCATAACAATTGAATTTAAATTAATGTGCGTTGTTTGTAATCTATTTATAAATTTATTCCTTAACAACAATAAAGAGTATCTTTCAGATACATTCCCATGACCGAAAATTTGAATAAGCTTGTTCTGAAATCAATTGTTCTCACAAGTATCAAAGTTATGCATTGGGAAAATAAAAATTCATAATGTATATTAATAACTATTAAATTCAAGAAAGATGACAAGAATTTGTTCCAAATGCAAATATATTTGTGAATTGAGAACGAATTATTTTAAGAATCGCAAAGTAAATATCCAGTAAATATTTTTATTTTATCTTTTAACGATTGCGCTTTAAAACTTCTAACACTGAGTAAAAAGGACTTTGATTGTTGAAAGGGTAAAGGTGTGTGTGTTCTAATGAATGAAATGAGGAAATTGACACGTGTGCGTGCAAAGCATTTTCTTTCAATGCACAACCCACACGAACGTGTACGCCAACAATGGACATTAAAAATATGCCTCTTTGCTTGGAACAGTATTAGTTTTACAATTTTGTCATTCTCAAAATTCATCTAAATATACAAATTGATTTAATTTGGACACCGTAATATATATATATATATATATTCTTGTTTGTAGAGAATTAGCATATATATATATACACACTCTATAACAAAAAAATGACGCACCAAGAATGAGTTGTCCGATCAAGACAAAAATTGGCGGGGAGAAAAATTATCTACGGAATGGAAAATGATTAAAATTTCAGAAAAATTGAATGATTTATTTCAGAGTTACGTAGTTACAAAGTAACGAGCTCACAATACGGTGTTGACCCTACTACCTTGGACTACTGACTTGGATGCAAGCTGCCAAACGGCGTGGCATGGAGTGATAAAGTACCCTGAAGGTCTCCTGTGGTATGTCTTACCAAATTTACTCCAATTGTCGGGCCAGGTCAACAACATTCCCTGGTAGATGCATTCGCCTTCCAATCATATCTCAGACATGCTCGATTGGAGAAAGATCTGGTGATCTGGCTGGCCAGGGAAGTGTTTGACAAGCTGTAAGACAGTTCATAGGAACACGCACTGCATATAGCCTGGCCTTATCTTCTGAAAAATAAGGCCAAGGTACTTAAAAAGGAACGGTAGCAAAACAGTTCTCAGAATGCTGTTGACGTACCGCTGTGCTGTAAGTGTGCCTCTAATGACGACCTAAGGAGTCCGGCTGTTAAAAGAAATGGCACCCCAGACCATAACTCCTAGATGAGGGCTTCTATGGCGTGCAATAGTGAAAGAAGGATTGGCACGCAGTCCTGGGAGTTCCCAGACACGTCTTCGATGATTGTCAGAACGCAATTGGAAGCGAGACTCGTCGATAAACACTATACGTCCCCAGTCAGCATGATTTCAACCTGATCTAGCCAAGCACCACCGTAATCTGGCTAGACAGTGTGCAGGCGTAAATGGCAGATGGCGTAGCGATTGTTACGAGCGTAAATTTCTCTCTATTAGAGGTATGTGAATGGTCTTGGTTTGCGTTCACGTACTATTGCTTGCATGAACAACGAGAAAAAAGTTTAAAAAATGGAATTTAAAAAACAAATTTTAATTAGATTTTATTTATTCTTATTGATTTCTTATGAGTGAACGCGTAGACTTTTTTTAGCTAGTGCATATATATATATATATATATATATATATATATACATATACCAGGTATATATAATTCATAAATATATATACACAGATAGCTATAGAACCTAATTATAACTATTCAAAATAGGAAATATTAGGCACAATAGTACAATAAGAAACTCCTGGTCTTAGGAACCAAGATTACATACATATATACATATATATATATATATATATATATTTATATATATGTGTGTGTGTATATGTATATGTATACCAGGTGGTTATAATTAAAATTCCTCTGTAAACCGCATCCTACAGCGGAAGCGGGGGACGGAATGCAACGAAATTTTGCATATAGGCTACACACGAGATGCGGTCACGGAATTTTGAAAAAAAAAATTGTGACGAATCTATACGCGTCCTCTATCTAATCCTCTTGGGGAATCTTTGGGCTAGTATTCGCGTTTAATTCACAGCCATCCCTCTTAAAAAGATACTCTGATTTGCCAATTATTTTGACTATATAAAGTCAGAGTTTTGTAAGTATAGAAGAAGGTGGTAGAAGCTGCTACATTCGCTACGCAGGTGAGATTGAGTAAAGTTGACTTTTGCATGTAAAGATTAAGAGTGGTGTTTGGCCACTGTGTTGAATTAGTAGATTTAAGGTTAGGAATCCATGTTAGATTATATTGAGTGAAATAAGTTATTTGCACATATTTGCTTAGTATCCATTGCCTTCTCCGTGCTACTCCTTTGGCATTCACTTATAGAATAAATTGTTGTGGGTTAAGTTGTTTGACAAATAAATAATTGTAATTATGGAAGTCTCTGGTTCTACTTTCATTCCTTCTACACCCTTAAGTAGGTAAGACGGTGATGGAGTAATTTTAGGGGCAAGTTGCTTACAAATTTAGTTCAAAATGTTCACCAGAGGGCCCTATTTCAGTAAAAACATGAAATTTAATTCAATAAATGACCCAAACTAAATACAGAAACAATATTAACAATCCAGAGCAAGTATGATGAATAATAAAATGCAAAACGGGGAAAAGCTGTCAGTTGTAGGAGAAAAATGACGAAATTTGCATGTTTGAGAAGAGAAAGCTTTTCCGAAACTTGTTTGTTTTTGTTAGTTTGTACTGATTTCCACAATGAAGAATAGTTCAAGGATAAATGTCACCGCGAATCCACACCTGTAGGGGAAATTCAGGGTGGATTCGTGGACTTAACTTAGCCCAAATGCAGCAATTCTGTGTGCTGACTGTCCCATTGAGGTAGAATTGAAATTTGTTGCTTCACATGGCCATTCGACGGTCGTGACAGATCAACAGTCATTTTGTTGAGAAAACTAACCTCTAATAAAAGACGTTGAGGCTTGTCTCTGTCAAGCAGCTCCTGGGTTTGGCGGATCATGTAGGAAACGTTGTGCATTATGATTTCTGATTTTCGTTTTCTGACTCGCTGTAAGAACAGCCTGTCTGTCGAGAAACTGCGCGAGTTACTGCCCCCAAACTCTGATGTCTGTGACTGTGCGTCAACAGCTGTCTTGACTTCATTAACAAGTTCCGGTGTGACACAATTACGGCCTTTTCCAGGTTTAACTCGTAATATATTTACCCGTCTCTTCAAATATATCTCTTAATCATGGCCCATATACCTTTAGTAGACCTTGGTCCACTCAATAGGCTCTCTCAACGACAAATTTCACGAACTGCATCAGAAGCATTCCTTAGTTTTGAAAGTGTAGAAAATGTTTAAAATATAATTATAATTTTAAAAATTATAAGCATATAAAAATAAGAATTTTTTCTATAAGAAATATTATATAATATAATATTATTAATATTATTATAATATATATAATATTATTATATATTAATAATATTATATAATATTATTATTTATTACGTTTTACGTCGCGCAAGCTATTTTCTAAAATAGTAGCTTTTATTATTAACTATAAGTTGATTTATAAATTTACATGTATTCTCAGTACACTGCAGCTATTTTTATATAAATAGAATAATAATTTTCATATCTTAATAAATAAAAAAATACATTTTTAAAAAATATTAAACAATTGCAATATTTTACAAATATTTTGAAATACAAAATATATATAATACTAAAATTAGGTAGGGTTTAAAGAGTATGATGCATTTTATAATTCTATAGAGTCTTATACATCAGAGTCTACTATTTTAGAAAATAGCTTGCACAACGCAAAAAATACTTATATTTATCATAAGCTTATGATTTTTAAAATTATTATTATATTTTAAACATTTTATACTTTTCTGAAGCCCCATTCTTTTATAAATAATGTGTAAAAGATTCAAATCATTTAATTTAAATTTAAAAGAAGTATACCTGTTTGAAAATTGTTTATATTTTCAGACCTCTAGAGAAATTTAAAACTCCTGAGACCTCGTTGAGAGTAAGTAAAAAAAAAAAAACGGTTCCAATAAAGTTAATACTTTACTTTATTGGAACCATTAATACTTTACTGTCTGATGTTTTTTCTTGTAGGGTGTTTAGTATTTATTTATGCTTTATATACTTACTTTGGAATAACAAGTTTTATTTTTTTGATCTGTCTTACAGAAATTGATTCTTTTTAGAATATCAGTGTATATAGTTTTCATATTAAGTTACTTTCGGTTTGATTTTCTTACATCTTTTAGTTTTTACTAAAGTATTACCATATATGTGGTTGATAATACCAAAATTCAGCAATAAATTATTTTCAAGTAGTGTTTTCATGGTTGACA
>BMAV01017417.1:0-97931 GCA_019973955.1 Trichonephila inaurata madagascariensis | reverse complement strand
AGACTTTTTTTCTGTCCGAAAAAGTGCGCCAAGTTCAACTTTCGTACATATGGCGAAAAGAGCCTTAATCTAAGCACGAAGTACACAATTTCCAGAGAAAATGATTCAATCTTCAACATTGTAATCCCTACATCTACTTATAATGTAATACCTTTTATATATCAAAATATTCCATAAATAAGTATTTTCATTTTAACAAGTAAAGTGATAGCTCATTTATCATTACAATATAGGAGAAAAAAGACGAAACACATGTTATACCCGAAAAATTTGATCCATTCAGATATAAAAATGAATAATGTAATAAAATCATGCTGTTCACTTCAAGACGGAGAAGCCAAATATAATAATAAGTTTGAAGTGGTTTTGTATCTGAAAAGTACTCTAAATGCGGTTCTTGTTTTTAATTTACTTGAAGTCAACCTTAAAGAAACTCATAATTTTTAAACACGTTTGAATTTACATTGACAGCAAAATTGCTAAACAGGGTTGTAAATGTATATTAATCAAAAATCTATTATTAAAATATTATTCCCCTTTAAATTTCCAATTTTTTATATCGTTAATGAATAAAATAATTTATAGAATTTTTTAAAATAGAAGCAGATATAAATGTTAATGGTTCGTACTTTTACATATCAATTATTAGGGCTCAGATACTAAATTATTTCCACTACATTTATATTATTAAAGGGACATTCATGGGTTTTTAATTGTTTCATTAGTTGCCTCAAGGGGAAAAAATGTTAATCATTGAGTGGAAAACAAAGATAAAAGCAGATAATTAGCAAGATTCTGGAACGAATTCGAATATTACAGAAATAAGTAAAAACTTAAAGTTTCTTTGGACGTAGCAATTCACGGCCACTGATTCCACTGATTAGCCAATACACAAATGAGTAGAAAACATTTATTTATTTTATTTCCTAAGTAAAATTTAAAAGTCTTAAGCACATTCCGAATAAAAAAAAAGTCCTTCAAAAAAAGAAAAGATCTGAACCCCATAAATCTCAATTTTCCTTAAAACTGAACTCCTTATTACCCATATAATACATACCCTAAAAATTAGATTGAAAAATAACACTTGCAAACCTTAATAAACACTTGAGTTGTTTCGTTTTCGGCCAGAAAAGCAGTGAAGAGGGAGAACGAGAAAAAAGAAGAAGCCTTCTCTTCAGAAAAATGAAGAAAACTTCCCTATCAGATATTCTTGAAAACGTAACAAAATGTAATCTACCTGAAGTCGACTTTCTGGCATTACTGTTGAGCTCATTTTTCATTTCTCTAGCGTTTTTCTAATTTTCTTCTTCTTTTTTTTTCTTTCTTAATTCATTTCCACTGTCGAGCCTCCCGTAAACTCACGCACCGGTATATACGTATATGCATACAGCAGACTTATTTACATAGCCTCTTCGCTAAACCTGGAAGGAATAGCTTACAGTAGATTGCATTTTGACATCCCAGATATATTACGCAAGCTCTTTCCCCAGCTCTAGGCATTCTTACTCGCATTATTAAAGGACCATAATTTAATTGAGCTCAAGTTTTCTTTCTTTCAATTTTTTTTTATTCATCATCTTTCTTTCTTATCCCTTTTTTCCGCCATTTCATTTCATTTATCTTATTTATTTATTTTTTAATATACATCCTCCTCCTCTTCTTCTATTTCTCCCTCGTACGTAAAATAGAAAATGAAGTATTAGAGAATAATAATAATAATAAATGGCAGCTGCGTGAAAGTAAAAGAAGAAAAGTGAAAAAATAATCATCTTCCTCGAGATCTCTCCGCGACTGCGCAGAAACGATGACTTGAGAAGAAAGAAGTAATGATAGAGAGAGAGAAAAAAAAAGTCAAGATGGCGGCGTCCGAGCCATGTTCTAAATGATTTCTTTTCCTATTTTCTATAACTGACAAAGACAAATGAAGTGGCGGGATTTCCATCTGCCTTAATTTAGCAAATCGATTTCCGAGTAATGCCTTTTTATGCGGGCATTTATTTCACTCTGCGCAAGGCTCTATATTAAGATTTACAAGGCCCCTTCGCCGCGGGGAAGAAAAAGGGGTACGGATTCAGTTAAATAATGGATCGGGATGAGCGACATATTCTCGGGATGAGTTATTCGATGAAGCATAAATAGATTTGAAGATACCGAGGGATTGAAGGATGAAAAAACGGTAAATAGGATTACTTTTATCTTTGCACACCAGAATGTTCTTGCCAAGCTGTAAATTAAGTCGTGTTTCTCCTGACTTATATTTCTTTTTCCTTTAAGCGCCTTTCTTTGTTTATACACGTTTTCTCCTTTAGGTTGACATTTATGTGAATACCTTGCTGCAAAATAAGAGATATTTTTCCGAGAGCTGTAATAACTCGGTAAAAAATTGAAATGATTCCAAGGAGCATAAACTTTGAATGAGAAGTGGCTGCGAAGTTGCAACGAATGTATCCGAGTTTCATTCGGGAAGAGGAAAAAGACCAACTAACATAAAAATATATTTCTTTCTTTCTCTCTGAATATTAGTTAGGATGAGTGAAATGAAAGCCAATATATTACTAGAAAGTAAAATTTATCTGTTTGGGGAAGAGATATAATAATATTAACAAGTTTTCACTTGAAAATGTTTGACGCCAATGGAAATTTTAGAATCCAATTGACTGTTTAACAATTAAAGAGAATTTAAATCATTCTCTAATAATATAATTATTTTTATTTTAAGTAAGATATGTCTTTTATATCCTTAATTTTATATAAATCCAATAATATATGCGATTTATTATTTTGAATGAAAACCTTAAAGAAATATTTATGTAAAAAAAAAGGTAAAAATATAGTTGTATCTTAATTACTATAATATCAGCAAAAAATAGTTGGACGGTTTAAAATAAACACAGCGGAATCATCCTCTTTTTGGCTTACTACGCTAATTTTTAAGCTAGTAGCCGTTGTCTCCTTAACTAAAATGCCTACTTAGGACTAAAATACTTAAGTTTTCTTATTACCATCCATACTGTATCTAAACCATGTATACTATATAGTATATATATGTGTTTTATATACTATGTATGCTCTATGTTTAATATATACTGCATCCATAAAATTTAATTAAGTATTTGTTATTAATGATTAATTTTATTAATTAATGCTAATTATTTATTCAATAATTAGTTTTTTACTGTGTTTTGTTCCCGAAAATCGACAAAATCAAAAGGAGCATGATACAAGAATGGTGAACTTTCGACCCCGGAACCCCCTTGAAAAATTCCTGTGTGTGTGTGCGCGCGCGCTACTGATACTACGTATACGTTTCAGCTCGAATGATGAATTTCCATCCTCATCATTTGACAAATGATGATCAAAATTCCTCATTTGAGCCTCATCATTTAAGAAATGATGTGTCGATGATTCTAAAAGCTCATCTAATAATTCAATACCTTTTGTATCGGATAAAGTTTTAAAAAAGTCTTATATGTCTACTGCACTGCAAAAATGTTACTTTGATGGGAATATTGAATCAAATTGATTCATCAAACACTTTGAGGAGAAATAATACGTTACTTTTCCCCATGATGGATTCAAATTAATAGATATCAACTGTTTAATACGATTCCTCTAGAACAGGGACACTCAACCTTTTTTCCGACCGAACCACATACATATAGTTAGCATTTCACGCGGTCAACATGAGTATAATGGGGAAAAATACTGTAAGACCAAAGCAGCACTGGACAAAACAAAATTGATCAAAATACTAAAACTCTCATTTTCAGTTTTTATTTCAATACTTTATAAACACTTCTATCAAATACACACAAAAAATATTTACTTTTATGCATTTTTACTGAGTTATGGGGTAATTTCGATTTCTTCTCCTCCATGACCAAGCCTATTGTTTACTTTCTACTGTCAAAAAAGCAAATTTATAGAAAATTGACAGACTTTATTTCTTCATCGATAGCATTTTCCTCTAAATTTTTAGTACATTGTTCTTAAATAATTGAATTTTTTAATGCAATGGGCAATAACCGGACTACTTAGAAAAGACCACAGGATCATATGCGGCCCACGGGCAGCAGATTGAGTATCACTGCTCTAGAAGGTGCAATGATAGATAAATAAAGAATTAATCTTGTTTTTTGGTAGAGCTCTTTATAGATGTCATGGGTTAGACAGTGCAACATTCACAATGCTAAGTTAATAAATCCCTATAGGTATACAACATCAGATAAAGAAACCAGTGGCGTAACGTACACCCCCGCATTGTGGGGGTCCGGGGTTCTATGGGGCTTAATGCCGGACCTCAACAAAGTACCTACTTACTTTTTGTAAAATCTAACTTGAGGGCCCAAAACCTGACTTTGCAGGGGGTTCCAAAGGTCCTCCGTTACACCACTGAAAGAGCAGAAGCAGAAGTACAAAACTAATTTAACAATTCAGTAAACTTTATTATTTAGCTTTATTTATTTTAATAATAGCAACGAGTTGACCAGTTTTTTGCGGTGATTTCAATAGTTGTCGTTTGGTATTTCAAATTACGAAGTCAAAAGTTTTAAATGTACAACAGCTTTTCTCAAACTACGGGGCGTGCCCCCCTTGGGGGTGTGACGATTCTTCGAGGGGGGCGCGAGCACATTGAAAAGTCAAAAACAAAAGATTATTTACAAATTATTAATTTACTGAAAGTAAGCAAACAAAATATATTCTGACATAATAAAAAATTAAATACGCACTTACACTCATATATACTTATAAAGGTATCAGTATTACACAATTTATTTTATAGTTAATTTAACAATACTAAGTTAAGAACAAGTTTAATAATTACCAGTGACCCCATGGGATTGTCATATATAAAATTATATACAAAAAGTAACACTTATCTTTACAATTTGTACTGCTTATAATTAATCAACTTCCGATTAAAATTTACGAGACTCATTTTCCACGTAGGGGCGCGTATATGGTGTATAGGAGCACATCAATCACACTCACTCGCCCCCCACGGGCAGCCATTTTGAGCCACTATCTTCACTTCCCAGCAACCAATAAGAAGACTCTCTCTTTGCCGAACTCCTTTCTCCAAAAAATCTTCCAGAAGCCAAGTTCCAAGCCTTGAAGCCCCGCCCACTGACCCGCCACCTAAGTCCAGTAGCCACGAAGAACACTTCTAGCATGAAAATTCCACAAAAGCCATTTCATCTAGCAGATATGGGATTAAGGGTTCCTAGAAATCCAAATGCCCGCAGAACTTTCCTCAAATAAGGTGTATGGGGGTGAAGAATAAAGAAGAGCAAATAATCGAAATAAGTAAATCCTTCGCAAACATTATCAAGGTCCTTTTATTGCATTCCAGAGCTTTCGGAATAATTATATGGATAGCAGTGCAGAGAAAAGATCATACTTCGAAAGACATATATGTACGTCAAGGGAAATTAATGCTTTGACTGAGCGAGACGTTTATATACGCCGGTGGAACTTAAGAAGTTAAGGTCGTATTGTAGTTTTAGCGTCGAAGTTTAGTATTATTGAATGCACAATAGATTGTTATATTGTATGAGGGGATGTGAGGAAAATTATGATTGAATATTGGGTTGCGAATATTGAAACTTTGAGAAACACAGATGTACAGGGTGATTTTTTTCAAAAAAATTGATGCTATTCAGAGCTATCTAAAAGCTCTATGTAACATCCATAACAGCACCAAATTTGGTGTGGGGTCTAATAAAGACATGTTAAGTAAGACTGGGTAAAAAATTTTAGCTACAAAAATTGTCCATATAGGGTATTTATAGTGCTGTAATAGTTCAGCATTTTGAGGATAAGCATAAAACACGGGCATGAAAGTAAAATTCAAATTTATTCATTCATATGCGAAAGCTGTTACAGTAATATGGGCTATAAAAACATGCAGACAAGGACATTCTCAGCCAAAGTAAGTGAATATATGACTTATTATATATTACTAGAATGCACATTATTGGTAAAGCTGTACATATTACCAAAATCATCCACAGTTCCTTTTTTAGAAGGCGACAGAAGTTATGTAAGAAAATGGTTGCTAAATATGCCGTATTTACTTAAAATAGCGAACAATATATCAAAATACGATAATTTCTGAAAGTGTTTTGGAAGAAAATAAAGAAATAAATTAAAGCCTTTTCATTTCTTTCTTAAGGTATCCGGTGGTTTAAAAAAATGGAGATATGGAATTTTTTTGTGTTTTTAGATTTATTTAGTACATATTAAAAAAGGGCCAATATTAAGAAGAGAAAAATAAATTATTGCAACTAAAATGGGAAAAAATAGGTAAACATTGACAAAAAATTATATAAACGGGGCCCGCTTTGTACAAATAGTAAATGAACAAATTATCAATTTTTCAATTTGTATGTATTACTTTGTTATTCCTTTTTGAAATGACCTTCAGGACAAGAAATATTTTGATTTTTACAAAAACTAGAGCACTTTATCTTAGTTATTATATGAAATTGCTTAAAAAAACAGTGATTATATTCACTTAAGGACTGTAAATTTTGTAATAAAACGTGATTGATAAATCTGAAATTTAAAGCACTTCTACTGTTATGCAGAACACACACCAAAACTTTAGCAAATTGTTTAAAAAAATTTTTTGAGCAATCGCTGTCCTCGTTTGAGGTTTTCGACAAAAACACATTTCGAGAAAAATGCATTTTAAAGTTTGACATCTGTAAAATCATGGCATATGCTTTTACTAAAACACTTGTAGTTTTTGTTCTAATGAATGGAAAATAAAAAAACTTGGTATTTTTAAAAGGCTAATATGATTGTCTATAAAATAAAATCGTAAAAAAATTATCAGTTTTTTTAAAAAAAATCATGATTTTAGGGTAGTTGGATATCTTAAAAATTTTCATCCACGAATGAAGAGAACATGAAATCAGTTTTTTCTTCCATATTGTACAACCGAATAAAGAAATTGAGTACATTCATGCTAAACAGAACAACATTGCTCATTTTATGTTGCCTTATAGTCTACAAATCTTTTTATTTCATTTTATTTCCACATGCCAATGCTTCGTAATCTTTTACTGAGACAACTGAAGCTTGTTACAAATCTAACTTGGTAATCACGAAATTGAGTAATTAAAATTCATCAACACAAAGATACAGCATTTAGATGCCGGTAAACTAGTTTTATCTACGGAGAAATTATAATTACACTTTTCACAAAAATAATTACTGGAGCATACGAATCTATGGTTGCCAAAACGCACGAACAAGATTTGCAAGTTTTATTAAAATTTTCGAATATTCTGAGATATTCCTCGGCATTCACGACGGTGTTCCCCTTTGACACATACAATGGGAGGGTGAACCACTCCCTTCGACTATCGTCTGATCTCCGGTTGGAATTGAGAGTCAACGAACCGAAGTGAATTAAATGGAACAAGGAAGGCGCGCGAACCGACCTGTGTCACGTGACGTGAAACAAACACTAACGGTTGCTCAGCGAAGCAAGAAATGAGAAATGCGAATGAATTTCCTTTTCATTTTAGTTCGGGGTGTGTGGCAACGGGCTTTCTTTTTCGTGCAACGTGTCCTTCAACTCAATTAGGCGAACCTTGATTTTATTGTCAGACCCGCGTGTCTTACGGCTTAAAACACAGACTAATAATCCCTCGATGGAATTAAAATAGGGATTAAATCCAACCGTCTACGCGAAGCAAAAGTTTTCCGCGTCTTTTGCTGTGACACTATTTCTTAAAAGTTCCCTAAAAGCGAAGGAGAATGGATCCCAGGGATTTTGGGAAGCGTAATTGTTTAAGAAAATTTCTAATTGATCGCGTAATCCCGAAGCGCCGGCGAAGTTATTATTTACAATGTATAGCTACTGAATACAAAATTAAGGGTGTCTATTCTTGTTATGATATAACAAAAGATTACAAAGTGTCCGCGGCGGCGCTCGTGTTTAAAAGATAATTCCCTAAAGGACTACATCGGCTCAAAGGCTTCACGAAAGCTACTTTTATTGGGGATGAAAATAGCCGGCATATATTTCTTTCCTTTTTTTAAATATTTTTATAGAATATAGTTAAAGCAAGATTTTATATTTATCTTCTAAAATATAATTTTAAAGAAAATATATTAAATTTAGAAAGACATTTAAATAATATAATTTATGAAATCGTAAATTATTTACAAAACATTGTCTTCTTAACAATACTTTCCCTTCTTCAGTCATAAATAATAAATCTTGGTACAAACCAACTTATGATTCTTTTCTCATTAAGGTAACAGAGTACAATTCAATTGATGAAAATCGGTAGAAAAAGTCTGAAGGAAATGATATTAATTATACGATGATATTAAAGGTTAAATAAATTTTGGTCACAGATGTAATGCATACATAAAAAGGAATAAAAAGGCTGACAGTTGCAGGAAAAATGTAAACGAACACAAAAACGTTACATAAAAAGTTGAGTAGTTTTTATCCTTCCGTAGTGCGAATATTGTTTTTGTAATATGTGCCACAAGTCAAAAAATTTATTTTGCTTAAATAATCTATATATTTTTATATAATCTCATCAAATTTGCAAGCTCTAAGAAACCCAGAATTATAACTTTTATGTTCATTTTCATTCACATCCCATTGCAAATATAAAGTTTAAGCTAATTTATCTTTAAAAAAATCACTAGTTTTTCTTCATTTCAATGCTAAGATTTTTTTCTATTGTACCAAATACCTAGATATTTTTTCATACTATTGTTATTCATGCGTAACAATATTTGTAATATGGTACATATGGTATGTATTTTTTAATCTTCTTATTTTTAAACTTATTGCTTAGAGACAATTCCTTTCCTCAAATAACATTAATTTAAATTTCTTTAATGTAATCTTTTGAAGAACCAAAATTGTTCCTCAAATAATCCGCTAAATATACAGTCTATTTAAAATATCTTGTATTCATGACGCTATTTATTGGTAAGAGATTAATAGCTAACATAAGTGAGTGGAGTCCTTAAGTTGTCGAAAATATTGGACTAGAATTCTGAAGTATGATATCAAGAATAATCTTTAATACCTTGTCGAATGTATTTGAACAGTAATCACAATATAGAGTTTATTAAGCCTGAGAGTTGTTGAAGATAGAGAATAAAGATGATTAGTTGCTGCAGAAATTTTTTCTCGTCGATGTCACATTGATCAATGTAAGAATGTATAACTCATTGATAAACATGGAGTTCGATTGTGAAATTTCGCGTCCTTAATTATGTATGCTGTGATAAACGACATTAAATAATTAATTGTTAGAAATCCCATATCACATCAATGAGATGAAACCTGCCTACTCCCAAAATTCAAATGGCAATGCTTACATTCAGAATTAGTGATAAGTACCTTCAATTACAAATATAGCCACGTTGGCATCATTTTTGGCGACTTAAAGACCATTTTGGTGATTTGCGTTAAAACTTGGAAAGGTTTTTTTCTCACATTTTAAATCATTCAGTTGAACTGAAATTTCATTTACACGATTGTTTTGGATGACAATACGATACTTTAATGATAATTAATAAGAATTAATTACCACTTAACGTTGTAATTATGTCCTATGCATATCCATATTTGTATTAATTTTAACTATTTAATAAAAGTAACTAAAATAAAATTTTTCTTTGTCGATTTAAGTAGGAATTGACTTAATTTTTTTATATTACTTGTTTTTATACACATTGTTGAAATATTTGCCTACTTTTGCATTATTAACATTTTCTTTGTGGGGCAACAGTAAAAATTGAACTATATATACTTGTGCATCTGGCATCTTAGTGTGTGTGAGTGAATGAAGAAATCTCGTGATCTTTGATCTACGTATTCAAGTAATGCTAAGAGGTTATGTTGTAGATTCTGTGGATACCTGTGGAGCGCTCTTCGTTAGTGGCCTGGCTCTTTTCAATGTTAAAATTAAGATAGATGTTAACTTCTTAAGATCTGTTTATTATTTGCTGTCGCACACCCCCATCAAGTCCGTTCACACATTTTAATACATGTTGTTGTTACTAATCTCAGATTGTCTACCAATTTAGACAGTCTCCATGAATCCAAAATTCTCTAAAAATATCTAAAAATAAAAGGCCCTGAAGAAATTCGTCTCCTTTAAAATTCAAACAAATCAAGATCTGGGCAGGTGAGACCAGATCGAAATAATACCAGTGATATTCTGGGAATATCTTATGACCCTTACAAAAAGGGAGTGATTTTTTTATGGTCGCCCATAAAGCGTGAAAAGACAGTCTGATATTTCCAAGGCATAAGCCTCCTGGAGTTCTTCCGCAGTACCAAGGGCGACTAGGAGGAGTTATTTCAAGTTCATTGAGACCAATCTTATTAAGTGAGGATAATTCGCTAAACGTAAGAGTCCCTAAAAGGATCACTCCTTCCTCAGCCACAGTCCTTGCCTAGAAATTAGTCCTCTCATTACCATCAATCTCCACGTGGGATGGCACCTACTGAAAATGTACATGCCACCTCATGTACATTTAATACATGTGGTCAATATATGTGGTTTGACTGACAGATTATTAATGTATCACCAAGAAACAACACAAGAATTATTGACGATGGACCTAGCAATTTTGTACCATGTTCCGCTGTGACTTTGAGTTAGTTAGTCTGCTTAACCAATTCAGAGGTTACCCCATTCGTAAGATTTTGACTTGGATCTGATATGAGGGTGTAGAGGCATAGCAACTTACAAACACAAATATAACATTCTGTATTTTACTTTATTGATTAATTAGCCTAAGTATGTGATGGAAAGTTGATAATTTCTGTAGGCGAACACGCGCATTTCTGATCGCCAAGTGTGGTCGGCAGACCTGTCATCATGAGCTCTGAACGTTCTACGGCCCGGTTATGTTGCAGATTTTGCCAGGATACCCTGTACTTTCTCGTAAATTTCTATTATTCATACTTTTTATCAATCATCTATTGCTTTGCTTTTGTTCGGTGTTAGAATTTAAAAGCTCTTAAATCAGCGTGGTCTGTCCCCGTTGTCTGTTGGTTTAATCTGCTCTCAATTCCAAACTGATGTAAAGAATTAAACCTCACTTACTTGTCATAACCAGGCACTTTTACAATTCTCATAAACATTAGCAAGTTCTCGGAGTAAACTTGGGAAATATTTCTTTAAAAGAAATGGTAACTGGGTGGGGGGTCAATAAAAATGGGTGGGTTATATGGCCCTACAAAAATATTACTACTGTTAAATAGCTCTGTTTCGAATCCCTTTATATAATAATACACCCATGTATGTCATGTTTCATTTGTAAAAGAAAGTGAAGAACGTTCAATAACCTAACCCGGGAGTGATCACGTGGGGCACGGATTCACCCCAGCCTCACGAAATCTTTAATTGTAGAAAAAGTGTTTATTTGTTACCAATGACGTTATCAGTATCCTCCTATACAACAGTCTTCATGGGAACTAAAATGTATTTGTTACATATTTCCTTTTGGGGGAGGGGGGTGAACGTTTATCTGCAATCTTAAGGTATTTGAGATGACTGAGTTCCCCGCGCTACCACGTTTATACCAAAATATTTTCTGTGAACAGGCTACATTTTTCCATGTGAACGACTTAATGCCTTAGATTGCTGTGTTGTACAACTAATTGTGATTTATAAATGTAAATTAACAGATTATAAAAAAAAAAGGAATGGGCATCTACGATCTATGTTAGAGGATGCTGAAACATATCAAGCAGGAGAAGAACCTGATGAAATAATGAATATTAATCCTGATAGCTAAAGTAAATTTGAGAAAAGTGATGAACGTGAAGTGTCTGTTGAAAGGAAAATGTTCAAATGCTACCTAAAAAACTCCATCAAGAAAGGTATAAAGCCACAACAAAACCACACAAAAATATGACACACTATGCACTGTCGCACTGTCAAAAAGACACAAAAATGACAAGTTCAACATGATATTTGTTGATCATGAAAAAACTACAATAATTTGAATAAAATATGACACTTTTGCCTGTAAATATCATTCCTGTAATGTTTGTGAAAAGTGTCTGTGATTTCTGTCCTTTATTAAAATCACGTACATTTGAAACATTTTAATTCAGTTTGATTCGGTTTTTCGCAAATTATCAAAAAAAAAAAAATAATAATAATAATAATAATAGTAAAAAGTCCTTAAAAGCAGTTAAGTACACTTTCTATATTAGTTAAATTATTCACTGAAATTACGATTTTTATCGTGTACAATAAAAGTAATAATAAAAAATGTTTGGGGTGACTCCGTGATCCCGCGCGTACACTAACGTTAGCATAAAGTGCTCGACTGCTTTCAGGTTAAAGAAAAAATTCAAAGTCATCTTCACAAACAAGTTTTCTAAAAAGAAAAATTTTAAGTCAATTCCAACTTACATCAACAAAGAAATATTTTATTTTAGCTACTTTTATTAAATAGTTACAATTAATATAAATATGTATATACATATGACATAATCACAGCATTAAGTGGTAACTAATTTTTATTAATTATCATTAAAAGTATCGTATTGTCCTTCCAAAACAATCGTGTATATAAAATTTCAGTTCAACTGAATGCCGTGAGAAAACAACTTTTTCAATTTTGACACAAGTCGCCAAAAAGGACGCAAACGTGGCTGTATTTGTAATTCTTTAAATAATTAGTTTTAATCGATTGATTTTATTAAACTATTGTATTGCCATCCAAATAATCCCGTATTTAAAATTTCAGCTGAATTGAGCGCTTTAAAATGTATTTTATTATTGATTGAAAATTCCACCAAGATAAATAAATAAATAAATATATAGAGAGTTTGACCTAACAGTGTGTGTAGGAATTGAAAAAGAAATCTGTCGAAATAATCTGTTACAAAGTGATGAAAACATCTGAGCCGTCACCCTACTGTCCGCGAACTTCCACACTTCACCCATATGAGTAATTTGAGCCTCGACAGATTCAATGATCCTTAGTCTCTCAATATGGTGGGTATTTAGTATTACATGAACGCTGTACACAAGTTCGTGATTCCATTGTCAACCTTCTATCATATGAGAACGCGAAAATGACTACGTACTGTTATATTTATGAGTACTCAGATGACATTAAAATCTCTAAAGTCTAATTTAATTTCATTTAAGTTTTTCTGAATTCTGACAAAGAAAAATATATTGTTCTCAAGATAACTGATATATTTATTATGAATAATCACTAAAAATATTACACAAACAATTCGTTACCAACTAACACGTAATCTACTAATCTTTTATAAATATATATAGAGAGTACTTCAGTTTGTACATGGGACAAAATATAATTTCATTCGTGAATTGTTAAGGCGTTCGTTATAATAAAATATCCATTTTTTAGACGCATTTCTAGCTTACCTAAGACTTCCTAAATTTTTTTTAAAAAAAGAATTAGAATTTGCTGTACACTTTGAAGTCATTGTTAACTTCACTTTGCTATGAATTAAGTAGATTACTACTACTAGTAATTCAAAATGATTTTGTAACGTTTTATGGTGGAGGAAGCTTGCAGACAAATTAGTAACAACTTGTAATTCGAAATGCAAATGATCCTATTCATTCTAAGTATAGGCATTATATATGTATACGGCGTTTCAAAATTAGTGATTTACATATTCTAATTGAAAAGCTATTTGATTTTCACTATTACGCAACAGAAGATCCTTCAATTTATATGAAAATAAATAAAGATAAAAGAAGAGGTTAATCATTATATTTAAATATTTATTTACATATACTCGTATGAAGTTTACTCAAATGAAAAGTGGACACGTGCAATTGAGTCTGAATGATTTCAGCTACAGCAGCGCCACCGAACATGGATATAAAGGGAGGAAGGAGGTGTACACCATATACGATGTGCAATAATGAAACCTTTTCGTGGTAGGGGATAGATCAAAAGTAAAGTTGTGCTGTTCGTATATGCGTCCATATCGGAACAATACACGATACATCTATCAGGGAAAGGGGGCAGTCTATTGAGAGTATTCCTCAGCTTAAACAATTGAGGCGAAAGTTTTCGTGAAGGGTGGCAAACAATATCCCATCTCCATGACATTTCCGGCCCAAACATCTCCCATAAAACCCAGACAACCTTAAAAACACCCACTGTACAGTCCCGATTTGTCTCTCTGAAACCTTCCACACTTTTCTTCCACTCAAGAGATCATTACATTTCCATTAGGATGATGAAGTGAAGAAAGCTATGCAGGATTTCCTCGTGAATTAATCACGATCTTTCTACTGAGAAGGCATAGGCCTACTGTCGAAACAATGGGACTTGTGTCACAATGCTCATGGCGATTTATTTTGATTTCTAATAAAAGTATTCTTTTTATTCAGCTAGTACACTTTTTATTTGGGCAACCCTTATATTTCTATTAGAATTTGAAAGCGACATCACGGGTTTTTTTAAAGAATTTCTTTTCTTTTACTCCATGGGAAAGTTTAACTCATGCATTGAGTTTAGTAGCATATCAGGTTCTAATTGAATCAAGGTATTTCAAACGATTGTCATTTTATGAAAAATAAGATATGACACACTGACAGAAGATAGAAAGGGCTTTGAAAGTCGTCAGGTGGCATGCACTGTAAGAAGAAGGTTCAGGTGTCATCTTTAACATTTTACCATGATTCGAAATTAAAAAGTCTGCTTCTCTAACAGCCTTGTTGTGTCTCCAGAGACTGATATTTCAATTTAACCCTTTATCTACAGCATTATGATTTACTGTAGAGTTTTTTTTCATGCAATATTATTTTCTTTGGGGGGATCACAAAATTGAAAATTAAGAGATATACATAAACAAAATACTCAACTTTGGGAAATTTAATTTGTTAGAGCTAATTAATTAATTAAAGATATTCCACTGTAAAATTAATTATATACATTGTTCACTTAAAATAAAGAGTTAAATCGTTTTCTAAGGTCCTCATTAACATACAAAAGAAAATAAGTCACTTGAATTTTTTCGGGATAAAAATGATAATCTTTGCAATCCGCTGAAAACTCCGTCAGCTGAAAACGCAAATTCTGCTATAAAACTATTCACCTTCCCCGCTAAAATACTTATCATAGAACCAGTGCTGCCATTTATCTTGGAAGAGTGAATTTCAAAGGATATTCCTGCTAAGTATTGTCAGAATATTCGTAAAATTGGTTATTCTATGTTATTTTAAAGTGAGTGGTACTTATAAGTACCATCGGTAGATAAAGGGTTAACTTATTCCATATGTGTATAAAACGCATTTTTTTCTTTTATTATCAGTCAATCGAAATCTGAATATTGAACAAGTAAAATAATATGAGAAACCATTTAATCAAAAGTAAATTAGATTATTTTATTATTGTAGTAAAAGAAGATAATTGTACTCATATTCTATTAGTGAGTGTATATTAAGGATGCACACTATAATTCAGCACGAGGGCTATTGGCAACGAACCTTGCAATTTTGAGTCTCGGTGAAGAGACGAGGACGAGAGAAAAACCTGACCTAACATCCTCTCTCCAAAATACCACACCAATGGGAGGACTTTGAGCCTCAATATACTTAACGTGCATCAGCCCCTCTCCATGGTGGGACCGGTGATATTGTGGCTCAAACTGAACTGAAACTGAAATTAGATAATCGCGGGCACCGGCGCCGCGAGGCGCCTCTTCCCAGAAGAGTGGGAGAAAAAGAAAGAACCGTGTGAATGAAAAAGTGGACAAATAACGAGATCTCACTGGAAGGGTGAGGAATGAGCGAAGCCCCAAAACGCAGCGACCTATCGAAGCAGGGCGCTGGTGGGGTGGAGTGGAAGAGCGCAGGAAGGGGTACGGGGAGGCCAGAGGCCATCAATCAAGTCGGTGACAGTTCGCCGAACGGGCAATCTGGAGGGATGCAATGTCGCGAGACTGCTTCGAATGTTGTGGGGAGTGTGAAAAGAGTGATTTATGTCGTGTTATGGGGGACGGAGGGGGTTTCTCCACTTCGTTGAAGAGTATGCATACTTAATTTTTGGATGAGGATAAGTGAACAATGTTTGTGCTGTGGCTCAAACTCATGACACGCCGGCCACGAATTCGTGACCATAGCCACTAGGGGGGTATTCTATAAGAATAATTGCCAACTGTATTAATATCACTAAATTGATATATGCAGTTGAATACTAATATTCTATTACATTTTTTTTTTCTTTTTTTTTGTAAATGTAAAGTTGTTAGAGTTGTATTCTGAAGAGAAAAAAGTAACATGAGCAAGCTCATTTTAAATTATGTTCTCTCCAACAGTTCTATGCAAATATTTGATTGCAAATAATATAGTTCCTCAGATTATATCAGTTCAGATAAATGATGATGACTTTGTTTTTCAATTCCTACTATTAGCTCACACTCTCTATATTTATTTAACTTGGTGGAATTTTCAATCATTAATAAAATACATTTAAAAGCGCTCAGTTGAACTGAAATTTTAAATACATGATTATTTTGGATGGCAATACATTAACTTAATTATAATTAATAAAAATTAATTGATTGATTATTTAAATAATTACAAAAAATAAAAACCGTTGGCATTTTTTTTGGCGATTTTGTGTAAAAACTTGAAAAGGTTTTTTCCTCACGTTTTAAAACTTCAGTTGAACTAAAACTTTATTAAAACCGATTTTTTTGGATGACAATAACGATATTTTAAATGATAATTAATAAAATTAAATTACCACTTAATGTTGTGATTCTGTCTTTTTGCATATACATATTTATATTAATTGAAACTATTTAAAAAAAAGTTTAAAAAAAAAATTTTTCTTTGTTGATCTAAGTAGGAATTAAAACAATTTTTTTTTATATTACTTGTTTAATCGGAACTCAAGAATTTTATGTATTTGGAATGGAGAATGAAACAAATTGTACAAAGGGTGTTGCCGAATTCAACCAACAAATCCAGAGCGGTGACAGTTGGCAGCACGAGGACGACGTGAACAAAGAACAAGTGGTCGCACGATGTGAGGACCACGTTTAGTTGGAGAGATCCACAAAAACAGTTATGACGGGTATGACGTCGAGTGGAATGAAAAGGGGCAATAAGAGTTAAGGAATACATTTATTAGTCGTACAGCATGCGAAGAATGTATCATAAGAACAAAGCATCATAGCTCGACGTCAGAGAAACAACTACAAGTGGTTTTCACAGGAATTTTTTAAAGGAAAATGTTTTTGGGCATAGAAGCTGACACCAAAAGACCAAAGGGCTTTTTCGGGTGCCCTTAAAAAAATCCGTCCCGCTGGTTTTCGATCCATGCCGGGGATTTCCCCTCTGTAGCTACAGTCGTCTCATAAAGCAAAGGAATTTCAAAAATTCCCCCAAAAAAGAAATAAAATAGATTAAGGGTTTGGGGGGGGGCAAAATAACAGCTACACAGCTTCCAGTTAACTTTCCCAAGAGCATGGAGATACTTGGGCACTGAAATAAAAAAAAATGTGCTGGTGTAAAATCGTGCGTAAACCACACATTCTGGTGTGCAGTGGGAAAATTCCCCCTTCAAATTCCCAAAAGGGGGGAATTTGGGCCAAAATTTTGCATATTGCAAGTTTTTAACCCCTTCCAGGCTCACAATCCCCTTCATTCCCGGGAGGGTCTTCCGTTTCTGGGTGAAACGGTTCTCCCGCGGGAAAATCCCTGCAAATCCGGGGAATTTTCATTGGAATTTTAAAACGGTTTTAAAACCTTATTTGTGGGCCCCCGGTTTTATTCATCCCCCGGGGTGCCAAAAAAACACCCTCTAAATTTTTTTGATCGAAATTTGGGAACCCCTGTAATATACCCCCCCAAGAATTTTTTGTTATTTTGGAAACCCCCTTTTTTTTCCCTAGAATCAAAAACGGGACGAAACAGAAGAATATTCGATAAAAATTGAGGAACGAAAATGAAAAATAAATTTTTGGATGAGTTGCCTTCAATCAAATTTAATATGAGTGGTTTCTATGGGAATCGGGTATATACCTTCACTAGCGTTTGGATTTCGTTCCCTGCGTCACCAGTGTCATTTTGACACCGCGATATAAAATATATAAAGTAATTGCTTTAACGCAATAATTGTAGGACTACTGTTCAATAGGCTTTAGTTTGAAGACTTTTTAATATTATTTCACTTAATTATATTATATATTATGACCCTTTATATCATAAAAAGATTGGCGTTCATGTTATGTTTCGCTAAGCTTGTTAGACCAATGCTTTGTCGTAAAACATTTCGAGTCGCAAATCTGCCACCGGAACATTACTATTATGCGATATCCATTCCATGCCATCCCTAGCGACATATATATCAGGATTCACTGGAATATTATTAATTACATCAGCACTTTCTTCAGATTCTTCGCACTGTCACTTTCCTTCAATCTTATGTCTTCATCGGAATCTAAATTAGAGCCAATTCTCTCTCTCTCCCTCTCTCTCCCTCTCTCTCTCTCTCTCTCTCCCTCCCTCTCCTCTCCCCCTCTCTCTCCCCTCTCTCCCTCTCTCTCCCCTCTCTCCTCTCTCCCTCTCCTCTCTCTCTCTCTCTCATTCTCAGAAAGCTCTTGAAAAAATTAAAAATTTCATCAGTGGTTATACCAGGGGTTGGCAATCTTTAAGCGTTAGCGTGTCTAACCTATCTACCAATATGATTCAGCGTGCCACATAGTAGTGCATATTTTAAACAATTCAGTTCCCGTGATAATGAATGCAGAATTAGAGAACAGAGGTCAATGACTTTTGATTACAGTTTTTTTATGTATTAATTTTGCATCATTTTTAAAGATATTTCTTAACATAAAAACAAACCGCGTAAAATATAACTATTTATTCAATAACAACAAAAAAAATGGTACATATTTTTATATATTTTTAAACATATTGATAAAAGTAATAAATAGACAAAGTAAAATATAAGTATCTCCCTTCATTACATTTAAATAAAAAGGTAAATAAAAATTTTAAAGTGAACCTAGTGTGCTTGCACCCTCTGTACTTTCATAGCGCAAAATCAGGGATATAATTTTTGACTTACAATATGACACGATTCGAAACATTCAGTTGTTAAACAATTTCTTTGCGGACTCATAATATTTTTGATATGAAGAATTTTTTTTACTTTGATTTGTAGAACCAAAAGTATAAAGCAGATTACAATTTTCTGTCTTCAAATAATTAAATCTCTCCAGCAATAGCATTCAATAATTTACATAATAGCTATAAATTTATCTTTTGAGTTATCTTTCCGGATTTTTTTTCCAATTCCGTAAGCAACCATAATTCTAAAGATGTTTGTCTATTAAGGACCGTTGCACATTTATCAGCTTCCATCCACTCAAAAATTGACAAATTTGCACGTGTCGTATGTAGCACTCGTGCCATAAGTTGCCGACCCCTGGGTTAGACCTTTTCTAAAAGCCAGCGTTGCACGTTGTCTGCTCTGCACTAAGTTCGAAAATCGAATGAAAGTTTTTTTTTTATGAGCAGATAAGTAAATACTATGTAACGAAACACTTAGACACAACAATTTTAGTATAATTGATTCATTTCCATTGTGAACTCAATAAAAAACACTGTGTTCAAGGTAAAAAAATGTGCGATAGAACTTTGGGAATTTTGTTTTACTAATGGTATGTACTTAGTGCACTATATATTGTTGAACGACAGCTTTTTATAATGATAAATTGCCTTGGTGTTGAAATGACACCAGCGGGTGTTCTAGGAATATTTAGTTGGAAAATCACTCCTAATTAACCTAGAACCACAAAACTTGTCCTGTGTAATCACCAAGAAAAATGATCAAAAGTCATGAAAAATTATCAAATTCCCTGTAAAAAAGCGGAAAGGAAAACAAAGTAAACAGGCTCCTGTGTCAAATTCACACCGACGGACGTTCTAGTGTTAAGTCAATGTAGCCACACAATGGAGAAAATAAATATCGTTTCAATATCAATTATTCTGTCGAATACTGAATCATTGCTGTATTACAGATAATCTATTGCAATCCTTTTTAAATCTAGAATTGCATTCTGGACAGGAACTCAAAATTATGAAGTCCATCAACAAACTCTCTAAAGCAGTGGTTCTTAAATTTCTGATCACGCAGCCCCCTTTTATGTATCTACCTGACATTGCGGACCCCTAAAATTTTGAACACCACTACTCGACTCCTAACACATAGCTAAGTAATTTAAAGTTCCCTCAACAGTTCTTGTGACTACCTCTGCTATTTGTACAGACATTTTTAACACTTATTTTCTTCCTTTAAAGAATCAGTAGATACCTAATTATATATATATGTATGTAAAAATATTACAAAATACTAGTTCCTAATAAAAAATGTAAGCGTAATGCGATTAAGAAAATCGAAATCATGGATGCAATCGTCATCGTATTGGGACGAGTGCTACGTTAATTCAGTTATTAAATCTTTGCACATGTATTTCTACTATATATTTTTTTGAAAATACACAGAAGTGCTACTAAATTAGGGATACCTACCTAGTAACCAGTTGGGCATCCTGTGGCTTGATAACCGCATGAGGCATAGATTCAACAAGTTTCTGGAAATGCTCCACAGGAATGAATTATGGCTAAGGCTGTGTCCAAAATTCAGTAAGGTTCGTTGGTGCTGTGTGATGCTTTCCCCGCCTTTTCCCCAAACATTCCAAAGATGCTCAATAGGATTTAATTCTTGGCTTCAAGGTGGCTAATTTATTACAGAAAAGTCAGAGGAATGCTAATCCAACCAGCCAGAGCCATCAGGGACTTGAGAGACGTACAGTTGTCTTGTTGGAAAACTCAATTACCATGCGGATAACAAAACAGCATAAGCGGATCACCCAGCAACTCAACGTACCTAATTGCATTGAGGGAGGTTGGTACACGCATCACAAAGATTCCAAACAGTGCCATGAAAAAACACTCCAGACCATGATTGAGCCACCATGCCCTTGTACGGTTCCAACGTGGCATGCAAGATCCATAGATTCATGAGCCTGCCGTCATATTCTCAGCCTCCCGTAGGGGTTAAATGGTCGGAATCGAGACTCATCACTCCATGCTACTCGTTACTAGTCTTCTTCATTCTAGTCTCCGATTCCTCTTGCCCAGGCAAGACGGCAGCCCGATGGCGAGCATTGAGCAATGGTACTCTCTTAGATCGAAGGCTTCCGAAATCCATACAGTGAAGCGAGCGTTGCACAGTCCGTTTTCTGACTATATGACTGGCACCGTCATTCAACTGGGTGGTAATATGAGCTAATGTCTGGCTTCTCTGGCTCCGTACAATACACCTGAGCCTTCTCTCACCACGCACTATCAAGGCTAATTGTCCTTGCAGTTACCACAGCGCCCCCACACTTGTGCATAAATGATGCCCAGCGCTACACAATTGGCATAGCCCTTGTTATTTCTAATTCAGTGGCACTTCAGTGTATTACGTTTTAGTAATGGCTGTGTAGTTGCAAACTTTAAAAAACTGAATTAATATCCTTGATTGAAATACATGCTCTAGTAAATATTTTTGTTGAGGATAATTTAATGATCTAGTCTAGGATTACACGTCTTTCAATTTTTCTACGAGATCTTTCAGAAACTGTAAAAAGGGAAATCTCAACATAAGATGAAAGAACTTTGTGGACCCCCGGGGGTCCATGTGGACCCCAGTTTAAGAAATATCTGTTCGAAAGTTACTTCAAATTGCGAATAAAAAATCAACCAACCATCTCGTGAAAAATATTTGAATAAAAATGATGCAAACCAATCTTTGAAAGAAATTCTTAATGATATATTATTAGAATTTGCGAGAGCTTCAATAATTTCATTTCAAATTATCTTAATTACGTATAATATAGTGAAAAAGAAATATTTTACAGATCATTTAAAAAAAATGTCTTAAAACGTTTTTATCTCTATACCTTTTAAGAAATAATTTTAAACTTTGGATCAGTACCTTATAAAAGAAAAAAGTGAACGATTTTTTTTATTATTGATAAAAGTCTTAAATAAACGAATTTTATAAGAAAGTCATGATTTCCAATCAAATCATAGAGACGTTTAAATATATTTCAGAACCAATCCCGTAAGTTCAAAGGCAGGGAATAAGAAGTCATAAAAATGTTCTTTGGAAGAAATAAGAATCTGGGCGAATCTGAAACGCTCGCGAGATCTTAAAATAAAAACCCAATAAAATCTGCGATGAAATAAAAATAAATTGCAAAAAAAGGGAGGGAAGTGGAGGTTGGAATGGGAATTCGAAACGATGAAAATTCTTTTCTGAAACTTTTGCGAAAAAATATATATTTCCCGTAGAAAAAAAAAGCGTAAAAATTCCAAAAAAATAAAGCATCTTTAACGCTTAAGAGTTGGTGGATCATAAAATTTAATGGCATTACCAAGGATTAGAACAAGGAGTATTCGAAATAATAATGTTAAAAAAAATTCTTACTAGAATTTTAAAAAAGATAAAAAAAAAAAGCACATGCGTTCTATTTACAAAGTATAATAGAGAAAAAAAAGTTTATGCAATAAAATACAGAAAATTCGCATTAAAAGTAACATTAAACAGTCATTCGCATCTGTTTGAACCTATTTTGGTATTCAAATACTTCAATGCTGATTGGTCAATGAAGCTGTTATTAGATTCGAATATTTGATGCACATTATTGGCAGAGTGAAGTGTTGCCAATCCTATGAAGGCATTTAATCCTCTACTGAGGCAGTAAAGAACAAAATTTATAACTCGAAAGTCCTCAGGGTACAAGACCAGTAAATTTTTATTCCTTCCTTAAGCTGAAGTAAGTTTTACAGTTCAGGTTCGGAGTTAGGTTACACAGATCATAAAATGTAGGATAAGAAACCTGTTTCTGTAAGTAGACTTTTAAAGTCTTCGCATTTCCCCCCCTTCTTTAAACTTCCGGACCCCACTATGGAACTCTGTATTTTTTTTTTTCAAAAGATTTTACGAGGATCTTTAAGGTAAAAGTGTTTCTCGTATCTAATTCAAAGGTTTTATGTTTCATTTAAACTACATTTCAAGGTACGGAAATAATTGAAGAATTAAAATTTTATAATAAAAGTAATGAATTTATGGTTAACTTTCCGCAGTGAGTGAGAAAATTTCCTCCTTTAGGTTATTGTGTCATAGATGATCTAAATCAGTGTTTTCCAAAGTGGTCTATGACAACCTGCAAGGGGGCCACGCCAACAAGGAAATAATTTGGGGGTCCATGAGGTGTAAATAGGGGTCTATGACAGTGGCTCTCATTAAACCAGGTTGTGACTTTAATCTTTAAAAAAAATTTAATCTTGTGGAAACCAGATTTTACCAATTTAATTTATTTATTTACTAAATTTAGTGAGGTTAATTTGTGGTTACTAGGTGACAGCATACATTTTACTAAGACAATGATCATTTCAGCATTTCTTTCCAGAATTAAGCTAAAGAATAATAATATTGGACATCATGAATTTTTTCTCAATTTGTCACAGACAATCGGTCAGGACATTTTAACCTACGTTCTATATTTAAATGCCCTTTACTCAGATTTTGAAACTAGGTTTGTGTTTGCTTTTTTTAAATAGTGATACCACAGTAGACACTGTATTCATATAGTCTCATTGAAAAACATTGTCATATTACAATAGGAACTGAACAGAATAGGCCCTAACAAAAATCTGTAAATAAAGTTTAGAAACAGATATCAGCAATTTTGGTTTTAAAAAGACACACCTGTTATTTGTCACAAACTATGGAATATCATGAGAAAGTTTTTAATAGCTGTTACTAGCGAGATGGAGTTTCAGTGAGTTTGCCAATCTCAAAAACAATCAAACAAAAAGGGAAAGATAACTGGACACTTACTAACAAAAGAGATTTGGGGCTAAACCTGGTTAGATTGATATTAAATGTTGAAAATTTGTTGTTGTAGCACCAAATTATTCCTACTCTTTAAAATCAGTTATTTGTTGTTCAGTTATTTTATGTATTAATTTAATTTAATTCATTAACATGTGCTTCTTAAATTTTAAACGCTATACTTCACTACAGTTAGAAATTCAATTCTTTTAAAGTAAATTGCAGTACCAGCTGTCAAAAAGGCATTTAAGTTGATAAATTTGCAAAAATTCAATATTAGGTAAGCAGGGGTCTACCCAAACCCGAAAACCATGGCAAAGGGTCTATGAGACTATAATTATGATCTAAATTATACTATTGGAGGACTAATTTGAGAGCACATAAGTAACTGATATCAGGTGTCCCGTCTGTTGATGATAGCGTGCATTTTCCACCATCCATGTGTAACATACGGCAGAAGCTAAATAACTGTCGGCAATATCTCTGACACGGGTAAAGCGTCTACTCCGAAGCCCACAAACACTTTTAATTTTAATTGTTTTTGTTTATATTTAAAACATGTAATATATAAAAAATTTTTTAGTCAATTCCTACTTAGGTCAACACAAAGAAAACATTTATTTTACTTACTTTTTCAACTCCCCTACTATTACTTCACTCTCTCACTATATATATATATATATATTAAACTTGCAGGGGATAGCACTTGATGTTAATACATTTTTTCAAGTATTAATTCATTAATTAAAATAAAAAAGGAATAAATAGAAATAAAAGTAGTAGTCCAACAGCATATATAGAAAAGAAAGTTGTTCGTTGTGTCACTGTAGCGTAATGGCTAGCGCGTTAGACCTAATCCAAAGGTTGTCGGTTCGAATCCCACCTGGGATGGCCTAATTTCTGAGAATGTGATTTCTTTTTATGCTATACTATTTTACTGGAATGTTTAAATTTAATTGAAGAAACTTGAGAGTAACTATTTGAGAGAGAGAGAGATAGAAACTGAGAGAGATAATAGCTCACAATCGCGTTACGTTGATAATTAATCATAAGAAAAATGACGTTAGACCACTAAATCAAAATCATTATTCTCAAAAAGTTAAGTCCTCACTTACAATTTTTCAAAACACTTTTAAATCAATTAAATATTGGATCTTAGTGTGTGTATAATTATTATTATACCTTTATTTTTATGTAAACTCAATGCAATTGTTTAATCTGTAAAGATATTAAGATGTCTGAAAGTCTAACCATTTGAAAAGATAACAGAAATACATACATTTGAAACCAGTACACTTGGGAAACCAGAAACTTAAAAGCATTAAACTTTCAAATATAACAGGCTGATTCATATTTTATAATTTCTTCACTTTTTTAAGAATGCAATGATTTGTCATATTACGCAGAGAAAAACATTTTTCCCATTTAATGGAGCGGATTTTGTGAATCGAAATGATAAAAATTTAAGAGATTTCTTTAGAAAGCAAAAAAAAAAAAGCATTTTCCTTTTTTCAGCTCTCGACACATGCCCAACCGAAAGTCTTTTAAAATTCCCCAAAGGGAGAAGTCATAAAATCAACAAGCTGATTGGTTTGAACAAGCTCTCCTCACAAGTGCAGAGAACAACTTGATGGAAAATCCCTTTGGAACAGTTTGCTATCTAAGAGTAAGAAAAAAGGCATGTAGCATGACCGGAGAGGTGGATAAAAAAATTAAAAACTTTATTTCCAAGTTTATTGAAACTGACATGTTTGGTCACGGAGGTTGATAATGGAAGTAATGAAAAATAGCATCAGAAAGCACGAAAACATTTAGCATAAATATTGACACAGAAAAATAGAGCGCTTAAAAGAAACGCATATTTAGTATTTTGATTCATATTTCTTCTCCTTCAGTTATATTTTTATATTATAACGTAAATTAATGCTACCTTTACGCTAATACACGAATCTATACAATTTAAACAATCTTCATTGTGTTTTAAATAATTTATTCTAAAAACCAAAGGATGTATACAGTTAAAACTAAGCCAAAACTTACTAAACAATTTTCAAAATTCTTTGATGAGAGACATAATAATTACCGTAAAATCCAGTGTATAACGCGAATCTATACTTTCAAGCTGCAATTTTTAGTTTTTAGGTATATTTGCAGTATAACGCATAATCCTTTTTAAGAAGAAACCTGAAAAGTACGTGCGCAGTGCTCTTGTTTAGAAGTCATTTATTAGGGGTATCATTTCCAAGCTTTAGAAAAAATAGTATACTTCTAGAGAACTACAACCCATTATTCTCATAAGGAATGTGTTATTTCTTTTAAATAAACAATATTTCGATGTATGTAGAAGTCTAATTTCTTTATATGTTCATCTTTTTTTTATTACTTTTGAAGCTCTCATTTTTTGTACAAGGCATATAACGCCCACCCGTAATTTTGGTCTTATTTTTCAATTCCTACAATTAGCTCGCACTGTCTATATATTTATTTATTTATATATTTGCATATTTATTTATCTTAGAGGAATTTTCAATCTTTAATAAAATGCATTTTAAAGCGCTGAATTGAGCTGAAATTTTATATACAGGATCATTTTGGATGACAATACAATAATTTAATTGTAATTAATAAAAATTAATTGATTAAAACTAATTATTTAAATAATTACAAATACAGCCACGTTGGCGACATAGCGACCCTTTTGGCGACTTGTGTCAAAACTTGAAAAGGTTTTTTTTCTCACGTGTTAAAGCATTCAGTTGGACTGAAATTAAAAGGACAATACGATACTTTAATGATAATTAAAAAAACTAATTACCGCTTAATGTTGTGATTCTGTCCAATGTACATACATATTTATATTAATTGTAACTATTTAATAAAAAGTAGCTAAAATAAAATTTTTCGTTGTTGATCTAAGTAGGAATTGACTTAAAAACTATTTTTTTATATTACTTGTTTGTGTTAAAAGTGCGCATTATACGCCAGATTGTAGGGTATTCTTAAGTGAAAGTTATATAATAAGATGAAATGGGAGTAAGGAATTTATAGTGGATGACTAGTTACACTTTTACTTTTCATCCCCATACGTATACACAAGATATAAATAGAAACCCAATTACAATTGCTAATTAGTTAAACAAGTAGTTATAAAGTTAAATATTGGGAACTTGAGCAGATATGTTAGTAAGAGACATAATGGTCTAAAGGTCGTCACGTGAACTTCATAACCGGTGATATTGAATTTCAATCCTGCTTCCGTTGCAAGACCTATCATATTGAATAACGGGATTGTGCTAAGGTATCCGACTACTTGCGACAAATTATTCTTGAAAAAATGGAGATATGGGGTTTTTTTTTGTGATTTTTAGATTTATTTAGTATATTTTAAGGAAAAAATCGTAAAAGAAAAACGGGAAAAAAAAATTATTATTTTTAAAAGGGGAAAAAAATTGGCGAAAGTGTAAAAAAATTACGTAAACGGGGCCCGCTCTGGTAAAAACTTTTAACATATTCTCATTTTTCAATTTTAATTGCAACTTTGCTATTCATGTTTGAAATGCCCTTTGGGGATAACAGATTTTTTAATTTTTTCAAATACTAGAACTCTATCTTAGTGCTATGTGAAATTGCTTAAAAAAAAAGTGATTATATTCACATAAAGGGGCTGTAAATTTTAAAAAAAAAAAAGTGGTTGATAAATCTGAAGAACAAAACACTTCTACTGTTAAACAAAAAATTCACAAAAAAATTTCAGCAAAATATTTTTAAAAAATTTTGAACAACCCCGTCCCGTTTGAGTTTTTGAAAAGAAAAAAAAACATTTTGAGTAAAACGTTTTAAAATTTGACATCTTGGTAAAAAAATTTGGCATCTTCTTTTACTAAAACACTTGTAGTTTTCGTTCTAGTGAATGGAAAAAACTTGATATTTTTAATAAGCTAATAAAATAAAATCATAAAAAAAATGTGTCAATTTTAGGAAAAAAATCACGATTTTTTGGATAGTCAGGATACCTTAACAATATTAAATACTAGAGTCCTTACATAATGTAATGTTGATGGATGAGTGTTTATTATTGTCTCACTGCAAAACAAAACGATGTCTTTTGGCGGCAGATCTCGTAATTTTGAACCAAGGGCAAGTGACTCGAACAATACTTGAAATGGCACCTCCCACTCCGAACTTCTAAACCAGGTTAGCGAAATGTTTTATTTTACAAATGTCACACACTACAATTGCACCTATGTCATTAGTGCTCGCACTCTTCAATATTTTTCGACAATAGAATTAAGACTTATTAGTGTAGGGCACGCGTCCAAATGTTCAGTGGTAAAAGGTTGACCACATAGTTACACAGAATACAGTTCAATGAGTCGGTGATACCAATTCTGCAGAGATGAGGTCTCAGACAGTCATGCCCTATCAAAAGTCTAGAATGAGCTACAGCAGCTTTTCAAGGAACCTCAAGAACCCAGGATAGGTTTTCGTTCAAAGATTCCCAGCTATTGCCATTCAATATCTCCGAAATTCCCATTTCAAAATTTTTGATAAAGGCCATATTAGTAAAAAGTTTTAATGAATTAAAGATTTAAAACCTCGTAGGTTTTTGAATCTCAAAGGCTCCTTTCTTATCAAGAAGTCAGCTTGCTCAATCCCAGCAATGTCAGAATGAGCACACGAACGAAATGCAACAACGGAGTTAAGATTTAAGTAAAAACTCAGGAATAGCTCAAATAATGTTCTCTCAATAGTGTTCTTTTAAACTATGATTTTCATCACCAATTATACTCGTGTAGCTTCTTGTATTACTTTAGTTCAAAACTATACTATACAGTCAAGTGAAAGAAATTATCATGAAAAATTTGACATAAATGTACAATGAAAAGTAGTGATTTCAATAGATGAGAAAATAATTATGAGAATAGTATTAAAATTGATGAACCGTTCAAATATCCGAAGAATTCATCATCGCTTATAAGGCTGTAAAATATAAAGGTAAGTAGCTGACAACATGTACCATTCGGGAGAGTGAATACAACATTTAGTTACAGCTGCCTTTACAAAATGTACGAATAAAAGAGCGTGAACTGTGAACTCGTAAAAAATTTTCAAAGAGTCTCAGTTACTGACACAATGTTTATAAAATATAAAAATATTCCAAAAGTAAACAACTTTTATCTTTAAAATGTAAAATGAAGCAACTCATTTAACATTATGGAATAGGAGACGAAATATTCATGCATTTTTATACCAGAAAAAGGAATCAACTAAGATAGTAATGAGTAGTATAATAAAATGTTATGCTTTCTAATAGGATAGTATAATCATAATATTAAATAAAAATTTTTTAAAATTTATAATGGGCTTCGGATTGATGTTTTACCATTGCAGACCTAGTACATACCCCTAAAGCTGGTATCTCTTTTTAGGGCGGCACCATATAGGCGGATATCAATTACAGCAGGTAGTTTTGATGCCCAGTTTCCTCCTTAGAAGGAAGCACCTGAGCTCTAACGATGCAAACCTGTAGTACGATTTAATTTTGCGACGTTCATACGACATCGCCGCTGCCGATTTTCTGCATCATGAAAATCGACCGACTTGGGCAGGGGTCGAACCCGCAACCTTAGGTGCAGAAGGTCAGCGACAAACCAACCACGCCACACAGCCGGCTATTCAATTAATATTTATGCATCTTTTTTATCGAAAAAACCCGCTTTGAGCGAGGATCCTATTTATATATTATGTGTGAAAACGACATTCAAGTAACTGAGTTCTCGAGAATACTGATTCACATGTAGAAAGGTAATATTAACTTTTCAGAGTAATTTACCCCTTGGAAAATATTTAAGCTTTAGTTGTGGAATGTATGAGAGAAATATGTGGAGATTAAAAACACGTTTTCTTTAATTATAAGGAAGAAAGTTAAAAAGAAGCTATTTTATTAAAAAAAAGTAAAGAATAATTACTAGATCTGATATTTTAATATACATAAGAAAATAACGGATTGTAATCGTATTGTACTAAAAAAACTTAATCGTAGCAAAATAATATTATGAGTGGTTGCATTTTCAAAGCTAAATATAAACTAATGATACACAATATAGCTAATATGATTTTGATTATGAGAGTTTCAAATATCTTTCACCGTATGAAGCATCTGAAAATTTGGCATATTAAACCAGCATTTTTTTTACTAAAATCATATGTAACGCCATTTTCTCGTAAAAGTAGTGAGTTGCATTTCAGTTTTACATTTGCAAAAGTAAAACTATAACTCAGTTTGAACTACACGGTAAGGGAACTTTTTCTTTGGTTTTAAGTCACTTCGGTATTCAGACACATGTAAGAGTTTATTGGAATTTTATTTTTTAAATAAAACAAAAAGAAATATTTGGAGCGAAATTAAAAATAATTTTTATTGATTAAAAAAATAATAAAAGTAAGTAATAATTCGTTTTCAGAAATCCCTAATTACGCCCCCCCCCGACTTCCCGGGAATTTTGAGAAGTGATTTCTAAACCTTGTCGATTCGTCTTTTTTTTCCATCACTGAAACTCAAGTGAAATCAGTGCCAGAGCCTGAAAAATTGGAATTTTAAAAAGGAGTAGTTTTTTCCATTCAAAAAAAATTAGAAGTGAAAGTATGTTGTTCATGGTTTTGGGTTTCCCCACAATCAAATGACAATTGATGAGCTCATAGAAATGCATGAGCAAGAGCAAGACATTGAGTCTTTAGACGCAGTTCAATCAGAAGTTCAAATAAATGGGAAAAGAGAAGGTCTAAATTTTAAATTTAAAAAAAAAGGGGGTTGAAAATTTTTAGAAAAAAAGATTACGGAGAGATTTTTTACAACAAAAAACAAGGAATAAAAAAATATTAGCATGCTACGGAAAATTTTGTGGTAGAAAAAAACTTTGAGCCGGCAGACTACTTGCTAGATTTTATGAAACATTCTACATCAAAATAACTTTGATTTGCGAATTTGTATGTGTGTTATCTAAGATTTTATTGAAGACTTTTTTTCTAAATTATTGTTTTATTTCGTTTCCGGCCCCATCTAAAAATAATTTATATGTATTTACATAAAAAATTATACCCCGAGTAATGCGAATTTGACTTACGCGATTGTCCTTCAGTCCCACCTATCACTAAGTTCGGGGTATTACTGTATAGTTATTTTGTCTTCCTTGACGTAGGTAATTTTAAAGCTAATTCTATGAATATAATTCTATTCCATTTTTAAATTTTTAAGTAAGATTTATCGATATAAAATTCTATAAATAAGAGTAAGTAACGTTATTTTCCCCCAACAATGAATTTATATTGAAAGATTCCCAAGACCAATTGTTTTAAATAACATGGTGAGCATCATTTAATGGTTTTAATCTTTTAGGAAATTACTCAGTTGAAACTTTATGTATTAAATCATGAGTTACGGCCCCATAAATTCACAAAACCGTCAAAATTACTAAGCTACTTTGGAAGTCATAAAGTAAATGCTACGGAAATTCCTGAATCTTCGAAAGGGGCTTTAATCCGCGCCGAAACAACTTAAAACGACTTTCAAACAAGCCATCAAAGTGCTACTACCCCTTTTCTGAATATGAAATTGTTTTTGAATATGGGGCTAAAAATTCAATAAAATTAAAGCTATTTTATTCGTATTTATAAAGCAATTTCTGCGAAGCAATTTCACTTCGGCACAGTAATAAATTTTGAATAAAAGATTTAGCTTGTTTCCGAGCTTGCAAGTTTGATGGAAAATACTGCTGAAGAAAATAAGGTTTTATAGTATACATTCGCGATTTATTTAAACTAGAATTTTTACGAAGATTAGTTGAGCCTCGTTTGATTTAACACGTAACACTAACGTTACAGATTACGCGAATGACTCAGTCACCCAAATTTTATTTTATAATTATTATCATTGTGTAATGAACAGGCAGCCCCGTTCATTGGTGTTTGGGAGTTAGAATAAAGATCAGTCATAGTCAGAGCTATTCTAGTTTATTGTTCCTTTACTAAATTTGAACAACCCAGGGTAGGAAATGCACACTTCTGTAAAGTATAGGAGCAACGACACGGCAGAAAGTATACTTAATACTTTATAATGGTTCAGTTAACTTACGCTTAGAACTCTTTACTTACGGTCTGAATTACCGTGATTCCTTTCTCAGCTATTCGATCTCTAGACGATATTATTTAATTATAACATCGATTATAAATCATCAGTTAACTATCTTAAATATTAAGCAATTAATCGTCGAGTCACCCTCGACTAGCTTTCCGCTAATCACTAACTTCTATATCCTCTAACTCCTAACCTCTCTCTCTTTCTCGTACCTAAAATTTAATGCTTAAATATAAGCCTTCATTTACATAAACCGTGTCTTCTTTTCGGAAGAAAGTTTTAAAACAATATTTAAAAGAAATCGATTTCCTCAAGGGGATTAGTGAGAGTTTCATGGATAGACGCGTTACAATGGTACGCTATAAAAACCATAAAGGCAGTGAAAATTTAACTAAGAGAAAGTATACTTACGTACTTTTTTGAAGTTTTAAATTTTTATTTGATAATTTGAGATAAAAAAAAATCCGATCAACCTAGATTAAAATGATTCAAATGTGTGCTACTTTAATAAACGACCCAAATCACAAACATTTTCGCGAACATTATAGGAATGATTATATTGCAAGCAAAACTGTTATATTTTGTAAAGTTTTATTGTCCCTAGGTGATCGACAAATAGCATGCTGAACTTTTTCTTGCTTGTGCCTTTTTGACAGGGTGCTGAGTGTCTTATGGCACATTTGTGGCTTCATATCTTTTTTGATACAGTTCCTTTAGTAGCAATTTCAAAATCTTCCTTTCGAATCAAACGTTGCACGTTCAACGCTTTTCTCAAGTTTGCTTTCGCTTTCATGATTAATATCTATTATTTCATCAAGTTCCTCTCTTGCTTGAAATATTTTTTGTTCCGAAGTTTCAACTTCGTCCATTAGAGATCACAGAGGCTCCATTTCTTTTTCAATTCCTACTATTAGCTCACACTCTTTATATATATATTTATTTATTTATCCTGATGTAATTTTCAATCGTTAATAAAATACATTTTAAAGCGCTCAACTGAGATGAAATTTTATATACATGATTATTTTGGATGACAATACAATAATTTAATTATAATTAATAAAAAATTAAATTGATTAAAACTAATTATTTAAAGAATTAAATATATATATAGCCACATTGGCGATTTAGCGACCATTTTGGCGACTTGTGTCAAAACTTGAAAAGGTTTTTTTTCTCACGTTTTAAAGCATTCAGTTGAACTGAAATTTTATATTTGATTGTTTTGGATGACAATACGATACTTTAATGATAATTAAAAAAATTAATTACCACTTAATGTTATGATTCTGTCATATGTATATATATATTTATATTAATTGTAACTATTGAATAAAAAGTAGCTAAAATAAAATTTTTCTTTGTTGATTTAAGTAGAAATTGACTTAATTTTTTTTATATTAATTGTTTTGTATATTAAAATCACTTCAATCAATATTTTTTTGTTCATGTATTTGTGACAAACATCTATTGCAATCTTAGAATAAAAAATATGTATATTTTTTTGAAATTTTGAAAATTTTTATTGTTCTGAAGAAAAATAAATTGTATTCTCCAGAAAAGTAGTTTTTTAAGAAATATTTAAAAAATGGAGGGAGATGAAGTAAATAAAAAAAAATTGTTAAATAATTCACAAGCTGAAATTTTACGCTACGAGTTTCCTTGTTGATAGTTAGATGATTCATCAGTTTTTACATGCTTAAGTCAGGGGTGGGCAATAGAGGCAAAACTACAAAATATACAATTAAAGTTAATTCTAGAAGTAAAAATGGTTATTGCTCTTATTTGCAGATTAAAAGTGAGTGTTTGTTTAAAAGTATTCTCAATTTCATATTAATTAACATATTAAGAAAAAGAAATAATACCGTTGATTTGCTTAGATTATTTTTTTATAAGACTCCATGCGAAGAAGAATGGTTATATTTATACGTGTACGTTTACGTAGTGTAACATCAGAAGTTTACCGCATAAAATCAAGCCTTTTATATATGTATAAACGAAAAAAAACACTTTTGTCTCTCAGAAATGAATCAGAGAATGTTAAATACCTTACTTCCTTCTATTTTAAACATTTTTTTTTTTAAAAAAAGTGGGATATTTTCCTCCTTTTCAAGTTTTGATTAAAAACTGGAATAAAAATATTTGGAGCTATTAATAAAAAAACTCTACCTTAATAGTTATTCTTATTAAACTATGAAATTATTTTTCTCATTACAAGGATCAAAATCGAAAATATCGTGCTAGTTTATAAACATACATGCACATTATCTTATGGCTTGACGTTGTTAAATATTCTTTTTAGTCTTTTGTTTTCTATTTGGATTTACATTTAAATTTCTTTACACAATGTTCTTTAATTTAAAAAGTAAATGAATACTAATTGCAACACGAAATAGGCGTAACTCTTATCTTTTATTCTTGAAGTAAATTCTGTTGGTTTTTAATATAAAGAAATTTAATGTTTCTAATTAATATTAAAAATTTACATCTGTGTTTTTCTAATCCGATCATGTTAAATATTAGTCAATATGTTAGAATACATGTTTCATAAGTTGTTGGTAATTAATGGCTATAAGATATATTTTCTCAAGGAAACATGTACATTTTTTATTTTAATTTTAAATAAAGTTCTTGGCAGACATTCAGGCGTTTTAGGTAACCGTTTCCTTCAAATTTAAGACAGAAGAGTACAAGTACATAAATGTGATTTTTTTTTGCATTTGCACAAATGTATTTTAATTACCTTAATATTTAAATATATTTTCATAAAACAAGATGAACATTTTTTTTTTTAAAAAAAGAGTAATCTGCTCAGTGAGTTTTCAAGTAATATTCTTAAAATTTATTAATTTTTTTTGTTGATTCCCAAATATGTTATATGAAAAACAGGCTACGCGGTTAATAAATCAATCTAACTAGCGTACCTATGCAAGAAAAAATAGAAAACTGCGTAATATTGTGTCTGATAATTTAAAGTTTCTTCATTACATATATAAAAGGGTAACTAACAATTTTAAAGTGAAAAAAATGCGAAAGAAAGCAACTGCAAAACATAATACGGGGCTAAATGATTCTTTGTTTAGCATGTTGCATAAAACTGCCATAAGGTGGGAAAATTGAAGTTTTATGAATATTTGTGTAATTTAAGATTTCTTAGAAAATATTATTAGTTTTGCATAGTTATATTTTAAATTTTCTTAACATTTTATTTCCTTTTGTCAATATACCATATTTAAGTATACAGACATTATTACGTAAAAAAGACTTAAATGTCAGTCATGATGTTTCTTTTTTACGTTTCTCTGTTTATTAAATTAATATGAATACTTTGGAAGACAAGAAAATAGGTTTAGAAGAAATAAAAAATCATAAACACAAATATACTCCGCGATACTTTACTCTGATAGCCTAAATTTATGATGAGAACTAACAACTATAGTGAAATATTTGAAAAAATAAACTGTACTTATCTGATACTACCAAATGGGATACAGAGCAACTAGTACAATCTTCATAAATATCCAAATGATGTCGTAGTAAACTTGGAAGATACTTCCTCAAAATAATAGATTTTGAGTAACGAAAACGCGTTCCACAATATGAATCGATTATTATTAATAGTAGTAGTGTACAAACAGCTCTTCAAATCACACACATACACTTTACGTAACACCACATATGCGTATCACGTTTCCTCTGTAAAGATGCCAGCTAAAAAATTTGACTCACATAACAAGTTAAAAAAAAGAAAAAGAAACCAAATTAGTTTGAGAAAAACTTAGCGAGAGATATCAAGTTATAATGTTCAAACTGTTTTGCAGTTGAGTTTTGTTGCAGTTTTGAGAGGTAGTTTTGAATATACCCCTGTAATTTTCCTCAACATTTTGCAATGCCAATAATTAGAGTTTTTTAATGATTATTATGTAACAAAATTACATTTAATATAAAATATTAACAAGTAACTAAGTTATATAAAAATTATAATGAGTTAAAATATTATTCATTGATTGAATTCTTATCGAATTATAGTCAATAAGGATGTTAAATTTCTTTCTATTATACTGTACGAAAAAAATTGAAATTAAGTTAAATAAGTTACTGGTTGAAAGTCTGAGGAAAAATGCTTATTTGAGAATCATAGCATTCATCATTTAAAAGAAATTTCTTTTTAAATGACGATTTAAAAAAAAAACCTTTCAACAACAGTCGTTAACTAGAAAATATCAATTGTCGTAAGAGTATTATCAGAGTTGCCTTTTATTCAATCAATTCAAACACTTTTAAAGAAAATTTATTCAATTTTTATGCTGATCCAAACTAATGCGACAAGTGGGTTTTAATGGCGGAATACACTCGTTTGATGTTTTTCTAGAACTTTAATAATCTTTAAAAAAAAGTCTCGACGAAAAATCGTTCGGAGCAGTGAAAGAACTCAAACTTAGTATTCTTTTTAAGTCCCAGATGACAGATGAAAATAACGATTTATTCCATATCGATCCTCAGAGCGATAGGACTGCATTTTGCCGCTCATTACGACGAGATTAAAGGTATAAAAATGGGCAGCACGAACGTTAAGGAAAATCTGTATGAAAAAGAACCTAAATAAAAAGAAATTTCCATTTAGAAGAGGGGAAAAAAAGATGACGGAATCGATTTAAAAACAAAAATCCCGTAGGGTTTCGATGAAAAATCCTTTTTTTCTTCTTTGGCTTTTCAAAGAACAGCCTTCAAGATAGGGAAAAAATAAGCTTCATATGGCTCCAAAGTAATTTTTTTCCCTTTCCATTTGCCCATGTCTGTTTGTAGATAAAAAGAAAATCATCGTAAGGAAGTTATTCGTATTTTTTTCCCTAATTGATTGAGAGAAGAATTTTAATGATGCATTAGTATTATTTTTGGCAAAGTATTTGTATTTATTAGAAAGTGGATAGATGAAGGCCCAAACTCAATTAGAAGCTGTATTCATTTGCTCCCGTTGCCATTCAGTATAATATAATTCTTTTCTGGCGAGTTTGGCTTTCCCCGCTAATGGTATTCCATTATAATCATTACGTTTCTTGCCTCTCTCATGCAATTTAGAAGCCTTCCTAAAAACAAAATTTCTTTGATTACGTTTCTTTTTTTCCCTACGATCTTAATTTCTCTTTTCCAAAAGCATCCATAGTAATGATTTTTTCCCTTCTTTACATTTAGCTAACCGAATTGAGTTTCATAATCAACTATGCTCAATTGAATTTATTTTTAAAAACACAAATCATTTTTTTCCCCCGAAGCCGAACACTTAGCCTCTTTTCGCAAATAGCATTTGAAAAATAACTTCCAACTGACGAAGTAAAGAGAATGCAGATTGCCAGCTTCAATCAAGCTGTAATCAGACACGATATTGAATCAAAGTAGCTAAAAAAACTCAACAAAATACGATAAAAAATTAGCAATGGGTCTTTTTTATTCAAATAAATTGGCGCTTGCTAGTGAATATGTAATTCACTTATACACAAATCAATTTTGTATTAAGAAACCTCGGAGTTAAGGTTTTTTTCTTCTTTATTTGGCATAATGATGTAATTTCTAATGACAAAATGATTACGAATTATTTTTGTTTGGAATCATGGAAAATATCATGTACAGTTATACATTTTTTGTTTCCACAAACTATGAAAAGTCAATTATCATTAGAGTTTAATTTAATAAAATCTTAATTTTAATCTTATCCACTTAGATATTTCTAATATTTTTGGAGGTTTTATGTAACTAAAAATTTAATGAGAATAAATGGAATGATCTATAGATCTCTAAATAAATCTTTTTTTTGGTTTTTAAATTAAATTTCAAAGAACAAAAACTTTTGTGTTTTTTTGTCAGAAAAGAAAAGGATAATTTGAATTTGCAATTGAAAATGCCTGTTTTGCATCGATTACTTCCTTTGCTTAATTACATACCATTAATTTTTTTCAATTCGTCAAAAACATATATTATTCCCGCAAAAAATTCTAAAAATTAAATTATAACTTCTTTAACGTTATAGCCTAAAAGTGTATACAGAAACTTTGAACACTTTTTCTAGGGGGTAAATGATAGAAACGAATTTACAGAGATTTCCACGTGTCATACTCCAATTTCAGAAGGACCATCAAGATTCGAAATTTACACTTTATCTATTAAAAATATTGTAATTAAGGGGAGTTGGAAACTTGTAATTCTATACTGATGATGTTAAATTGGTTGTTTTCGATGTACCTTTTCTCAAAATCTGTTACATGTACATGCTTGAAATTTTTCATAGAATTGAAGTACATCTTTCTCATTATACTGAAATAAGCTTTTAGCTAATTTTGAATTTTTTTAATAATTTATGAAATATTTTATCAAACATTGCGAAATTTGACCCCTTTTTCACATAAAAAAAATTGTAAAAAATAAATTTTTGAGTTTTTTACAAAAAGCTCATTTCAGTATATATTAGCCATCATTATAAATATACGATAAAAAATTTACATGCCTGTTATAACATGTTTTTTTATTTCAAAAATTCTAGTTGGGCCTCTGTTCAGAGGTCCGAGCATTTTTTACAAAAGGAGAACATTTGGAAAAAAGGTTATTCTAAGTTAATTTTTTGCCAAAATATTGTATTTAAATAATTTTTTTTGTCAAAATGTCCTTAAAACAATTTTATACGTGTATTCTAATCTAAGTGATACTAAATATCATGAAAATTATCCATTTATGCGCTTTTTTAAAATCACGGTTTCGAACGTAGTCGGATACCTTAAGACTTATTTGATTTTATTTATAAATTTTAATTATAATTTCACATCGATCCTCCGCACAAACTTTACAGTTTATGCTATTGTTTTTAATGAGATAATCAACCATCGCAAATGTTAGCAATGACTGTTTCTCAATTAATACCAATTCATTTAGGGTGGTTTCCAACTCTCAGAGACTAGTTGGAATGTACAGACACAACACACCAGAGTGATAGCAAGGATTTATATTGGAATTAAGGCCGAATAATTATGTAGATTTTCTATACGAAAGATACTCTCATTCTCCAAGTACAAAATACCTCGACTTGTGTACCCCGACTTACGCGATTTTCACATCTCGTCGATTCGTCCCCTTTTTTTTTCTTCTTATCACCGAAACTTAGGTAGAATCAATGCTAGAGCCTGACGAAATTGGTAATTTGATTGAAATAAATTTAGAAGTGGATAGTTATGGCGTTCAAGAGCCTCTGAATTCCCACAATTAGGAGCTGACAATTGATGAGCTTAGAGAAATGCATGGGCACGAACATTGAATCTTTGGACCCAGTTCAATCAGATTGAGAATGACGGTTGGTAATTTAACAGAAGGTTTCCGTTTAATTGAGAAAAGGGTTACAAATATTTTTAAAAATACAGAGCCTTTTTCTTCAACAAAACAAGGAGTAAAACAATTATAAGCAGGCTACGAGGACATTTTGCTGGAGAAAAAAAATGTTCTGGCAGATATTTTGTTAGATTTTATGAAACCTCTTCTACATCGAAATAATTTTGGTTTGTGATTTTGCATTTGTACTATCTAAAAACTTATTCAACATTTTTTTCTAAATTATTATTTTCTTTCGTCTTTTTCGGTCCTAATTAAAAATAATTTATATTCATTTATATATGAAATTATACCTCAACTTGCACGAATTTGACTTTCGAGATTACCAGTGAGTCACACCTATCTAGTAAGTTCGGGGGTATTACTACACTTATAAAAGATGTAGGATCAATGCGGATAAGCATTACCTCCTACAAGGAGGAATTCAGTACCGATTTCTGTAGCGTAGAATTTCACAATGAAGTTTCTGACTTCATTTTTATACTACAGAGCACAGCCTTCACATAAACGTCTTCATAGAAGAGGAATTCGATGCAATATTCCATTGAAATTGCAACTTCAATAATTCCACTTTCAAAAGTGTGATGTTTGATGTTGCTGATCTTTACATACTTATTTTTTTATTCCAAATCAGATTCGAGCTAGTCTGTGTACAGAATCTAGCAAAAATTCTTAATAATTTCTCAATGAATGGAAAATTAGTGGAATATTAGCAAAAAAGTGCTTCGGAGAACAGTTCCTTCATTTTTGCGCTGTGTTAGTTGAGCTTGATTTAACAAGTGGCAGTGCAAATACACAGTCATGGAAGGTGCTGTTCTTGAAGTGCAGGAATCACATCAGAGAAAATAGTGACTCTTGGACGACCAAGAATAGGTCTATGACAGTGCTTCTCAAACTTTCAGTACTTGTGACCCAAAATTCAATCACAATTTTCATCCCCTCCATACAATAACGATGTATTGAATTCGATAATACGATACTTTACTTTAACGCTAAAGCTACAATACGACTTTAACCTCTTCACCAACGACGTATATAAAAGTTTCGCTTATCCAGTGTGTAAATTGCCCTGGACGTATGTATACGTCTTTCCGAAATGTGTACACTACTATCCATAAAATTATCCCGAAGACTTTGGAATGCAATAAAATGACTTCAACATTGTTTGAGAAGGATTTAATTATTTCAGAGGATTTTCTTATTTTCTCTTTCTTCCTCCCCCTAAATACACATGTGTGCATACGTGCAAAATGGTGGCATTGGGGAGTGAATCGCATAACTTTTAATGATCAGTTAAGGGATTAATTATAAGCCGTATGTGATCCGGATAAGTGTTATAATTTTTGCATATAATTTTATATATAACCAACTGGTGCGGTCACTGATAATTATTAAACTTGTTCTTAGCTTAGTATTGTTAAGATAATTATAAAGTACATAGTGCAGTACTGATACATTTATAAGCGTATTTTTTTATATCAGTGTAAATATATATTTTTTCATTATGACAGAATGATTTGTTTGTTTTACTTACAAAAAATTAATAATTTTTTGAAATAATCTTTTGTTTTCGACTTTTCAATATGCTCGCGCCTCCTTCTAGGGTTATCACGTCCCCCTAGGGGGCGCACCCCACAGTTTGAGAAGCACTGGTCTATGTTCAAGCTTTTGAAAAAATTGGAATTGTTTCCTTATAAAAAAGAAACACGCGAATGAACAACAACAGAGGAAAAAGCGGCATCTCTGATTGGTCTTTCTTAACCAATTCAGCAATATATCAGCTCCCTTTAATTCACCATCATTCATTTAAACATATTGTTACGTATATAGGAGTTCGGGGATTTTATGCTATCAGTCTCAAAGAACAAAATATTACTTCTGGAGCGATGGAAACTTATTGTGGAAAAACAATGCTTGAAAACAGGATAAAGTAAAATTCACTTAATAAGTCCCAAAAGGACTTATTAAGAGACGTTTCAACACGTTCTACGGCGCTCAGACACAACTATCAGCGTCTAAAATACAAGTATGTTTAAAGATTATTCGCAAGCACTCGCTCGTCCTATTCAACAGCCGAAGTAATCACTAATCGCTGGTCAACTCTTCATGGTCAATTCAATACTACTCTGCAATGGTCAAAACAAGACTACCTCAGTTTCAGTGAGTGACCCTCTATTTAAAGGCCTCATGGATTTTTCTCTAAAAATCCACTTGCATCATAGATCGTGATATTAGTAGATTTCTCCCTTAATTTCCAGAAGAACCCATATGGTCACGAAGTCGCCAAAAATGGTCCCCAAGGTCACCCAAATGGTCACAAAAACGATACCAACGTTGTTCTATCGCCAAGATTTCGTCACGTTTCTGAATCGCCATTATAATGTAAGGAATGGCGTTGCTTGCGAATATTACAATTTTAACATAAAATAAATACAGCATAGAGTAATATAAACGTATTACATTACGTTCTTTTAAAAATTCATTGCACAAAATTAGTAACAATATTATTAGAAATAATACTCAGAAGTTCATAAGCAAACCTTCTCATAAGCATTTAAATTCGGCTCTTGAAACACTTCGAAAAACAAATTTTTATACCCAGACAGGGAATATTGATCGCCAATAACACGCAATATTTGCATACTTCTATCTGTATTTTCACAAGTTTAAGCCACTAAAATGTAAATAAGCTGTTTAAAATTAAAAATTTACATTTCTTAGTTATAACTCTTAGAAGCTAACAAAAATTACGAATATACATATAATTTCCCCGCTTTTTCGAATAACTGTTAGAATTTACTTACAAGAATCCAACACTAAAAAGAGTTTCGTTTCTTTATTTCATTTATTAGATACTTCTTGGCGAGTTAACTAAACAATCACGGATTATTCAATCTTGAGCTTGAACAAAGTTTTCCTTGATAACGTATGCTCTGTAGCTCCTCACTCATTAATTAAATTAGCTTTGGTAACTGAATTTATGAAGTTCCTCTTGTAAATAGTTAAAGCCAAACTCTGAATCATATTCTGTTTACAGCGTAATCGATACTCAAATACACCTTGTTAGTTCTTCGCTCTCTACTTAAGGAACCATTAACTCTTCCGGCAAATTTAATCAACGGGAGTTCGCTAACGAGAAGCTGAAATCTGAGATGTTTTACGTCGGGATCTTTTTGCTTCAGTCTGTTCGCTGCAGAGGGAAAATAAATCAAGTTTAAAATTGATGTTAAAAGCTAATGTTGAGCCAAATTGCTTAACTATTACCGTAGCAAATTGTGACGCTTGAGAAAATTGCAACATAATTACTGGAGGGGATCACATGGTTTGTCATTTAGCTTTTAGAACGGAAGAAAACAATTTAAATGCATTTTCAACAGTGCTAAAGAGATTGGTACTTTCATATACGTTCGTTATTTTCGATTTAGTATTTCTCATTTGTTTTTCAATTATATTTGTGGAACAATTTTTCGGATGAATTTGAATTATGAGTGTTTGTCAAAAGTTGATTAAAAAGAATAATTCCGCAATTCTACATTCTACATTGGATTTGCTTTCAATTAAAATTTAATATGTTAAAGGCATTCTTGATATAAGAATATTCTGTTTATAAATATATTGTTGCGAACTTTGTATAAAATAGTGTAAATAGTTTGTATTTGGATATGTAATGCATTTATATTACTCTATGTCAGTAGCGCACACAGGAATTTTTCAAGGGGGGGTGTGTCCAGGGTCGAAAGTCCACCATTCTTGAATCATGCTTCCTTTGATTTTGTCGATTTTCGGGAACAAAAAAGTAAAAAAACTAATTATTGAATAAATAATTAGCATTAATTAATACAATTAACCAATGAAAACAAATACTTAATTAAATTTTACGTACTATATACTTAGAATTATAATCAATCGGAAAAAAATTCGAAGGCTTTGAGGAGGATCCGGACCTCTAGGACACCCCCCTTGTGTGCGCCAATGCTCTATGTTATATTTATTTTATGTTAAATTTGTAATATTCACAAACAATGTCGTCCCTTATGTCATAATGACGATTCAATGGGGACTTGCGAAATCTTGGTGATAAAGCCAAATTGGCATCATTTTTGGCGAGTTCGGTACCCTCTGGATTCTTCCGGAAATTTGTGTAGAGATACACTAATTTCGAGACCTGTGACGCATGCGGATCTTTCTCGAATGATCCGCAAGGCCTATAAATAGAGAGATGCCCGCCGAAAATGAGTGAATATAGTTTTGACCAGCGATTAGTCAGTATTGCTTTGACCATCGACTAGTAGTCTTGCCTTGATCATTGAAGCAATCTGTGATTACTTCGGCTGTTGAACGAGCGTGTGCTTGTGAATTATCTTTCGCATATGTATTTTAGAAACTGATAATTGTGTCTGAGTGCTGTTGAAGGTGTGAAGACCTTCTGGGATTACTCGACAATAACTTCTCATTGCTCTTAAAGAACTGTCTTGTTCTTTGCGACCGATCTGCATAAAATCCTTGAACCACGATCAACGGAGCAATATTATAAACGAAAGAATATGTTTTAAGACTATTGAAATACGCAAATATATTTTCAAAATGAATTAGATGTTTGAATTTTTAGTACGTAGAACAATGATTCTCAACTACTGTGCCACGTCACTTTTGTGTGCCACCAATACTTTTTTAAATTATTAATTGTAGTATTAGAATAAATCCGAAACAGAGAGAATCATTCACCCGTTTTAGACAAATAAATAAGGCTATTCCTGATATATTTAGCTTATTCTTTTGAGGATAGATGGAAGTGTATTATAGATAAGTAAAATCCTTTTAAACTTATTTTATTGTTGGTGTGCCGCCAAATTTTGAATTTGCTAAAAGTGTAAGTAAACAACAACAAAAACAACAAAAAAGGTTAAGAGTCACTGGTGTAGAGGCATAAAGAAAACATAAACATCAAATTATGTTTTACTTTAATCTACTGACGATAGCAACCAAAGGGAATTATTGAATATTTTAATGTTATAACTCTATCTGTGGAGAATATTGATTTTTCATCTTTGAAGTTATTATTTTTATTTTTTTATTCTGAAAGGTGAAAGAATTAATCTGCATATTTTAATAGTTTACGAAACCATGCTATTAAAAGGAATACAAAATTGTTGTTCAAGTGTGTATAAGGGGCCACTTGGGAAAGTCCATTTTGGCGACTAAAGTGGTCCAGTACTTTCGGAATTATTTATTATTTATTTTATAATGAATTCGATATCTCACCATAACATGAAGATAAAAATCGCCAAATCCTAAGAAAAATAGCCAAATCCAAAGTGGCCCCCCTATACTACACTTGAACCAGTTGTTCTATTACGGTAAACAAGATCTTAGAATAAAAACCATTAATAAACACCTAGACACAGATAACAAAGCATTTGGTACAAAAAAGAAATGATCAGAATCCCATAGATCAAGATTAAAATGTAACAAAACTTTTTAAAATTATTTTTTCCATTGCGTTACATATGAAATCGATTATTTACACTTTCAAGGTCTAAAAGGAATTGTTGACTATTTTAAGACAACAAAATAATCATACGTGATTATTCTAAACATGTTGTTCTCTACTAAAACGTTTTCTATTAAGGTTTATTCACTTATCAGAAGAACATTTATGACCAAAAAATACAAACGCACCCTCCCACATGTTCCATACCACACACACACATAATTATGCTCTCCGAAAAAGGGGAAAGGGGAGGAGATGCGATTTGCATGGTAAAAAAAAGAGGGATGGGGGTTCCTGTTATTCCATAAAGCCGTGTAAGTTGCAAGATCAAATAAAGAACCCTATTTAGTTCAGAAAATTGTATGGTAAAAGTGATGAAAAATTGCATAAGTTTTCATATAAGTATTTTTACATTTACATATGAAAAACATATGTTCAAACACACACTTTTACAAATGATGAAAATTAAGAAATATTTGGCAATAGGATCAAAATATTGACTACTTCATATTCATGTAAAAATAATCTGAAATGTTAACACAAATCTTTCATAAGCGAATCGTTGACAAATTTCAAGTATTGTAAGAATTTTTCTATTTTTGAAACATTTCTTTTCTGTTATTCCTTCTTCTCTTTAACTCAAACTTTTAGAATTTAAATGTAACCCAAAATTATGGTGCAGCAATTTGTCTCAGAAATACACATAATAAGTATCTATAAAATTATTTCTCATAAATATATATAAATGCAAATACACATCATCTTTGATTACGATTCTATTTTAAAGAAGAACAAATATTTTATAGAAGTCTTTACTGTATGTGGATCAGAAAGGCAGATATACCTCGGGTTATGCTTAATATATTAACATAATAAGTTTTTGTAAGTAGTCAATAATGATTTTTTATTAAAACTGCATTTAATAGACAACAATGATTTATTTATTAAGCAACAATCAATTGCATTTTACAACTATTAACAGCTTTTTTTTAATATACAACAATGCTTCATTTATTAAGCAACAATTAATAGCATTTTATAATTATTAACTTCATCGAAATTACATTAGACAAGTGCTTAGGATTTCTTGCAGAAAATATTTTTCCTAACAAAAATAAACTTAAACTCCATTTTAGGGATTACGAATAGGGAATTTTATGTTTTCCCCTTTCTTAATGCTCTATCCTCCCAGAAAAAAGAGGAAAACGAAAACCACCCTCCTACACGCAATTTTAAGTGTATAAACCTTTCTATAGAATTTAAAAGCCATTTCTGCTCAAGTAAATATGTTACAGTTTCTTTAAATGGAAGGCTTTCACTTAAGAACGTTTGTCTTGAACCGGGATGAATAAATAACTAGGTCTAAAATGGAGACTTCGTCAATCCATTACAACTCTCCTCTTTCAACTTCTTTGGAGATTATTTATAGAGCTCAGAGGTCCAGAATTTTCCAGCAAACATTTCCGTCACAACGTTTGGGCAAGAAAATTTCTTCTTCTGGGCAAATCGTAAATACAGGTTTTTATATTTTTCTTTTTCTTTCCCCCCTTCCGTTTTCATTCAGTGCCAGATACACGGATAAACTTTTAAAGCTCCCTGTAAGAAAAATCCGAAATCAAATACGGGGTCAAATTATGATCTCGAGAAAGTTGGATACCGGATTTCAGAAAGCAGAGGAGTATTAGAGATACAGCTTTAAAATTTTGTCTCTCTTTATTTTTCTTCAATGCTTTTTTTTTCGTCTTTCAACTAGTTACGGAAACTCAAAAGAATTGGGAGGAAAGTAAGCATTAGAAGTTCGAAGCCGAAAGGAATTTTTAGGTGAAAAGAATGTTACGCCGAAAGTTCTTTCTTTTTTCTTTTTATCCATTTCTTTATCTCGAAAAATAAATTGGGTAGAGAAAGCAGTTTAACCGAAGAAAAGAGGAAAGCAAAATTTTATTTCGTGGAATTTGCTTCTTTTAAAAGAATGTATACATTTTGTTTCTTAAATGCAAAGGTTTATTTTTAATATACATTGCATAAATTAATTGATACCTTAATATAGTTTAAAGAAAATGTACATAGTTTACCGCCTAATACTACGAAAGTTATTAACTCTTGGAGCAATTTAAATGCTCCAAGATAAGAAGTGGGCAATTGTCTTGGCTCGAGGAGCACACTGTGGAAGCGTATGAAACACGGGGGGTCACACATGCTGAAGAATTACATTCATTAGTAAACTTTGCGTCTCAGGAAAGGTATAATTTGTTTCATGAAATATCAATAAATAGAAGTAAAATAAAAAAAATAGTGACAGTTCTATTCAATTTATTCATGGTGCACCTTTCATGTATCATCTATAACTACAATCCCATATAATTTTAGTATTGGTTTAATAAAGACAAATTTACCCTTTCCAACTTTTCTACACACATTTTTTTGAAAAAGCAAGAGTGAGATGGCTTTTTGAAATTCTCATCACAGCGAACAGGTTAATGTCCAAAAACCCACATCTATATTCACTCTTGTTGACCTTCATGCAAGAAAAACTTCGTTCATAAATATATATATTGATCTAAATAAGGGGTGTCGAACACGCTGCCCGCCGACTGTTTTTAAAAATATTTTAAATATCAGTTAAAGTTTTTTTCATTTTGAAATTTATTTGAGGGAAATTTATGTATGTATATAAATCTACAATGTATTTGCCTGGTACCTGTTCTTGTTTTAAAATAAATCCTTTTTGATAATAGAAATGTCTGTTGAATAGTAAAAGCCGTTAGATAGCGCTGTTGCAGTGAGCCGCTTCCATTTAGAAGTGGTCTTGTGGCAACAGCCAGTGCATATATCTTTCTTAAAATGAAAACACACTCTATAGTGAAACATTTCCTTGTGAAATATTCTTGTGTCGAAATTCTAACTTATGAACTATGCTATTACTTATGAACTATGCTATTACTTGTGAACTATGTTATTACATTGAACTATTCTATTCATATTGAAATATATTCTTCAGCATTGAAATATATCCAATAATATCAAATTGAACTTGGACTTCTCATTGAATCAAATTTCTTTCAACATACTGGAATTCGAAACCGATACCTTTAATCTTAGGTTACAATTTATTACAGTCCTCTAAATTCGTCGCTAATGCTAATATACAATGTCCATTAGATTAAAATAGATTTATATTTTATCAAACAGTTACATTTGATTTTACTATAATAAATTATTTTTTTAATAAATTCCGAATTGTGCATTACGCATTTCCTTTACTATGGATGGTACATGATTCTCTGTGTGTGCGACTTTCATTTCTCCTCTTCCTTTTTTGTTTGGAGTGCCTAAAATGCAAGAGGCAGTCAGAGATGTTTTTTAAAGTTTAAAAAATATTCAGGACGGTTAAGATAAAGAGTAATGTATACTTAATCGTTTGCGAATGACATCACTATCAAATTTCAACTATGAGTAACGAAAGATCAATTCAAAAGGAACACTGTAATTTTCAAGAAAATGGTAACTGTAATATTTTAAACATTATTTGACTATTGCATTATTATATTATCTAAACATTGTTATATTATCTATGTCTGTATACCAGAAAAATAATGAAAACAATAATAATAATTCATTCTGTTTTAAATTTTCACTCCAATCTTATTTCTAATAAAGGGAGCATAACAAAGAAATTTTTTCCAACCATTAATAAGAGACTGTCATGCCATCCTTTTTACACTGACTACAAAATAACTCAATTTCTCACTGGTCATGATAATTTCAAAAGCTACTTGAACAAATTTAATTTAGTTCCTTCATCTTCCTGTGACTGTAATATTGGTGACGAGGAAAATGTAGAACATGTAATCCTTCTGTGTTCCAAGTGTGTCAGAAAGAGAAATATTATAAGATTTGCTTTTAAGAGACTTAATATTAATTGGCCACCGAATTTTCACCAACTTCTTTCCACCAGAAGTGCTTTTAAAAATTTCTGTGAGTTTGTTGTAAATATTTTTAATTCTTCTTAATCTCAATTTTTTTAAACTTTTTTATTTCCCTTGAATATATTGTTTAATACTTACTTCTGTAAGCCCCGTGTGATACTTTGTGGTGCACGAGGATTTTATAAATGTTTTCAATTAAAAAAAATAGATGATTTTGTTTCCAAATCTGATATAAAGGTACATATTTTTATGTGCGGCCCGCGAGATTATAATGTTTTTCCGAAGTGGCCCACAAGGTCCTTTGGGTTGGCTACCCCTGATCTAAATAGATAACATTTTCTAAATCTATTTGGTTTTCTGACTGTCTTCGCGCAGCAAATAAACTCTGCTGGTCACGGACCGCTATTTTCCCACCCCTGCTATAAGATGAACACTAGAATCTTTCAACTTACGCTTCTTTGACATGCGTACTATTGAAACACATAACAGTGAAGAATTAAAATGGGTCTCTCCCATATGCTAATTCTTAAAGTTTACTTTTAGGTAAGTGGAAAATATGTAAGTAATGGATATGAAGGCATTTCATGTTCAAGAGTTGCGATAGTGAAATATTTGAAATTAAAAAGCACCCTCTGTGAATTGAGTATTGAAAAAATATTGCAGATTTTTCTCAAATTTTCTTAAAGTATCCATCTGGGTGTAATAAAAATGTACAGATAAAAGGATTCGAGACTCGGATTTAAGTCCATGTTTCAAGTATTTAAAACTAGTATACAAGAAATTTTGTGATTTGTATCTATATTAAAATAAATTGAAGAGTGTTTGTGTGGGATGTAGATCGAGAACGGAAAAATCCAGACGCATAAAATTTAGAATGCTGAGATCTTAGCTCATGACAGATTGCATCTGGAAGGATATTTTTTGTTTTGAAAATAGCTTTAGACCTTTTTAAAACTTAATTTTGAAGCGATTCCTTATAGCTCTGGTAATGTGATGTCATCACGTCTATCTTTGAAAACGATGAATTTTTTTTCGGATAATTGTTTACTGTTTGTTTTATATTTTCATTATTATCAATCTCACTAATTATTTATTTATCTTTATAATTATTCATACACTTTTTTGAGACATAATTTAAATATTTTTGAATTACATTATCTTTAATAAATTATAATTTTCTATAAATCTTTTTTTCCTATCAGAGAGATTTGTGTTAGCGCAGTTTTGTTTCTACACTCAAGATGTATTTTGATGGAAATTATGCCTATTTTATCTTTTTTAGTAATAGTAACTACAACTACTTTATATAGTAATCCTTAACTACATTTTGGTTTGAATTTATCCCTTTTAGATAGTTTTTAACTTAAATTAATGCTAGTGTTTCAATGTCTTTATCTGTTTATATCTTTGTACTGCCAATGATAGTTTAACCGAACCTAGACCTAATTTATGTATCTCATGGAAATTTTTCTTACTTCAGTTATATTTATAAATAATAATGGTGTTCTAATTTTTCATATTTTAGCAAAATTAGTTCTCGATTTGTCAGTTTTAAATCAATTTTAATTTTTTAAAAAATTTAATTTTGTTATTTTTTATCTGGCTTAATTTATCCATTTAAATAAAAGGGGAAAAATACGTTCGTTCTTCCTAGCACAAAGATAGAGAGTGAGATATATATTAACATGGCAATATAAAAGCTGAAAAAGGGTTATTGGAGGCATATTTCGTAATTTTGAACCATGTTTAAGTGACATAGATGACACCTGAGCTGGCACCTTCTCTCTTAATTTCCACATCACACCAATGGGAGGACGTTTGAGCCTCAACAGATTTAAGGTGCAGAAAGCACTAGACTCGCACTCAGCGCACGCCAGCTTCGAAGCTGTGACCGTTACCACTAGACTACAGAACCAGCACAAAGATGGAAAGAAAAGTTGTTTAAGGTATCGACTACGTTGGGACTGTGATTTTGCAAAAGCGTGTAAATGGATAATATTTATGATATTTAGTATCACTTAGACTAGAAAATGTATATAAAATTGTTTTAAGAATATTATTACAATAAAAAATTATTTAAGTACAATATTTTGACAAAAAATGAACATAGAATGACTACTTTTCAAAGTATTCTCCTTTTGTGAAAAAAGGTTCTATTATAATAATATTTTGCCTGTATATATAGCTCAGACCTCTGTACAAAGGCTCAACTAGAATAGAATTTTTGAAATACAAAACTGCGAAGTGGGTTTATCCATGTTTAACAACAGAGGGGAGAAATTTTAAGAAAAAACGCCGATAATTATTTCAATTTGGTTCTGAACTCTGAAAATAATGTGAATTTTTCAAAAAAAATTAGTTCAGACTCTCTGGAGAAGTCCTTACTTTATATACGCACACACACACACACACACACACACACACACACACACACACACACACACACACACACACACACACACACACACACACACACACACACACACACACACACACACACACACACACACACACACACACACACACACACACACACACACACACACACACACACACACACACACACACACACACACACACACACACACACACACACACACACACACACACACACACACACACACACACACACACACACACACACACACACACACACACACACACACACACACACACACACACACACACACACACACACACACTAGAAAGATTTTTAAAAAGAACATTTTGAAAAAGGTTTTTCCCAAGTTATCTTTTCCCAAAATATTGCATTTAAATAATTTTTTTTGTCAAAATAAAAAAGAGACAATTTTATACATGTATTCTAATCTAAGTGACACTAAATATCATGAAAATTATCCATTTATACGCTTTTTTAAAATCACGGTTCCAAACGTAGTCGGATACCTTAATAAACAGGTAAACTAAAACCCTTATTACTTTGTTTATTTATAAGAAATAGAACAAATTTTATAGCCCTTTCTCTGTTATTTTTTGTGATAACATTTTCACAAATTATTGATAGCCGTAAGATTACGAACCTGGATCTGTATTCCTTTTTATGTGTATTATGCGAAAAATTCCATCAGATGCACTGTCGGGGATCTATAACAGTTCTTTTTGTAATAGTGCAGAAAAAAAAGAATTGACTATCAATTAATGAGTCATCATTATTATTTCATTACGGATCTGATTACAAGCGTAAGTGTCACACATGATAATGAAGTTAAGTTGTGTTACAAATATTTTGAAATTCTCGTGTGTTTATAGTCTTTGTTTGAGATTTCATTTCACCACAACATTAATTACTTATTCGTCTATAAAGCACTTGATACTACCAGCTATTATAGAAAGAAATTGTCATGTTTTGTTAAGAGAAATGAATTAAATTATTAGCCTACATAAACAATCTTCAAATGGAATCTAACTGTGCTATTTAAGTCAGTTCAACATTGGGAAAATGTTAGAATTTATTCTGAGAAGTTGGCATCACAAATTATTGCGGGCGAAGTTAAGAACCCAAATTCAATTAGAGAACATAACATGACCTCTAATTAGCGGAGATAATTATATTTGTTACAAATTAATTTGAAGAAGATTCTGACATTATGAGTTTAATTTCTACACTTCGTTGCGAAGAGAATAATGCAACCATCTCTCGTATGTTCACTGAGTTATTTGCTGTTTATTGCTAATTTGAAAGAAAAAAAAATGGTAATTACTGCAAAATTTGTGCTTAAATCAGTTTACTTTTATCGGATTGTTGTATCTTATTTGAATGGTTATATTTGTTTGTTTAAACTTAAATAGATATAGTGTTAAATTGTTATCATTCAAATGTCATTAGATTTTATACGCATTATTTTTCTTTTTCCGCTGCGTATTTGATTTTATAATTTGTGTTATTTATCATAAATATAGTCTTATTTGTACTGTTTGAATACGTGTGCTTTTCCAGTTTGGTTTAATTTTTGCTTTCAGTTAATAATCGATAAACTTCTCTCATCTTTGTAAAATACATTTTTGTATTTTTTGCAAAATGTAATTCATCAGCATTAAAAGATCCAATGTGACAAAAAAAAAAAGGTGCTTTTGTTACTAATGCAACCCGACAAATAGTGTCATATACAAGTCAATGAAATTCGTCGCACTTAGGAGTTATTATTATACCTGTCTTTTTGACTGCAGCTTTGTGGCTGCGGTAGCTTAGAGGTTAAGGTATCGGATCATGGCTGGCTTGTCACGAGTTCGAGCTCAGTATAATGAAAGATCCACTGTGTAGGGCAGCATGCACGTTATATCTGTCCAGAACTCAAACGTCCTCCCGTTGGTGTGGTAGTTAGGAGAGGGGTTCCAGCTCAGGTGTCGTCCTAGTCACTTGACCATGGTTCAAAATTACAGGTCCGTCGCCAAAAGCCTCATGTTCACTCATTGACCGCAGCTTTGAGCATCATGTAGGTAACAATACATTTTGGCTCTGTTTCATCCCAATTTTGAGGGAAAACACCAAGAAGGTGGACTTGGGGTCTCCCACCCCTTTTCTCTACCATCAGTCTCTTGAGATGACTTTTGGCTCACTTGTGATATTTAGAGTGCCCCCAAAGTCGCATGATCACTATACAGTGAAATTCGCTTAGGGGCAGTGGCGTAACGGAGAATCCCCTGCAAAGTCGGGTTTTGGGTCTCAAGCCAGATCTTACAAAGGATTGCAAAACCATAAAATAACATAGGCTTTGGGTCCCCTAGAATTCTGGGCCCCCCGTGATGCGTGGTTATTGGGGTGTAAGTTAAAAACACTGCAATCTAACATTACTGTAAGGTACATTTGTGAAGGAAGTGAAATCATAATTTAAGCTTGAATTTATGTGGTTATATATTTTCCTTTATCTGTATGATTTCCTTGAAGAAATTCTGACTGTTGAGAGTAATATCGGGACAAACTCTTTGCCCCGTATGTCATACCAGGTCCTGGTGGTATTGAGTGATGAATTTATATATCGATGAATTCAAGATATTATAGGTGAAAAACATGTTAATTATATTAAGTTAACTTGTATTTACAAAAAAGGAAATTGTAACATACTTTATTTTTTACAGGTTTGGACTTTTCATATCACAAAAACTCTCAAACCCAAAATTTCTTTCTATCTTCCCGAAAGAATAGAAAATATTCAATTTCTTAAGTACGATCAGACATTCGCAGTGACGTAACGGAGAATATTAGGCCCCCCTGCAAAGTTAGGTTTTGGGCCCCAAGCCGGATTTTACAAAGGATACCTACTTGGCGTCAGTTAGGCTTTGGGCCACCAGCAATACGGGGTGTACGTTACGCCACTGCTGAGGTGACTGAACTATTTTTTCATATTAAAGGATACTGGATAAGAGAAACATATGTTTAACAAAATTAAGTTTATTAGAGTACATTTTATTTACATAGAGATGTATGTGTATGCATGTATTCAATAAAAATCAATGAAAAAAAAACACTCACTGGACTTTAATGAAATTTAATTCAAAGTGTTCAAGTTTATTGAAAAAAACACTTATTGAGTCTAAGAAAATAATCTGACATTTATCTTTGTATTGTACTTTTTAGCAACAAATTTTTCGATGTCTTCTTATCTAATATTCATTTCAAGTTTCGAAAGAACGTCTAAGTAACTATACATACTTTTCGTCAGGTTCTTCATTTCGGATGATGTGGAAACATGAGCTACATTATTCATTTCATTTCCGTCGTCGGAATCTACATCATTGATATTGTTTCAGCTTTGGGCAAACTCTAAAATGTATTTTCATAATTGACGGCGGTACACACTCTTTCATCATATACTGTAACAAATTAATCCCATGATACAGTCGGACAGTCCAATAGTACAGAATCATTCTCCAAAATTTCATTAAATAGCTGGTTCTTTTCATATTTGTTCATTTTCAGAAGGTAAATCTTTTCTTGTTAAGTGATTTTTGTTTTGTATTAAGGGAAAAAATGCATGTAAATACGCAGTAGTTTGTCGGGACCATTTTGTTAGTTCGTGTTAACTGATATTTTGTCTTAAGCGTTTTTGCGTTAAACGTATTTCACTGTACATTTAAGGTCTTCGAGATCCATGCTTCTTAGGGACTCGAACCCGAACTCTCGGCACAACAGTCAGAGTCACTCTCCTGTCTGAGGCGGCACGAAGCAACATAACACAGTGCTTCTCAAACTTTCAATATTCGTGACCCAATATTCAATCATAATTTTCATTGCGTCCCTCTCCATACAATAATAATGTATGAATTCAATGATACTTCAAGTATACTTTGAAGAGCAAAAGCTACAATACGACTTTAACTCTTAAGTGTCACCGGAGTATATAAACGTCTCGCTCAGTCAAAGCGTTAATTGCCTCGGACGTTTAAATACGTCTTTCCGAAGTAAGATCATTTCTGTGCACTGCTATTCATAAAAAAAATCCGAAGGCTTTGGAATGCAATAAAAGACTTTGGCAGTGTTTGCAAAGGATTTACTTATTTCAGAGAATTTGCTTATTGCGAATTGCTCCCCATCCCCAATATATCAGGAAAACAGTAGTGTTGGGAGCGAATTTCGTTACTTTTAATCGGCTGTTGAGGAATTTATTATAAACCGTACAAATTATCAAGATAAGTGCTAATACAAGCCCATGGGGTCAATGGTAATTATCAAACTTGCTCTTAACTTAATAGTGTTAAACTAATTATGAAATACAATATACAGTACTGATAAATTTATAAGTGTATATATCTGTGTAAATGTGTATTTTATTTTGCATTATGTCAGAATGTATTCCATTAATTTCAGCAAATTAATAAATTTTTGAATTTATCTTTTGATTTCGACCCATCAATATGCTCGCTCCTCCCTTGTAGATTTATCATGCTCTCTTAGGGGCCTACAGTTTAAGAAACACTGACATAACAGATTATTTGAGTTTCATTGTATGACCCGATTGCTCTGAAGGAATGAATTCGTAACCCACGAATTATCAAACATTCAAAGATCGTTATGTTCAAAGAGGCATATGTTTATTGCATTTATCGGAATTTTTTACAAAAGCGTGGCATGTAAGGAAACAATAAGATCGCTTAAGTGGCGACTTCATCATCTAAATATGGGTTTGCTGTGATTAATGAACAGTTCAAATAAGATAAAAATAAACAACAGATACAGGGCACATATAATTTGGCTGACTGATTCACAAATTAATTGAATAAATAGCGGATGTAATAATAAATATTAAAGGCAATCTTCATTATATTAAATACATAACTTTGATTTTATAGTTTCATACACATACATGAATAATACTCGTAGAGCATTCTAAAAAACACTGTACCTCCCAGATTTTCGATGCATTTTATTTCTTTTGATTCGTAGTTAAGAAACAAACGACGTATATTAATTGTTCGAATTTCGCTAATAATATTTGTTAAATTAATATTAGCTCATTTTTTCACTGTAGTGTGTCCTGTGACAACTATTCTATACTAGAACAATATTCTCTTTCTATTCTTTAACTAAGCTAAGAGGGATTTTTCGAATATTTTAATACACAGAGAATAATTTAGCAGTCATATTTTTGTTGAAATAACATCCAGTTGCAGTGATACCTTGAAACTTTTTCAAGTCTCTGGGCCCCAATGTGCCGTTGTTGTGTTTTCTAATGCCACCTGTCTGACGTAGTCAGATTGAGGCCCACGAAATTCATCGTGGTAAGGGGCTAGGAGTACGTCTGTCGTTGGCCTTGAGTACCATACAGGTGACAGTACGAATTAGCTCGGCGAAATTCCACAAGGAGACGATAGATGGCGACACCACCGATATCCACCTTCACAATTTAGGCATGGAACTGAAGGGGAGGAAAATATTCTCCAGTCCCCTGCACTCGTGATTCAGCCCACAAGACTTTCGGACCCACTGATTTAACGAGCACGTACTCCGTGTGTGCTCGGAGAATATTTGGCGGCATCGGGCATCGAGCCCAGGCCTTCCGGTCTGGAGTCCGATGCTCTAACCCCGAGGCTACCCACGGCCCCAATGTAAAAATAGGAACCATCTGCGAACTTTTTATGTACACCAGCAATTTTCTAACTGTTAAGCGCGTCCCCCTTGGGGAAAGTGACACCCCTACGTGTGTGACACGAGCACATTGAAAAGTCAAAAGTAAAAAATTATTTAAAAAATTATTAATTTACTCAAAGGAAGCAAAAACGAAATATGTACATTCTAACATAATACGAAATAAAATACCAATTTTCACTAATATTTATTATAAAATTTGCAGTACTTTACGATGTATTTGATAATTAATTTATCAATACTGAATTAGGAACAGGTTTAATAATTACTGGTGACTCCCATGGGCTTGTTTTGCAGAACAAAGTTTTTCAAAGAAAGGTTTAATATCAGATATTTATACTTCAAGTTTTTTTATCTATGTTTAGCTAAGATCTATATTTTGTCTTTAAAGAAGACGCGACAGAAAATCCGTTTTCATAAAGCGATGTGTAGGATTAGAATCAAAAAGTAGGATTAGATTGTAGAAATATGGATGATTAAAGAAATAAATATTTAGTTTAATTAAAAATTTCTTTGTAATCTGTTCCAATTTAAAAGTTAGAAAGGAAAAGTAACGCTTAAAGTATCCATTTCTTAAAAGTAACATATACAAAATTTAATACATATCTTTATAATGTGTGTGCGAGTTATAAATAAGGTTTTATTGTATAACTTTAGCGGCACAGTACATCATTAATACATATCTTACACTGTTGTTGTAAAGAGGGTAGGGCGATGAAAATTATGATTGAAAATTGGCTCACAAGTACTGAAAGTTTGAGAAGCACTGATGTAGACAGTATATACCATACGTTATCAAATACCAGTTTAAACGGTAACACTTAATAAACAAATGTGACTCACAATCCGATTCCAACGACCGACTCTTTCGAATAAATGATGTGCAGTCGTAAGGTAAGTCCTAGACATAGATAAAACAAACAGATAGATAGATAGATAGATAGATATTATCATGTAACCTTGTCGTTATTGTCATATAGTTTTAACTTCCCAGTTTTTCGGAGAATATGTCCGGGAATAACATTTGAAGATTGAAATTATTCGGACCACATAATCTAATTGAGGCCGAGTCGAGAACGGGATGAAGTACCACCCTGTCGAGGCCTAGAGCCCTGACCTAGTACATGCTTTAAAATGTCCCTGCCTACCCCATAAAGATAGTAAGCTTATAAGTTTCTAGATCATGTCTCGTTATTTATTTTTAAATTTGAATAATACAATTTGGGAATTAAACTAATAATAATAAAAGATCAGGCCGATGATAATAAAAATTATTATACGTTTATTTAAATTTAAAATTAAAATGAACAAGCTAAAAATTGTTTTTATACGCATATATATATATATATATATATATATATATATATATATATATATATATATATATATATATATATATATGTAGTTATTTCCAAAAATACCTAATATATCATTTTCAGATGTTCCACGTGTTTTATTTCGTCTCCCTTTATCTTTATATCAATATTTTCCCCCTTTCGCTTTTTATATTTTACATATATTTTTTTCAGCACTTACCATTAGTTGGCGTTACATACATCACCCTCTGCGCTATCACATTCACTCTACGCCCATCACTTATTTATTTACTATTCTGTTTTGGAATTCTCTTTTTGTCTAAAAATTAGGAGTGAGATTACGTCTTGAAACATTTTACGACCTCGACCACAATCATGGAAACTCTTAAGTAGATGGTATATATCACAAACGTTGTTAAATACCAGTTTAAACAGTAACCTGTTGCAAATAAATGACTGTTACGCACAATCTCTCACATAGGCACAAACCGACTCGACCTTCCTACTAAATGATAATGATAGTGCATGTGATAGGTCATACCTAAACATAGACGACGGACAGGGCATAATGAAGTGTTGCCACAGTTTCCAGGTGGCATATAGTTTGAAAATTCCCAGTTTTTCGGAGATTACTAACGTCTGACGATTAAAATTACATCTTCCGTCAATAAAGTTCAGTGAATAGTTCTGTAACATTAACGTAGATGAAATATTAACGAGTTACCTTACTGTCCTTCAAAATAGTCATCTCCCATAACTATGCACCGCTGAGATCTGCTATGTATGTCCTGGAAACTTTGCAAGAAGTCTTCTTTTGAGACGGAGTTCAAAAGCCTCGTCGCATTTAGTTGGATGTCAGGAATATCGTAAAATCTCTTCCCTTTCAAAGCGAGTTTGAGTCGTAGGAATAGGAAAAAGTTTGAAGGAATGAGATCTGCTTAGTAGGGTGGATGCTCAATTTGCACCACCCACTTTTTTGCCAAAAATTGTTTGACGATATTGGCTGTGTGAGGGTGAGCATTGCCGTGAACAAAAAAAAAAGAACTTTGTTGTGCATTCTGGTGTCGTACACTACGTGTCCCCCACGTTTCTCTCATCCCTAAATAGTGGATAGCGATTTGTCGCACAGATTCACGGTTAATCTGCGGTTTATCAGCTATCAGGCGCGCAGTAAATCGCTGGTCACCGGTCTTCCGCTACGCGTTTTGTCAGAAACGTTTTCCCGGCCTTCTCGAAAACGGACGAGCCACTCGTACACACACTTCATGGAAAATGCTTGATATTCATTAACACGTACCAGCATCGCATAAATTTCTTTCGGTGTCTTACCAAACTTAAATCAAAACCTTAAATTGATCTATTGTTCCTTTATTTTCCTGTCCTCAGTTAAAAACCAACGCACTGAACAAGCACTTTGTAAAACAAGTCTTACATGGAACATAAGAAATACGCTCAACTGAATAACGGGGAGCGCAGATGGTCAACACCTGCCGCTACGCATGTGCAGCGTTTTGTTTTGCCAGTGTTGCCATATCGGCCATTCTGTCTTCATTCACCGAACTTTGTTGCCAGAGGTTGTATTTGAATCGCATGATTTTATTGAGGTCGCATCGAGAACGAGAGAAGCCCCTCCCGGTCGAGGCCCAGTTGCCCCATGTCTTAAGACATTTCTTCCCAGTAGTTACTTTTTATTTTAATTCGAAACGAATACATTTTATAATATATGGGAAGAAGATTTTTAGTTTATGAAATAAAAATTTACCATTAGACGGAAAACTTTCATAGCAATTTAATTTTTTTTAATATTGAACAGAGTGTTGGGGAATCAGTTCAAGTGTAAAGTTCAAATCAGTTCGTAAGGCGTTTGAAGAGTTGAAGTGACTTGTTTATCGATATAATCAGTTTTAAATAATTGAATTAATTACATTAATCCAAAAAATATAAAACAGAAGCGTACTAAATAAAACTTGAAATACCATTGTTATTTCACAAATTTGTCATGCATTTCTAGAAATTCATTTATTTGTTTTGACTTTTTAAAAATTGATAGCTCCTGCGTGTGAAGTTATTATCCATAAATTAATTCTTCCCAACCATTTTTTTTCAATGAACAAACTTACAGCCAGGAAACATCTTTAGATTTATTTCCTTCACAAACTAATAGAAAACAAAACGTATATGAAATGAATTATTCCACTTCGTGCAGAGAACTTTTCGAACGACCTCGTCACATCTATTCGCCTGCAAGTGTAAAAACAACACCCCTTACATAATCATTAGCGGCACCCCTCCTCCTCTTGGAAAATATAATTTAACAACGCTTCTTTCATTCCTTTCGATTACGGTAACGACTTTATCAGAGATAAAACAACATCATCATCTCCTTCCAAATGATAATAGCTGGATGATTGAGTCAATTAGAGAAACCCATCGGCGAGTCTGAAATTCAGTTACAGTAATTGGAAGGGATATACGCTGTCTTGTTCGCTTCACACCCTCTAGCTTAAAGGCATCAAATATACTTCTTCGTATAGATTTGGATGCCATGAATTGTGTGTGTGTTTTAAGACATTCGCTCGATGGATACTTGAGGGAAAAAATTGAGTTAGAGAACAAACAGGGATGGAGTGTACTTTCCTTATGTACTTGTCTGATTTAATATAACACTTAAAAAGAGCTTGGGGGGGGGGAAGAAAACAATGGAAATAGAATATTTTATTTTCAAGAAAACGAAAGATGGAATGTTTTATAAATTATATTGTAAGAATCTGAATTAGTTTTAAAATCTGTTCATTTCTGAGAAAACAATTCTTAAAGAATTCAATTTAGTAAAACTACGGCTTTAAAATTTATAAATATGAAGAGAACTAATGATAGAGAAAGAGAGAAGAATACTTAATTTCGGGTGATCGTAACTATGGTATTCTAATTTATATGAAGATATAAATCAGCGAGGTACTAAGTTATTATTTTGGTATTTAAAATATACAATAATTAACTACATCTTATGTATATTTAGGATAACAATAGTGACTTGGAAATCTTGGCGCTAATTTGACACTGTAACGGTGATTTATGCTTTTACTGGGTTGAAAGTAATGAGCTAAATCTCTCGGGGCGTAGAATAGTATATTTAATAAACTAAAGCATCAACATTACAAAAGACGGTTATACAAGACTTTACAAGACAAATACAATTGAACATTTAAAGAAACACAGTCAAGTTTAGTTAAATACAGTCCAGGATTGGACGGCAAGGTGGGAGATCTTTTCTGGTTGGGATTCGGGTTTTCTCTGATGTTACAAACAATGGGCTCCCAGTTCACGCAACCTATACTTATGTGTCCATAGCGTGGCCACATCTATATTTCATTCTGGGAAATATAGCGTGCGTTTCAATATTAAAAAGGCATTATATATTCAAAAGGTTTTTATGCATTCGATGAAACTGAGGACTCATTAGAACTTGGCATGAATGTATTCGTGCACTTCTGTCAATATTGTTAAGATCAATAGGAATACATTAGGTTGTGTTGAGAGTTGACTGAATAAAAAAAAAATTAAACTTCGTTCTTAAAATCTAATTACAGTGTTTAAATTTATCTTAAAAAAATAGGTACAACATACTTAAAATCATATATTTCAACTTATATATAAATGCTGTTTAAAAGCATAAGTTATACAACTTAAATCGAATTTGGAAAATGGAAAGATTCAAATTTTGCTTAGAGAGTATGTCTCATTTTATGAACGTAATACAATCAAGAACAGCTCTTAAGTGATCAGGAACTGTTCGATGTTTTGTTAGAAATGGTTTAAAAATAAGTTCTTATATGTTTTATATGTGCATTCTCGATTGTATAACTCGCATTCCGATATATTTTTGTGTGCATTCATTTCATTTTTTTTACATAAAAATTTTTTTTAAAAATACATTTGAAAAGATTCTTAAAATTGGTAAGAATACAAATCAGATTAGAAAAATTCTTTATAATGTTAGCTTGAAATTTCTTATAATTTAATACATATCATCCACCTTGTTATACAATACGCCACTATGTACATTGAAAGGGCACTTCATTATGTGACCACTCTATCAATATCTAATTAGACCACTCTAATTGTATTCAATAAAGTCTTTATTCTTTTTAGTATAGCCTCAAAAGATGTTAATAAGTTGTTTGTGAAATCTGAGGCTATACTTGAAAAATAGTACTATCCAGCGGTGAACAATTGCAGGGTTGTGGATCTAGAAAATATCGGATGATTCTTGATTCTTTCAACTTTATTTTACAATGATCTATACGATTAAGATCTAGAAATGGGGAGGGGGGTTCAAAACCGCATTGTGAGAAACCTTTGTCATTTTCCTCAAATCAATCTCGCTTAATATCAGCGGTATGGCAGAATGCATTATCCTGGTGAAAACATCCATTATCATTGGAATAAATCATAAACATTACAGAATGTTCTTACTCAGCAACGACGTTTAAGTATGACACATCTAATAGCCATCCATGGACATGAAATGAGCTTAAAACATGCCAGGAAACTATTGATATAACCATTCATTACATCTTTTAGCTAGAAGTGTATTAATATATTTAGTGTCCATGATTTTGCGCAGTTTCTGCCAAATACTCAAAAAGGATTTTACTAAAAACGAAATTCATTGGACCATTTGCTTTTTGTCCAATTCTAGAATGAGTGACTGAATCTGAGTTATCTTATCTTGTTCGTTGCAAACAGCAAAGGTATTCACGCACTGACCTTCGTCTTATTTTCTAATAAGATATACAGTGCTGTGAAAACTACGCTTAGAGATACACTTTGAGACGATCCTTGATTCAAATCTGCTGAAATTAGTTGCTCTATATAATATTTGATTAATTTAGAGAAATCTATTTTATACAAAGTATTAACTGTCTTTGTTAAAACAACGATAATATACACTGGCAAGCCAAAACATTATGAAAACTTTCACATTTTTCAATGAACTCGTCTGGATGAAGTGAAGAGCACGTGATTAATAGAGGATGATATTGAACTGCTGCTGGAGATTGCAAGGAATCATTCTTGCACTTACTTTTGCGAATGATGGGAAAGGGTGCTGATCAAAGGGAATTTGTTAGACCACATATTTGGTTGGAGGGAAAGTTCTGTCGTATTTTAAAGAGGCAGGTGGTTTTTGTTGTAAATAAAACATCTGGCTAGTGAGTCATTTGTATTTTTTTTGGTTTCTTAGCTGCTGTATAATATAAAAGGAGTCCTTCTTTACCAACAGTTCATCATTTACTTGTAATATTTAAAGTAATAAACATGTCAGTAGATAAAGTGCATTTACGACACTGCATTTTGTATGAATTCCAAAATGGAAGCAACGCATCGGTTGCATGTTAAAATTTATGTGTGGTATTTGTAAAAGATGTTGTAAATGTTCGTACTTGTCAAGGTGGTTTAGCAAATTTCGTTCCGGGGATCTGAGCCTCCAAAAAAGTGATCGATCTGGATGACCATCTAAGACCGATAATGATGTGTGTTTTGCGATCCATGTTGGAAAATAATCCACATTTAACAAGTTGAGAAATTGCAGAAGAGTTTGGCATTCATCATACAATTGTTGTAGATCACATTAAATCTCTTGGGTTTGTGTTAAAGGAAGTGTCGGTTCCACATGAATTAACGGAAAAGAATTTGCTCCGACCGTAAGAACAACAAAGTTCATCACATCTGATTAGAATACCAATGTGGAGCTGCTTTTGACCAGCTGATTACTGAGGTGAAAAGTGGATTCTTTTTACGAGAATATTAAGAGAAAAAAATCTTACTGCAAAACCAGAAACATCATCAGCAACAGTTCCAAAACCAAGTATCCATCATCAATGAAAAGTACTTTGCTTTGTTTGTGGTGGACAGGAAAGGTTTAGTGTACTACGAGTTGCTGAAACAGGGAAAACCCATCAACGCAGATCTGTACTGCATAAATTGAATGCAGCTATCAAAGAGAAAAGGCCAGCATTAGTGTCCAGAAAAGGAATAGTGTTCCATCACGATAATGCTCGACCGCATACTGCAATGGTGATACAACAAAAACTGAATGCGTTAGGATGGGAAGTCCTGGTCACCCACCATATTCATCTTCGCTGGACATTGCACCATCTGATTATTACCTGTCTGTATTTCTGCAAAAGTGTCTTTAACGGAAAAAAATTCCAAGTCTTTTGAAAGTGTTTCTAAGGTAGTTGCTGACTATTTTAACTCGAAGTACGAGAATTTCTACAAAATAGGAATTTATATGTTACCTGAAAGATGGCAACAAGTTGTAACAAGTAATGGAGCATATATAATTGATTAATATTAAAAAAATATTTTTATAAATGCATTCAAATATTTTCTTTAAAATACGACAGAACTTTCCCTCCAACCCGATATTATAATGGCCCGAAGACTTGGGACGAGCTATTTCCAAAACTTCATGATCGTTAGGTCGTTTATGATCTGCCGTTAGTATTTATTCATAGTGAATACATGATGGAAAATCCAGAAGTAGATACCAAGCTTTTAGACGTACACGCGTAATTAAGGAAAAAGGACGCTGTAGACTGTTCCGCTCGGTAAAGTAAAATTAGCTCCAGAAAGTGGTTCAGCTTGCAGTCTAATACATTGTAGATTCAAATGCAAGTGTCTTAGAACATACAGCTCAGCGAACACTGTTGGATATGGAACTGCACAGCAGAAGTCCTATTCGTGTGTCTCTGTAGATCAAGCTTCCTTGGCAACTATGTCCACAGTGGACTTGGAAACATCGAGATGGGACCATGGATAACTGGAAAAGGTAGATGGGTCGGAATAATCATGATTTCTTGTTCATTGCATCAATGGTCGTGTCAGAGTGTGCACTGTTCCAGAGGAATAATTGCTCTTCCCATGTACAACCGTTCATACACACCCTGGTGGTGACAATATTATGCTTCTAGAAAGATCTTATAAACCTTTCTGGAACCATTGATTGTGGTAGAGCACACCAGGAAAGCTGCGGACTATCTAAACATAATTACGGATCATCTTTACATGGCATCTATCTTCCTAACTGGAAACTGAACCTTCCAGCAATGACCCCCTCCCCCATTGTAAAAGGGCTCAAATTGTGATGGAGTGGCTAGAGAGGCAAAAATCTAAATTTTAATTAATATCCTGGTCACCTAACTCGACGGATCTTAATCTGATGGAGCACATTTGGGTTTTAATGAAAAGGAAGCTGAGAGATTGAAAAAAACCCCACCATGTTGGAATATCTAGACTTCACATGACTGCTGCTTCGATATTTGGTACAAACTGTCTCTAGTCATCTATCAAGAACTTGTAGTATCCATGCCAAGGCAAGTTGCCCTTGTTTCAAAGGTCTAAGGTAGTGCATTGTGTTATTGAGAAGATGTTCATAATGTTTTGGCTCTTCAGTGTATATTGCTTGTACAAAATAGTCAAAAATAATTAGCATTCGTATTATTAGTAAACCCAAAGCAAAAGGAAAAAAGTATTCTCTGGTGAAAATAAATGCTTATAGTACTTAAAATTTAATAGTAAATAGAAATTTCAATTAAATGTGCAATGGACTATAAGCAATAATTATTTCAAGTATTATCAATAATCAGGAGCCATAAAAATGATCCTTACGAAAAGATGCGAAAGTAAAAAAAAAAGTCTTGAAGTGAATGATTGTTTTCAACACGATTACGATCTCAGGAGAATAGAATCCTGAACGTAATCTCGTGATTTCGGAGTTCTTTGGGAAGCAACTAAAAATAAATGAAAAAAGTTGGCCTTATCTGCGCGTAGCTGGAAATGGAGATTACAGGGATTTCTACCTGAAAAGAAGAGAAAAAGAAATAAATAAGTATTTTGTTTCTACTGATTCTGTGTTTTATTCTGAAGAATCTCGGTAATCTTTGGACTTGATGCTTGAAAATCTATCTAAATTTTGTGAAACAGAAATCTTTTTTCTTTGTAAATTTTCTTTGTAAATGTTGTAAAATTGATTAATAGACTCGATCTATATTTTATGGTTTCAACAAGAGACTCTTCTAAGAGCAGGAGACTTTTTCAAATCTATTAATGGTGTGTACTATCGTCACACACACAATTACGTTTATACGGCAGGCCAAGACTGCAAAATTACTTTTGTTAACGTCTTACAATAAACAATCTTTCAAGTGCACTAGTGGACGAAACATTGTTCCGCAAAATCAGGTTTTGGGTCATAGTGGTCAGCTTTGGGCCCCCTAGAATCCTGGGCTCCCCGGAATGCGTAAATGCAATGCAATGCTGCAATGTAAGTGCCATTTACCATGTTATACCACCTTAAGGTATCCGACTACGTTCGGAACCGTGATTTTAAAAAAGCGCATAAATGGATCATTTTCATGATGTTTAGTGTCACTTAAGATTAGAATTTATGTATAACATTGTTTTAAGACATTTTGACAAAAAATTATTTAAATACAACTTGGCAAAATTAACTTAGAATAACCTTTTTTCAAAATGTTCTCTTTTGTTAAAATGCTTCTATTATAATAATAAGGCCTGTATATAGCTGACCTCTGTACAGGCTCGACTATGATTTTAAATATTCACATTATTTTCAGTTACAACTCATTGAAATAATTATCGGCTATTTTCAAAAATTTTTCCCCTGTTGTCGTAAGACATGTGACGTCCTCGCGTCCTTCTTCAACATAACCCTAAGTTCTTTGACGGCCACGATTAATGGCAAAACCTCCAACCCAATACCGAGACAAACGGATCAAATATTAAATGAGATACATAAAAAGGATAAAAGCTTTGATGAGAAGGAGCGGCAAGTTTAGAGATAACTTAGTGTGGAATCATTCGGATCAAGATTAGATGTCCTATACTCTGAAGAAGGATACGTTCATATAAATTAAATTATAGAAAATCTGAATCTTCTATCTAAAGTTACGTTAGAGGTATTACTCAATCGCTGAAGGAAGGTGACTCTACAAAAGGTAATATTTTGTATAGGAAGGATTAATCTTATTTTATTATAATCAAGATAAGGATCTAGTTGCGCGATCTGACTTGAATATAAGGTTATTGAACCTCCTTAAGAAAGTTGTCAATTAGAATTAAGTAATATAGTTATTCTTAATAAAAGTTGTGTTAAGAATCAATATGTCTCATCATTTAGATAATCCCACACCTCTAGCTTACGCGACCCTTTGACATAGTCATCACAGATGCTATGCCCGATAAACCGACTTCTAAGTTATACATTTCAAAAATTCTAGTTGAACCTCTGTACAGAGGTCTGAGCTATATACAAGCAAAATATTATAATCGAAGCATTTTTCACAAAAGGAGAATATTTTGACAATGGGTCATTCTATGTTCATTTTTTGTCAAAATATTTTGTATTTAAATAATTTTTTATTGTAATACTATTCTTAAAGCAATTTTATATACATTTTCTAATCTAAGTGACACTCTAAATATCATAAATATGATCCATTTATACGCTTTTGCAAAATCACGGTTCCGAAAGCAGTCGGATACCTTAAATGTTTGCAGAAATGCGGTATTAAAAGATGGATCGCGCATTTACATGCGGGGTATCGAAACATTTTATTAGGCCAATGATTCCGATCATCACGTCTTTTGTAATAGTTTTTTTCATCATTACAAACGAGTAGATTTGATTTCATTTTAATTTACGTTGTACTGTGATGTCACGTAATTTTGAGCCATGGAACCAGGACAACACGTGAACTGACACACCCTCCAGGCGTCCATATCACTCCAAAGGAGGTCGTTGAGCAACGATATATTTAAATTTCATCAGTCCTTCTTACAGTTGGATCTTCAGTGGCATGAGATTTCCAACTAGAGACTCGTCAGTACCGGCTACGAGTTCGCAACCATTACCACTAGGCTACCATGGCCACTAGATACGAGTAGGGTATTTACATTGTAGCGAACATGATTCCGAGACCAGTTGATGACGTCAGAGACGAACAGCGAGTAGTGACTGCCTGAGATAGTAGGGGGAGAAGAGTTTCCAAAAATCCATTTCCCCTGCATTCCGAGATAGACTCCTTTATAAAGGACATGCTCGGAAACCTGTTTTAGGGTGCCGGCTGGAAGCGAAGAGAACAAAAACGTGGTCTGTGTGTAAGATGGCTTCTTAGTATGTTCATGTAAATAAAGTTGTGTATATATATATATATATATATATATATATATATATATATATATATATATATCTGTAGCCTGTGACTGTGTGTTTTCGTATCCAATTCGCCACAGCATGTTCCTAATATAGGGAGGGGGGATCAAGATTATGGAAGGTGCTTGATACAAATATTTATGCATAAGAAAGTCTTAAAATACATTCATTTTAACTTAAAATAAAATTGGAATACAAATTCCTTTAATACATAAAATTCATTCACCTTTATTTTGAAAAAAATTACATCATGAACAATACCACAGTATTGTATTCAGAATTTGTGTCGAGTATCTTTTATTTTTAAAATAAATCATCCTTCTTGAGCTGAAAAATGACCGCAGTAGTTTAACGGTCAAGGTAACGACTTGTGGTCGGCGTGTCATGAGTTCGAGCCTAGTGCCGCTGAAGACCCGCCGTGAAGGGGAGCGATGTACGTTGAGCGTCACTTGACTATGGTTCAAAATTACGAGATCAATCGCAAAAATCGCTCGTATAGCTGAACAGTGTGACGTTAATATTCACTCACTTGAGCAAGCTGAAAAATACAAAATAATCTTGTTTTCTTATTACATGGTGCCAACGTTCAAAGATAGTATTATCTAGTAAATGACTCATTTGATGGATGGAATTTTTTATATTCACAACTAAACTAAAAAATATATATATATATTTTCCAAAAGATGAATTTTTGTCAGCTTTGTATATAAATCATTATACTGGTAAACCAAAATGTCTTACCTTTTGAACAGCTGCTAAATTATGAAAATATGAAGGACAAAGAAATAGAAAATCATTATATCGCATGTAATATACATATTTGCAATGAAAACGAAGTGATTGTAAAATAATATAGCAAGTTAATTCTTTTGTAATCACCATAATAATCTTCAAGATTTTTATGATTGTAAAAATATTGTACTATAACATTTGCAAAAAATCAATTGATTAATTAATTCAATACAGCCGGATGTACTGATTTGATTATTATGAGGTGAAACACACACACAAATGATTTATGAAACAAATCTACGTAACACAAGTGATTGCTATTCTGAATAAACAACGAAAACACACATATTCAAAAGGAATGCATAACCACATTTTGAGCATCAAATTCTGTACCTCTTACTATTACAAAGCTCAAAGAAAAAACAAATTGCTAATGAAAGCTATGGTTGTGGATCAAATTGAATAGCATCGAATTAACTAAGAAATAATGCAATGATTATACAAGTTAAGAGCAAACTTTTCCTAAGCATAAAATCCCTTTCCGATGCATATATAAATAAAACAGGAGTTGAGAAACCCGCACACGCATCCTATTTCGCATAAATTCCGGGGAAAACTACTGATAATCTCCAGTTCTTAATAGAGAAGAAAGGCTTGGGGCAGAAAACGGGATATTTTTCCGGAATTCCCTGGCAGGGGAAAAAATAATATCCCCCTCCACCTTTTCCGGTTTCGAAAATAATCGACCACACACACAGTACCTGCGAAAATAAATTGAGTTAACATCGGCGAAAAAAGACATAACTAAGTTTTTACGGGGCGCAATCCAGACTGGCACGAGTATAACCACCGCCCCTGTATTTTGGCACGTTTTGGGGCTGTAGCTCTATCCTGTTCGTTCGATTGCCAAGTAATATGATTTGTTCGCCATTAATATTACATAGGTTGTTCTTCCGGTTCCCACCTACGCCCCATACCTTAGACTTTTGCAATGCTTTCTTTTCCTTTTTACCCGTTTATTATTGCTCTTTTACTTCCTAAGCTTAATTTTCGGACGCCCCAGCTTAATCCGGTTAGCAAGCGCCCGTGTAAATGTTAATGCGAGCCTTAAAAATGATTGGACTTTTTTTTTCTTACACCTTATTCTATCCGGTTCTAGGCGAGAATTAAAAAGAGCTGAATATTAATTATCTGGTTAATGAGGAGGAAGAGGATGTGTGGGAAAAAAACGCTGAGAGAAGAGTTTAGAAGTTTGGTGCGGGTACCTGTAAGAGCCAAGTCTTTCTCCTCATTTTTTAATGGGAAATTGAATATTTTTTAGAGGATTATAAAATAATTTTTTTTTGTACTTTGCTTTCAGTAATCTCGCTTCTTTTTTAGCTCGTGTAAAAGATACTCCGAATGTATATAAGCTTTCCATGCTTTCTCAAAAATAATCACTTACGGCGTAGGAGGAAAGTAGAAAGTTTATTGAAGGAAAGAGAAAATCCCTTTCTATAATCCCTCCTGGTTTCTGCTGGGGATTAATTTTTGATAACATTCTTTATTAATATTTTTCTCTCGAATTCAGAGCTTCTTTTTATTGCGATTATGCAAGTTTTCTGGTGAAGAATATGGAATATTTAAGATGATACACACAAATCCTTTTGAACGGATACATTTGAGCTGCAGGAAATTATATATTTTTTAATTAAAATCTCTTTGGATTTAAAAATATTGGTTTGGGGAACATAAGACTATTAATTTGGGTTCCGAAATCTGTAACAAATCTTTATATTATTAAGATTTCTATTATCATAACGGAAATATACTTTTTTACACAAAATTTGAGTCTTCACGGATTTACAGTCAAAATTCCTTAAGGTATCCGACTACGTTCGGAACCGTTATTTTAAAAAAGCGCATAAACGGATTATTTTCACGATATTTAGTGTCACTTAGATTAGAATACACGTATAAGATTGTTTTATAAGGATATTTTGACAAAAAAAATTATTTAAATATATTATTTCGGCAAAAAATTAACTTAGAATAACCTTTTTTCAAAATGTTCTCCTTTTGTGAAAAATGCTTCTATTATAATAATATTTTTCCTGTATATATCTCAGACCTCTGTACAGAGCCTCAACATGATGTTTGAAAAATTCACACTTTTTTTAGAGTTACAACCAATTAAAAAAATTATCGGCGTTTTTTTCTTAAAATTTCTCTCCTCTGTTGTCGTAAAACATGAATAAACCCACTTCTAAGTTATATATTTCAAAAATTCTAACTGAATCTCTGTACAGAGGTCTGAGCTATAGACAGGCAAAATATTATTAAATAGAAGCATTTTTCACAAAAGGAGAATATTTGGAAAATGGGTGATTTTATGTTCATTTTTTGTCAAAATATTGTACTTAAATAATTTTTTGTTGTAATACTATTCTTAAAACAATTTTATATGCATTTTCTAATCTAATTGACACTAAATATCCTAAATATTATCCATTTATATGCGTTTGCAAAATCACGGTTCCGAACGTAGTCGGATACCTTAATAAACATTTTTATTTCTTTTTTTAGGTTATATGAAAAAGTAAAGAAACTGCATGTATTTTAAATTTTAACATTTAGCTAAAATAATTCGCATAATATTCGTATAATACTTATTCAAAAAATAAGTTTTTCTTTATAGTCATTTAATTTAAATAGCTTACAACCATGCAACAACACAGTAAACAAAGTCTTGTTATTTAGAGGGTTATTAGGGGATATTACCTTTAGTGGATGTTTTCAGCCATTCGAATAATTTGAAATATTATAGCATACTTGAAATAGTACTCTTATTAACAATCAGTTTTTCTTTTAGCATGATTTCAGTAACAAGCATTTGTGTATCATGAAAGTGCTAAGAGTCTGAATAATATACAACGGAATGAGCGTACGGAATAAAACATCTTATGTATTGTATAAAAATTATCCATGGAAAAAACAATTGAATTAATTATAAGTTTTACTGGCACCAGGTATTTGAAAAAAAAAAGTTACGAGGTCTAGTGAATTGTTTTACCGTGATGTTCTAACTTCACAGTGCCTTTATTGATGTATAAAGTTAAGCTTATACCGATTGAATAAAATCTCATGTAAAATGCTTGTTTAGTTCGATTAGGCTTGGTATAAAGTAATTTTAGAGATTTATAAGGGTCATCTGTGACTAACCTTGGAAGTTTAAGCTAGTCGCAGATAAAAATCGACGCGTCATTCAGTGGTGTAACGGAGAACATTATCCCCACCCCGTAAACTCAGGTTTAAAGCCCCAAGCCCAAATACTACTTAGCCCCAGTTAAGCTTTGTGTGGGCCCCTTAGAATTCCTGCCTTCCCCGCAATGCGAAGGTGTAGGTTCTGATCTGATATTTCGCTAACCTGTATAAACACAATGCGAACGAGGTATGGTGACCGTTCTAGGTTGTAAGCGTCTAGCAGCCTTCGTTACGCTTCATGTGTGGCAGTCTATATACTAAAATCAGTACTTGAATCCTAGTTTTATTTAAGATATAGCTGGAAAATGAGCTTGTTATTGTAACTAATTCTTTCTTTCTTTTTTTTGTTGTTGTTCACACACTTTAAGCTATAACAACTATATGAACCTTAATTATTTTCAAAAACCTTATGTGAAAATTCAATAGTGTCTTAAACACGTTTAACACATTCTTTAGCCCCTATTGTTTTTTTTCCTCAATATTATTCGAACTCTGAGTTAAAATCAGCTATATAACACGCGTTGGTTTTCCTCAACGGTATAGATATGAAGTTTATTGGGAAAATATTTTCATTCACCGATATCACACACACACATATATATAAATATATTGGTAATCCATTACACTTGTCACATAATAATAAGTATTTTAAATAACTTTAATTTTCATAATATTCTTTCCATTACATGAAATTCATTTTTTATAAATTATTTTATTTAATTTTGTTTCATCCATATTTATTTCTTAAAGTTTATGCTAACAGGAAAGAATCGGAGTGATCTACTTTTTCTGATTTATTATTCAATAGATTTTAGATATAGAACAGATCACACACACAGATGAGACTGAGTTTTAAATTTAACTATCACTAAAAAATATCAGCCAACAGTTACCAAACAATCGTTTATTGGATTTAAATTAAAATATAAAGAGATTTAACAATTGTTAATTTAATCTGATAAGAATTAACAAGCAATGTTTTGCTTATGTGGAGTACAGTGTGACTCGATTAATATTAAAAACAAATATCTTTGCTACATTTTATATATATAATTTAAAAATAATTTCATTATTTCACACTCTTGCGAAGATTATTTATTCTTAGAACTCAAATAATCGCATATATATATATATATATATATATATATATATATATATATATATATATAAGCCTTGTTTCTTTATTTTGTTGCGCGAATGACGTCAAAAGCGAGACTACGAAGAAGGAAAACAAAATTATTTTTCGAATTGATATTCTATTCTATGAAGAAGTTTGAAAATTCCCAAATGGTAGAAATGTCTGTATACTAAAGCACGTAACTGAAAAAATAGGTAGGTCCCTCAAGAGAAAGTATTTTGTTGTCGAAAATGTTTGTAGTTTACAACATTCCGAATATTATACGGTTTGAATGTTAGCGTACAATATCTAAGAAATAAATTTATTTTATTAGCTCTATCTATGACTGTATCTATCTATACACATAAATATTATATATATATATATATATACACACATATATATATATATATATACGCACACACACACACACACACACACACACACACACACACACACACACACACACACACACACACACACACACACACACACACACACACACACACACTATATATATATATATATATATATATATATATATATATATATATATAGCAACTCACTCACTCATCACGATATTTCTATATATATATATAGAACAATTTGATATAAAATCTTGAAATTTTTTCAGGAATATTCCGTTTAATGAGTAGAATGCCTTTAAGAGCCGGGTTTCCGAAAATCCCTTCCCAAAAGGGGTTGCGGGAGCGTTATAGACAAAAAAATAAACCTGTTTTTGAACTATTAGATCCATGAAATTTGGTAGGGGGGTGTGGGGCATTATATATATAGATTTAAAAAATGTCCGTTTTTTAACAGTTAGACTTAGATTAGAGATTTGGAATTTGTTAAAAGCATTCTTTTGATGAGCAGATATTCACTAAAATTGGTATTTGATGAAATCGACTATGAGGTGTGAGGGTAGGTTACAAGGTCGTAAATGATAAATATGCTTCTGTTTTAGAAATTCAAGTCCTGTCATTTTTAAGGCCGCGGTAGCCGAGTGGTATAGGTATCGGATCGTGGCTTGCCTTGTCACGAGTTCGAGCCCAATACCACTGAAGACCCGCCGTGTTGGGCAGCGATGCACGTTAAATCTGTCGAGAGCTGAAACGTCCTCCCGTTGGTGTGGTTGTTGGGAGAGGGGGGTGCCAGCTCAGGTGTAGTCCACGTCACTTGACCATGGTTCAATATTACGTGGTCCGTCGCCAAAAGCGCTTGTGTAGCTGTGAGCAGTGTGACGTTAATATTCAATCAATCTAACCTGTCATTTTTAAATCAAGAGGCAAGTGCGATAAGAATATTTTTCAATATAAGAGAAGATTTAATGATAGGACTTTATAGAAAAACTTAAAAAAAAGAAAAATGTATACTTATAATGTTATGAAATACTTGATGGGGATGTGGGTAACGGAGCGTGTTCTAGCGTTATTTAATATGTAGAGCGTTTTAGAAGCCTCATTTTGTCTTTCCTTATTAAATGATGCTTTTTTTAGTAAATAGTATCACTAAACAATATAGATATAAGTAAATTAATTTATTACTTTTTGCTAAAATGTATTTTGTGTGCGTTCAAGTTTATAGAGGACAATGTTCACAAAGCGATGTACCTCTTTTGGCTTTGATCTAAGCATACCTTTCTCTCCACTTTTGTTAAGAATGAATGGAATTGTTCGTTCGAAACATTAGCATTATGTTACAAATTTACATCAGGTCCCATTCACCCAGTAGAACCGAAAAACGTCCATTACTCCGTTAAAATACCTAGTGCAGAATTGACGTTATTCCACGAACAGTTTGCAGGTATTGTTTCCCGATAGGCCTTGTTCTGCTTCCCTTTGTAATTTCGAGCAAAGGGAGGGGATATTTCCCTCCCCCTTTTGGCAATCAGTGATTGGGCGCTAATGGGGGTGAAATCGCTCGACCCGACGATTCGTTCGAGTGAAGTGGCTTGCATCCATCGAGGCAGAATTGGACTCTCCATTAGGCGGTCTCCATTCGCACAGTAGAGCCGCACAAACAGATCAGAAACGTTCATACACATGATTAAACACTCGGATGCGCAGATAATGAAACACGGTCACGTAAACAATGAAATTGATGACGAGTCACGTTTATGCGAAATATTAAAATCGGAAGAGTGTATTTTATTGAAAGATACAAGAAGTGCGATTGACAGATTCGCAATTATATACTGTTTTTAATTAAGAAGTGCACGAGCGGCTCTTTTGAACCTAACTAGAATCTTTGATCCTAAATTAGAATTACTAATAGAGATAATTAACCGAAAGATATATTTTTCTTATGTTTATATTAATTAAACTAATAGAATATATTGCGGTACAGTGGGAATGTAAGGATGTCCGGACTTAAAGTATCCAAAAGTTACGGCTTATTGTTAGGGAACTACCTATCAGAACGTAATAAACTGTTCATCCGTGGATTGGAACCCTCTTCGAGATTTTTTGGGCCTAGTCCCATCGGTCGCACGTGTGCACATTATTCGACAATCGCAAACGATAACTTGTTACACTAACTTCATTAGTACAGATGTGGATGCCCCAGCAAAAGGTGCGGTGCATACTTTAGTTAATTGAATTTAAATCAGTCACGTGGGTTCAGCGACGTATTGAAACAGAATGGAATATCTTAATGGCATGATTAATATAGTTAACAAGACTCCTACAAAATGAATCAAGCACACGATCAACAGTGTCTTCTATCTTGAAAACTTAAGAATACTTGACAGTTAGAGATACCAAAGTTTCCGTCTCCTTTAAAGTTCTTTCCCATTGACGGATAGATTTTGATGTCGGAGGATCGACATTCCATTCTGTTCGAACACGTCGCTGCACACGCGTAAGGGATTTCATTCCGTTAACCAAAGAACACACTGCACCTTTTACTGTGGCGTCCACAACTTTATTAATGAAGTCTGTGTAACAAGCTTATCGTCTGCAATTGTCGCATAATGCGCACACGTGCGGCCAATCAGTCTAGACCCAAAAAGTTTCGAAGGAGTTTCCAATCCATGGATGAACAGTTTATTACATTCTGATGAGTATTTCCGTAATAAAAAGCTATAAACTTTGAATACTTTAAGCCCGGACACCATGTGTTGATAGGACGTAAAACATTTCAATTGTTTTTCCTTGTAGTTTCTTACTTAGCGAAATTCAAACAAGAAACTAATAGTCTATGAAAATTACTCATAAGCAAATACATAGATAGAAAAAGCAAAGTATGTTCATTTGTAATCGGCTTACAATCATTTGGATAACTTTATCAGATTTGTCCTTATATCCTTCTCTTATGATTAATGTTGAGCATTTTTTAATGTAACATATGTTATATAAAGACTGACGTCATAAGATTTCTCGACCTCAGAGCCGCAAATAAAAAACCAACTATTATACAAACGATCAGGAGAAATGCTACCAATTTCTTTAATAAAATTGACAACTTTGATAATAAATCGATCAGAAACATCGAAAAATATTCTCCTTTTCTTAATTTTCTCAAAGCCAGATCAATCCCAATTGATCCAACATCTTTATTTTCTAAATATGCTCTCTTTTATTTATTTTTTACTTTTAATCTTAAATTATCTCCATCATTGCAGCTCGACTTGCTAGCGTTCCTATCTACTCAATGATTGGTCGACGTCATCTAAACTTAAATGCAAAAATAGCTGACCTCTCTAGTCAGCCAATCACAGAAGTTCCACTCGGTACCAGTTTATTTTAATTTTTTACATTTACAAATTTTCTCCCCAACTCGGACTCCTTTCTGCAATCGGATTGGCTAGGCATCTCCCTCCCCACTCCCATCATGAAAAATTTGATTTTATTGAACTTTAAATTCATAAATGTAATTTTATTCATATTAAAGTAATTCTTTTTTATTATTAATATATGATTGTTATATATATATATATAATATATTTTAAATTTTGAATACTATTTATTAATAAAGGGGACTATCTGAAAGCGTTTTAATCTCATCTAAAGTATCCTGAAAGGAGATGAAGTTTCGGAAGAACTAAGTGCTCCTAGCCCATCAAATTACAACTACAAGTCTTCTTGAGGTCTTGAGACAATTAACAGAAATAGGCGCAAACTACGATCCTTATAAGTAGACAATTTGAGTGAGTGTTAACTTTGCACTGTGACACAACACGCCGACCATTGATTGTGGCGATTTGTTCTACAGTAATCCTTAAAGGGAAATTTAATGGACCTTTCCTAATAGATGGGGAATTCAGTCAGTCTGTAAAAAACTTTGGCCGATTGAGAAGCCCCGAAATAGGTGGTGTGCCTATCCCCAGACAGATTTTTTAAAACTTAAATAAAGACTGATATTTGATTTGTGAAAACACAACCATTTCGCGACATAAAAGACAGACCTCGAAATTTTTAACTTAGGTTAATTGACGAGGAACTTCAGCTGTCCCTTCCCATTCCTACCACACCGGGCTAACCAGAAGACGTTGAGCCACTACAGATTTAACGTACATCTATAGAGGCAGTCTACTATTGTAAGTAGACGGAATATAGCATGCATTGTTAAATACTTGTACAAACGGCAACCCGTAACAAATAAATGTGCGATTCCCATTTCACAAATATAGAAGCAAACCGTGTAAAGTCCTAGCCATATAAGTGAGGAAACATGATGTATATTCTTAGGATTTATTTTCACAGACACAGAACAGTTCACAGACATTAAATATTTACACTATATATATATAATTTTTAAGTAAAAATCGTTGGAAGTGGAGTTTATGATACTTGTAGAGAAATAATCCGTTACTCTCGCTGATGGCGCTAAAATACCATGTCTCTCATCTACAGGAATTCACACTACGCTTCACGGATGGAGCACAAAAAACTTGACCTCTCTCTTTGAAAGGTAATCGTTGAATTCCAATCTCCACACTGCGCTCACTGGAGGAGCACACAAAATCGACCGCTCTTGTCGAGATATAACCACTGACTCCAAATCTCCGCACTATGCTCACGGATGGAGCACACAAAATCTTGACCTCTCGTCGAGAGGTAATCACTGACTGACGCTGGCTTGGCACTCACGCATGCGCAGTGCTTCGGATCAGTCCGCGTTGCCACCTAGAGTTTCAGAACAAGGGCTGGAGTTCGTTACAACCAACTCGATTGGCTGCCGCCTTTCGACTAAATGAGTAATGATGTTGTATAAAGGTAGGCTTAAGCCGAGACTCGGACAATGGATATGACATTATAATGTAATATCGCTACTTTTGTCAGTATACAGCTCGAAATTCGCAGTTTTTTGGAGAGTGTGTCCGGGAATACCATTTGACGATTAAAATTATTCGGTTCATGATATAACTGAGGTCAAATCGAAAAGAAGGCGAGGCCCTGAGCTAGGGTCCAGTGTACCAGGTCTTGAAACGTCCCTTCTATTGTATGTAGATTGAATATTTGTTGTCTTACTGTATATAGAGAGGCTTGCTTTTCTGTGTAGCTTTTTAAACTGTGTCCGTATTGACGGTAGTTTGATGGAGTAGTACCTATGGGTTTCGATATTTCAAATAAATAAATAAAAAATGTGCTACGGCATAGACTGACTACGGTAAAACTGTAGGGGTTCAAGTCCTTATCTTAACTGGATGTAGAAAGCAAAGCATTACCTCAGATGTCAAGTTCGTTTTCTGATCAGAGGCTCGAAATTATGATGCGCATTGGCTGTGTTACTGCTTTTGTGTAGCTATTTCTAGCCATTTTTAATTTATGAGCGTTATGCTAATCTTATAGTAATCCTACTTTCCTCTTCAAAAATAAACAATTCTACACATTTTAATGCAATAAAGTAACCGAAAAGCAAAAAATAATGAAATTTTCCTGAAATTTCCTTTTTTTCCTCTTGTTTCTGATTTCTAAAATATGTTTATTTTAATGATTTCTTTTGTGAATTCTGAGATCTTTAAAAATTATAGGACTTAGATAACACAAATAGCATGACATAAAAATATAAAGATATGATGGATAACATACAGATATCATGAAATATTCAAATAAGCACGTGGGTAATCCAGCGTTTCTCAAACTGTGGGGCACGCCTCCCTAGGGGGCGTGATAACTCTACAAGGGGGGCGCGAGCACATTGAATAGTCGAAAATAAAAGATTATTTAAGAAAATTATTAATTTATGGAAAGTAAATAAACAAAATACATTCTGACATAATAAAAATAAAATACACATTTACACTGAAATAATACACTTATAAATGTATCAGTACGGTATCAGTATCTTATAATTAATTTAACAATACAAAGTTAAGAATTAGATTAAAAATTACCATTGACCCCATGGATTTGTCATACAAAAAATTATATCCAAAAGTAATATTTATCTTGATAGTTTGTACGGTTTATAATTAATCCCTTAACTGCCGGTTAAAAGTTACGCATCTCCTTCCCCAATGCCACCGTTTTCCACGTAGGCACGCGTATGTGATATATTGGGGTGGGGTGGTTGGAATAAAAGGAATAAATAATCAAATCCTCTGAAATAAGTAAATCCTTCGCAAGCACCGTCAAAGTCCATTTATTGCATTCCAAAGCCTTCGGAATAATTTCATGGATAGCAGTGCACAGAAGAGATCGTACTTCGGAAAGACGTATATATACGTCCGGGGCAATTATCGTTTTGGTTGAGCGGGACGTTTATGTACGTCGGTGGCTTTTAAGAAGTGGAATGCGTGTTTTAGCTTTGGGTCAAAGCATAGTGTTATTGAATTCAATACATTGTTATTGTATGGAAGGGGGGCGATAAAAATTGTGATTGTGAATATTGGGTCGCAAATAGTGAAAGTTTGAGAAGCGCTGGGGTAACGGATAACTTTTATTACGCATTAAAGCATATAAAATATGTATTCTTAATTATTTTGATAATTTCTTTTAAAATATTACTTATTTTGAATACTGCTAGAAGTAACTTTCAATAAAAAAAGGAGCTGAAATTTTTTCTCTATCCATAATTTAACTCAAAAAGCCTCATGTGAATTTTTTTATTTTTGTTTAACTATAAGTAAAATTTTATGGAAGTTAAATCATAAAATTTAATTTAAATACATACAGAAAAATCGACGGAGCATTTTAATAATTGACGAAGAAGTTCGAATAACTTTCAAAACTATATATATACTTTAAACATGATAAGAAAATATAAATTACTCGTACTTCATTTCGGGTTGATCCAACGAAAATTGGAGATTTTAGAAACTTGAATCCCCTTAAACCCTTTAAATATTTTACTCGTACCACTAAGTGTTGAAGTATCATTTTATACTCGATGTTTACAAAATTTATGCTTCTAAAAATCTTACATATCTCCAAATTTCAAACATAAATGCAAAGTAGCGGCATGCATTAAAGGATTCATTTTAGAAATATGTTTTCTTTAAAATAAACCCAAAGCGCATCACAAAATTATTTGCTTTTCTACTTCATTGTATATATATAATGAATAAAAGATTCGAAATTTCAAGTCCCAATATTTAAATTGTTATATTTACTACCTTTTTTCAGCTTTAAGAATAATAAATTAGGAAATTTTAAATGAATGAAGTACTTTAAAATACATTAAATCTCTCTCTCTCCGTCATAACACTATCTCTGTAAATAACCTATTTGATTAGTGTTTTCGGATTTAATGCAGTCCCTCATTTCAGTTAATCAGTGTTTGTTTGCATAGCATTCGCTTACATTTATAAGGATGAGGAATAGTTCACATTTAAATGCCTCGTTTCAGATTATTCTTGAGCAACAAATCACTCAATCCATTACCATCAAATTTAATTATACTAAGAAGAAATTTATTTAAAGCATAGTATCAAAACTATATTTTTGTGTCTCTTTTTGCTTCTTTTATGCCTAAAATAGTATTCTTTGATACAATAAAACCGGTTTTTGTGCGGTAGATAGGACCATATAAAAATAAACCGCTCACTCAGAAAATTTATTCAGAAATATATATATATATATATATATATATATATATATATATATATATGTATGTATGTATATGTATATATATGTCAGGTTTGAAAAGTTTAGCTTCAAAATTAAGTAAGTAATAAATGAAAATATAGTGAACTCTTTACCATCGCGTAAGGATTGGTGTGTAAATAAACCTATTTAAAGGTGGAGTGAGCGCTGACGAAGAAAAACCAGTGATGAGCAGAAGGCAAATCTCCTTGCTATCACTCTGAAGGAAAACTTCTCTGAAAATAAAAGGCCTCCTGGTGATTACCCTATTGATGATAAAATTACCAATACTCTTGAAAATTTTTTCGCCCACCCCCCTCCTACCCCCATCTCTCCTACTAATGCTGATGAAATCACTACTTATATTAAAACTCTTAAAAATAATAAAGCCCCAGGACAAGACAATATTACTAACAAAATGGTTAAAAAATTCCCTCTCAAAATTATATTAATACTAACTTACCTAATTAATAAGATTCTCTATTTTAGACATTTTCCTACTAACTGGTAAACTGCTATTGTTTTCCCCATCAAAAAACCAGGTAAAAACAGTCATTACCCCGAAAGTTACAGACCCATAAGCCTTTTAAGTATATTAAATAAAATTACCGAATTTATCATTCTTAAAAGATTAACCGATTTTACTAACAACTGTGATTTCATCAATCCAAATCAATATGGTTTCACCAGGCATCTCTCTACCTATCATCCACTGCTCAGGCTGGCTGAAAAAATCTCTTCTGGATTTCAGAGAGGCAGGTCCACTGGGGCTGTCATTCTCGACATTCAGAAGGCTTTTGACAGGGTCTGGGTCAGTGGTCTAATTTACAAATTAATTACTTACAATTTTCCTCCTGCACTAATTCATCTAATTAACTCCTATCTTGTAAACAGGTCTTTTAAAGTCAGAGTAAATAACACCTTTTCCTATACTATTTCTATTAAATTTGGAGTACCCCAAGGTAGCTTACTTGGACCAATTTTATTTAACATCTATATTAACGATATTCCTACTCACCCACTAACCATGACTAACATTTATGCGGATGACACCTCCATCTCAGCCACCTATAAAAATCATAAAATAATCACTATCACTCTAAATTTACACCTTAAACTTTTGGAAAACTTCTTCAACACTTGGAAAATTAAAATTAATATAGACAAAACAATAGCAATACTCTTCACCAGGAGAAAAACACCTTGTACAACGCCTACTCTGTATTCCACACAACTACAATGGTTTCAGAGTACGAAGTACCTAGGATTAATCCTTGATAAAAAAATTAACATGGAAACAACACATTATACATGCGCGTACCAAATTCCGGAACGCCTTACGCTCAATTTTCCCTTTAATTTGCAGGAATTCTTAAATGTATCTCTATAACAAAGTACTTCTTTACACTGCCGTATTGCGTCCCATTTTAACTTATGGATGTCCTGTGTGGGGATATGCTGCTGATTCGAATATTAAACTTCTTGAAAATGCTCAAAATTCATTAATAAGAAATATAACCAGATCCTGCAGGTATACTAAAAATAAAGAAATTTACACAGTTCTTAAAATTCTGCCATTCAAAGCTTACATTAAAAACTTGCAGTTAACTTTTTTAATTCTCTTCCCAATAGCAATAACTACAATATTTTAAACTTGGAAAATTATGATCCAAACTTTAATAAAAAGAGGCTCAGAAGAATATTACTGGACTCACATATAATCCCCTTAACTTAAATTCCTGGTCATTCTCCGGTGGAGAATGACACCTTCTAAATGCTAAAATATTATTTTTTCTTGTTGTAATTTTTTAATTTGTATCTATTTTTTATATTGTTTTAAATTTAAATTCTCGCTACCCACACAGGCATTCTAACTTAGTTTTAAATTTTAAATTATCTGACTGACACCAGAACAGCCAATAGAGTGTTTGCTCACCGATCCCTGTTGACTAATAGCAGACGTCTTGTCAGCTAGCAAGAATTTGGAACTGAACTTTGATACCGTCGAACTCCTCCAGCATAGCTCCTCCCACTTTCTCCTTCCACGTCCACCAATCAGGAAAGGCCATTTCGATCAAGGCTCCACAACAACAGAGCCCAAATACATCCAGTATGGGACGGAGGAACGCTTCGCGTTCCAGTTCCCAATGATGTCCAGCGTCGTCGTTGACGAAGAAAAACGCATACTCGAAAAGGCTTAGCTGGTGACTCCTCGCCGAATTGGTTTTCTATTGTCCTACTCGGTTGCGGGTCAAAGGGCTGCCATGTTGGATTTTATGTCATTGAAGCAAAATAAAGAAGTTATTATAGAGATGATGCCCTCCTCAGTTTACTAGCAGGCCTGAGGCCTGACATGTATATATATATATATCACAAATACTTGCATATAACAAACAACTTTGTCGACATACTAGAGAATTTTTTTTTATCCCCGCTGTTCTGTTCGCATTTACTACACGTTTGTGGCGTTCGGGTCAATATAACCCGATTCAGAAAACTAACCTTTCTTGCCGTAAATGACGGGTGTAATTTAAGAAATGGTTGAAATAAAGTAATATAAGTTTAAAATAGATCTAATAATATAAAGCATTTATAAAAATAACAGAAAAATATTTGAAATTGCTATATACAATAATAATATAAAACATCTATAAAAATAACAGAAAATTATTCGAAATTAAAACTTACGTTTATTTACAATTTGAACTGTAATATCTTACATGATTTTTACAAATGTGATTCTTACACTCGTAGGATAGCATTTTAATTAGGTTGTCATTGCTAGATGGGCAGAGCTTGCCCCTTGCACGTTTGCCACACAATGAAGTATTTTCAGCAGATCCCGATGGTGCGAGCTTTCCCTTTCTATTTGTATTCATTTCTCTATTTTTATTGAGTCCTCATTTCTTGATAGGTTTGGCCTTGCTTCAATATATGGAAAAATGAGTGATTTTCCCAGCTCTTCTAAAAATAACCTTCGTTTTGCCAATTTGCTTTCGTTCCAATCGTTATGTATTGAAGTCCGTATAACAAATACATTGTATGCAGAAGTATCAAGCATGTTATCAAGTCAACGACAGGCGTACTTCTAGCCCATTGCCACTATGAATTTCGTGGGCCTTGATCTGACTATGTCAGACAGGTGGCATAAGCAACAACAACAACAACACAGCATGTTATAGAACACTGTCATGGACCAGCGATTTGTTTTTCTTTTACAAGTGTATGTGTTTAGAAGATGATCAAGAGTACCCACAGCTCCCTTAGTTTAGTTATAATCTAAGATCCTTAGTGATTTTTTGTCAGGTCTTCGCCACGATACAAAGTGCTCATAAAAATAACATTCTTGTTCTTCTTTGGGATGTGGTTAACAACTGCTGTGTCTTCTGTAAAATAAAACAATCAGACGTGAATTTCTTTATTTGACATTTCTTCGGGAAGTTCCGGTTTATTTTTTCTAATGGTGACAAGTATAGTCATTTTTCGTTTTAAAAGAGATTGCCCTAAGTTGTAAGATGTGTAAAAATTATGGCATGTAATATTGTGCCCCGAATACCCATAAGTGAGATCACACACTACTCGTATTCCTTGATTTTTCTCTGGCCGTGACCCTTGTTCTTCTTCAATGTAACTTTGTGGTTTCAGTACATACGAAGTTTTACTATCATATAAAGCCTATATTTTAATCCCATATTTAGATGGCTTACTTGGGGTATACTGTTTGAAAGGACATCGACCACGAAATCCTACTAATTGTTCCTCTACAGTAATATTTTCATCCGGATTACATAATTTTGGTAAAATTCCTATCCACTTTTCCCAGATACCTCGTACTGCAGCTAATTTATCCAATTTTCTTCTTTCTTTACGAGTGGATTTATTATCAAAATGAATAACTCTCGATATGGTGTAAAATGTTTCGAGGGACATTGTCGTACGGAATATATTTCAGCCAGGTTTTTTATCCCATAAGTTTTTTATTGATTCTCCATATGATTTATAAACACCAGCTAATATTAATAATCCAAAGTAAGCTTAAAAAGTTTTACTTTCGATATTTTCCCATAAACTTTTTCTCCTTCAATATTAGTCATTTTTATGATTTCGTTTTCAATTGTAGAACTGAATACCACCTCAAATGTATACTTTTTATATCTGTTACCCTTGCCGTTGCATATCTTGTGACCACTGCAGTAGTTTTTATAATATTAGCAGCTGTTGATTGAGAAGAATGTGACAGTGGATTCAGATTCCATTTTATTTAACGATTCTTGGACTGAATGTCTCTTTACAGTTCATTTGTTGATTATTGGTAACAAAATCGATGTCAGAACTTTCACTCTCAATTTCATCACTTGTATGATTTTTAAACTCGGTTACTTCTTCTTCCCTGTCAAGCTCCTATGAGTTTAGCTATATCAGGGGAACTCAAATTTATGCGATTTGCCATTTTTCTTTACCATTAGCAGGAACAACTCCCTTAGTGTATATCTAAAGGAGATACAGCAGAAAAAAAAAAAGAAACGTTGGAATAAAAGCAAGTAGTTCGGTCCCCTGCCAATCATATCTCATTTTGACCTTACACGTGCTCTCTTATTATGTGACCTAACACATACATCTATGAAACAAGTTTTGAAAAAGGATTAGAGAAATTAATCTAATTCCTTTCTTTTAATTTTTTCCAAACAAAAGTGAACATGTATGCATTTATATTATTTACCAACGATGTCAAGAACTTTCATAAAAATATCCATGTTCTATCTTTTTTTATAACCGTATAAATTTTAATTCGTGAGCAGAAAAGCAGAGCTATGCTGCGGAAAGGGACCGCATAAAAAGAGTCCACTTATAAAATACGTCCATTATTTACAAATTTATGAGAAAGTGCTTCCAAAGAAAATAAATATTAAATTTCACATGGAAACATTTTTAAAACATTTAATTTATCATTGTACACATGGCGAAATTTTCAAAGTGCATGTACATAATTCACTGCTACTCATCGTAATCCAAAGCGCGCATCATCCTGTGATGAATTAGTTCAAAATCGCTTTCGTCACTTGAAGAGACAATTTCAATTAATTTTTTTAGGCACCATAAAGTAAATGATGAATTTTTGAGACGACGGTCGGTTGGGTAGTTGGCTGTAAGCGTCACGATAACGAGATATGCATGGTAGAAGTTCATTTTGGAATTTCAAACTCTTTTCAGAATTGGTATCTATTTTAAGAAAATACTTTTCCGATTTGTTGGAGAACTGGATCCCTGCATATATTGTATCCGCAGTCAAAGAATCCTGTTATTCTTGTGTGTCCGTTTTAATAATCTATAAAATTATTGATAATGTCGCGGCCATTGACAGTTTCGCCCACAATCAAGCGCGTACTGCTAACACGTCGAGCAAAACCAACTGAACGTGCATTGTTGGAACACTAATGAACAGATAGTCTTGAAGTGTATACATGTACGTTGATAAAAAACGTTACAATGGTGCCAATTCCTTTGAAATATGTGTACCACATAAAAAAAAGATCGCACAAAAATTAAATCGCATAAAAAAAAAAGACAGTACAAAAACAGATTTTACTGTATTTTATTGGTTATTGCCTTCAGCAAAATAATAATTACGTGATCACATGCAAAAACTGAACTCTCCAACCTCGGACGAATTGTATCAGTATTTTTTTTTCCGTATAAAATCGCGGAAGTTCTGCATTCGCCATTTATGAGTAACGTGTTAGCGTAATCTGCAAGATTGAGTGTTTATTAACGTCACACTTTACCGATATATTGAAAATTGACCTCTTAATTTTTAATTAAGTTCAAGTGATGACGGCGCGCGACACATACTCTGGCTACCCCTACTCCAAACTTCCACACCACAGAAGGAGATTTAACGTGTATTAGCCCTCTACACTATAGGTGCTGAATGGTACAAAGACTCAAAATGACACGCCAGTCATGAGCTCTTGATCTTGACTAATAAACTACCAGGGACCTCGGCTTTGGTCAGACAAGGGTTCGAAACCTAGAACGACTATAAGCACTCACACCGTATAAACGGCTTCAAGGCGCGACGTAAATTAAAATCGAAATCGAACAGAGTTCAATGGGACTGTAATATACACTCATAGACAAAAAATTAGCGCACCAAGAAGGAGTAGTTAAAAAGAAACGAAATTTTGCATAATTAATGACAACTTTCATATAAGTAAACGATAGAAAAAACAAAAGAAAAGGTAAATTTTTTTAGTGAAAAAAAGGGAAAAAAAACGGAATAATACCCCCTTTTAATTTTTGGGAGGACGATGGGTACGATCGGGTACGAGGCATACAAGTTCTTATGCTTGAAATTTTTTAACGGTCCTGATTCTTAAAATCGGGCCCCGTTCCCCAAAGATCCCAGATATGCTCGATTGGGAAAAAAATCGGGGATCGGGCACCAAAAGATGAAAAGTGTGGAGACAGTCTTGTGAAACCCCTTGCCGTGTGAGGGCCCAGCAATTCTTGTTTAAAAAAGGCTCTTGGAACCTTGCAAGTTGAAAAATGGGAGGATTGGAAAAACCGGGGCTGTCTGGTGCCGGAAGAATACAGGGAAATGCCGTGTATTGAGGGATAACCCAGCCATAACCAGCTTTGGGAGCGGTGTGTTGCTGTAAAGCAGAGGCAGGACTGAGGCGTTCACCTCGGGGACTAAAAACACATACACGATTGTCATCACTGCTGAGATTGAATCTACATTCGTTGCTAAAGACGACCTTATTAGATTCCGCTGCAGTCCAGTTTCCTCGTGCGCGGCACCACTCCAAACGGAGGCGTCGATGGGTGGGCGTCAAGGGCAACACACGTAGTAGGCGCCACGATCCCAAATGACCTTCAGCAAGGCGCATTCGTACGGTTCGAGAGGACACAGGTGCCCCTAGTGAAAGTGCTACCTGTGCCTTGACGACTGGTCTGTCGAGGCCTTCCTTAACCTGGTCTTCGTGTAAATGACAACCCTCGGATCCACTGGACCCAACACCTGCTCACAACACAATCAGAGCGGCCTAATTGACGAGCTACTCGCCTAGCTGACCACCCAGCTACCATCATGCCGATGATTCTCCCCTTCAAACGCAAGCTGCTCATATTGTTTTCGAAGATGGCGTAATGGCATGTCTATCTCAGCTCTTTCTTTGTAAACGATTCAGCACACTGAAACAAGTTTTGGTTACCTGTTTTATACTCCACGGAGAACGACGTTAAACGCCCTCTACCGGCTATACGTAATGCGCAATCACGCTGCATTTCTGATCATTTGCATATCTCCCCTAAATGTACCTTCATGCCAAGTTTCGTAATGATCCCGCAATTATTTCTTGGTGCGCTAATTTTTTTTGTCCATGAGTGTATAACATAAAAACAAATGAAATTATGACCTCACAAAAATACAGTTTGTGTAAATTGCAAAAAAATTGTAAGAATGATTTATTGAGTTAAGAATGTTTGTTTCTATGAAGCGTATATATAGCGTTACACAATATTTATTTATTTATTTTACTCGTAATTTTGTTTAAAATAACACAGATTTTACTTTTGATATTATTAGGATCGAAAACTTTAATTAATATTACTGTTAAAGAAGGTTTTAATTTCTATTTTTTTTTACTTAATGTTTTATACTTTCTTTTTCTCTCTCTCTATTTTAACTATCTTCTACCTAATCTTTATAATTTCCTTGGTTAAAAAAACGTAATAAAAACTTCAAATTAAATTATAGATTTCCTTTATGGCATGCTCTCTTTTGTAACTTAATAGCTTTCATTTGACTCTCATTAATATGAAAACGAAAGCTGTAACAAATATCTGAAGATTCCAAGATATTATACATAATTCGAAATGACGAGTTACTTTGTAACACTCAATGAAGTATCATTCCAATATATAGCACGGCTACATCGTTTCGTAATATACAGTCCAACAAATGAGACTGAGTTCATATCGATGTTTTGAGATGAACGTGCGATGAATGACGAATAGGGTGGACGCTTTCAGATCTCTGTTTGAACTCATTCATCACCTGCTTAGACAGCGGAATTGAATGCGATAACTGCTAAACTCTCATTCTCGCAGACTCATTGAAATTATGCTAAGGAAAGCGCACATTATAATTTCCGCCATATTGATTCAGCCTAAACTATAATATACAGTTGGTTGCTGCACTCCCAATTTCCGTAGGGTACCTAGTTATGTTAGCATTTTCCGAGGACTAAAACATATAGGATAATATATTTATATATACAATAGTACATTTTAATATTTCGGAATCTGTTTTTAAAAATTTTATTTTCAAGGAGACAAGTAGTATTTCGGATATATTACCGAAACGAAAAGCATCTTTTAATTCAAATTTATATTCGTTCATGTATAGCCTGGTAAAAATTTAACCTGTCTTCATTGCATATGCGCATGCGCCGATTGGGCTTTTGAAATGCCGAATCAGGACGATGCCAATTTAATGGAAATATTAAAAAGTTTCCTGCTATGTGTAAAAATGCATTGACCTCACCAAGACATTTAACCAGGCAAATAATATGTTTCAGATCAAAAAAATAATTCACAGACTGTTTAGTGAATTCAAGGAGAAAATAAAAATTAGGTTTCAGTTTTCTTTGAGCAATGAGCCCTGTCAATGGTTCAAAGTTCTCCCGTTGGCGTGGTGTGAAATTTAGGTGAGAGTTTGTGCCATTTCAGGTGTCATTCTCGTCACTTTACGGTGGCTAAAAATTACGAGGTCTGCCACCAGTACCTCTCGTGTACCTTCAAAAAGTGTGACATAAAGGAAAAAATCAAATCAAATACATATATGTATAACATCGCATTTTAAAACAATAACATGGCTATTAGTGATAGATCTAGTAATTGTAAATCTTTCAGTTAAGTGCCGAGAAGACACGAGTTGGCATCACACTCTTCAAACTTCCACACTGCTTCAAGTGAGAGATTTGAGCATCGATTGATTTAACACAGTGCTTCTCAAACTTTCAATATTCGCGACCTAATATTCACAATCATTATTTTCATCGCCCCCACTCCTTTACAACAACGATGCATTGAATTCAATAATACTATACTTTGGAGCTAAGCCTACAGTACGACTTTTACCTCTTAAGTGCAACCGGCGTATATAAACGTCTCGCTCAGCTAATGTGTTAGTTGCCTCGGAAGTATATATACGTCTTTCCGAAGTACGATGTTTTCAGTGCGCTGCTATCCATAAAATTATTCCGAAGGCTTTGGAACGCAATTAAAGCACATTGATTGTCTTTGCGAAGGATTTGCTTATTTCAGATTATTTGTTTCTTTATTCCTTAACCCCCATACATCAGATACGCTCGTCTACGTGTTAAACAGTCGCATAGGGGAGTGAATCACATAATTTTTAGTCGGCATTTAAGGGATTAATTATAAGCCGCACAAATTATAACGATAAGTGTTAAATTTTGTTTTTAATTTTATATATGACAACCTATGGGGACATTGATAATTATCAAACATGTTCTTAACGTAGTATTTTTAAATAATTATAAAATTCAATCCGCAGTTCTTATATATTTATAAATGTAAATGTGCATTTCATTTTTTATTTATTTGCTTTCAGTAACTTAATAATTTTTTAAAACAATATTTTGTTTTCGACTTTTCAGTATCCTTGCGCCCCTTTTGTAGGGTTATCACGCCTCCCTAGGGGGGGCACGTCCCATAGTTTGAGAAACATTGATTTAACAGCTTTTGTTTCTACACACGGGTTTTCAAAAAACTCTAACTGAAACTTTGATTAAAAAAATGACTGCAACAGGTTTGTGACCATGACCAGTCGGCTATCGCGACCACTAAGAAGCCCGCAATCCTTGCTGTTAGACTATATTTGAGATGTAGGAAGCCTAATTTGATTCTCGCACCATGAAATTCAACAATCATTTGCTCAATTACCAGATTTATATTTGAAAATGAATATCGATTTTTTTTCATCCTCTAAAATGAAATTTAACATGAAACTATAACTGCTACGTATGTAAAGTTTATCCCTCGAGGCAAAAAATCCACTTATACATGGATATATATTTGTTCATTTTTAATAGATGTTTCATGGTCATTGATATTGTGATATAAATTAAGGTTTCAGAACACGCGTTGAAAATGACTAAATTCGGTCAAGACAGATATTTTTATTTTTTATTTTATTGAATATAAAAGCTATCTTTTGGCTTTACGAAACATACTTTGTTTTGTTTCTACGCTACCTATATAGAGGCCAAGTTACAATTAATTTTATAAAGTTAGAAAAACTGGAAGTGGGTCTTTTTAATCTAACACAGAAGTGGGCATTTAAATTACTCAAAATCTGTTATGGCGAGTCTGATAACTCAAAATATTACAAATGTATTTCCATAAAACTTTTTGAACCTGCTATTTATGTTATCTTCTAGTGAATGTACTGAAATATATTTCTTATTGTATGAATACTTTTTGAGTTATGACTTGTTATTTAAATAATGGTCTCATAAAGAATGTAACATTGCTTATAATGTTTCCTCTATCAGCTCTAAAATTTTCAAATTTTAATAAAACACTAAAATTTTAGTACATTTTTTAGATAAATGCATCTAATTTGTTTTAGTAATTCTTTTACTAATATATGTTTATTACTTTTTTCTCTAACTGCTTTGAAGTTTTTCAAAAATATTGCAAAAATTTCACTTATAATTGTGATTTTTGTATATATAATTCAGGTAATTTCTTTTAAATATTGTTAGTTACATAGTAGTATTTATTGGTATTGAGTACAAAAAAAAGCATTTATAATGCTTAAATATGTTATTTTGTAAAAAGTAGCTTCGAATGTGATCGAATACCTTGCATATCAATGAAATATGAACCGAGTTAAAACTTTTTTATCGTTATTTTTAGTGGGTTACAGTTTTCAGCTTCCCAAATTTTGACAATCCAAGAACTGCTTCAATAAACTTCTGGCTTGTTGCTTCTAAGTGTTATGTTATCGTCACACTATAAGGTAACAAGAGGGCTGTTTGAACCTTGATAAAGAGTCGAGGATGACACATGAGCTGGCACCTCCTCTCATAACTCTCCACACCACGACAATGGGAGAACATTGAGCCTCGACAGATTTAACATGTATAAGCCCTCTGTACACGGTGAGTTTTCAGTGCCATCATGACTCGAACCCACGACATACCGGCCACGAGTTCGGGACCATAACCACTGGGCTACCTCTGCTACCTGAGTGGGATGGTAATAAATGATCAATTATTGATTGATGAGAATAAATGAAAGATCGTGTCTCAAGCAGTTATTGTGAGTTAATTTATAAATATAAAAATATTAAATGCCAGTTTAGGTTTCGCTTTTATGCACGCGAGAAGGGTTACATACAACAAAAACATGCAGTGTTACTTTTATTATTTTTTAACTCTGGTCTCTGCAAGACGTTTTGCACGTTGAAATGCTGTTGAATGTAAAACAGATTGCATGTTGAAACATTAAATTTGTGCTTCTAATACTTTCAATATTTTCGACCCAATTCTCATAATTTTTAACGCCCCGTCCTCCATACAACAACACTGATGGAATTCAGTAATAATTACTTTGACGTAAAGCTACAATACGAATTTATAAAGATAAGTATTAAATTTTGTATATAATTTGTTTATGACAAGACAACACGGGTCATTAGTAATTTTGAAACTTTTCATTAACTTGGTTTTGATATATTAATTATTAAATACATTGTGTAGTACTGATACATTTATAAGTACAGTCGACCTTCCATATTATGAACCTCTATACTGCGAATTTTTCTATATATAGCGAACTTTTTTCTGGAACCAAGAACATTTCACGATTTTCTTCGTAAAATAACCTCCCATAGCGAAGTGCATTTTCTATATAACGAACTTTTTCTCCTGTAATTCAATTTTTTCCCTCCCTATTTTTAAAGTATTTCTGGACATTTCAAGTTATTCCCTCTTTCAACACATTTTATGGTGATCATAAATTTTGAACTGGTTTTATTAGGAGCCTAAATCACCGAGAGCAATAGAAATCTGGGCGTTTCCATCAAGAAGTGCAACCTTTAACCCCCGTGATTCTGTTTACTGCAAAAATCTTTGATATTCCCTTTCACCCTTAGTGGAGTTGTCCCGTGTTCCCTTGTCTTTGTGGATCAGTTTCTATTCATTTTTAGTGTTGATCCGTCGTACTGGTAAATTTGATTCTTGTAGCTCGAAAATGTCAAAACGTAAGAGTTTGAGGATCAAAGAAAAAAATTTAATTCTCGAAGTGGATAAAGGCGTCAAGAAATTTTCCTTGCAGTTTTTCATTCTTTCTTTCTTTACTTTTTTTTTTTGATAGGTGAGATATATAAATTAAATATATATTAATTAACGAAAAGGTGTGGATAATCACTTTATTATATAGTGCTTATAAAAAAATAGTTGTATGTGGTTAAAAAAGAAAACTGAAATATAACCACTATATAACGGATTTTCCATATGACGAATTTTTTTTCGGGATTCAGAGACTTCGCTATGTAGGAGTCCGACTGTATATTATATCAGTGTAAATCTGTATTTTATTTTTTATTATGTCAAAATGTATATATATATATATACTATATATTATATATATATACTTCTTTTCAGAAATATTTTTTTAAGTAATAGGATAGTATTAAATGTTATGTTAAGACGTATGGCATTGGTGGTTATTTTTCATACACAACCATCAAATGTTGAGAAAGAACTTTCATATACGTATGAGTACATATCTATTTCTCTTTCTTGGTGATTTTGATAGAAAATTTACCGTGAAAACCTGTCTTACATCAAAAGGCCTCCGCATAGCTTTACTTAAATACGCCGTATATTTCTGGAAAGGAAAACATTTTCTTTACCTTGCGGTTCTTTCCTGCATAACCATAGTCTCATCTCCTTTGAGAGCGGATTGTCCCTCTTCTCTTTGGCGGCGACTCTTCAATAGTCTGGTTCTTTCCTGGCTTTGTGAGAGGGGCGGTCAGGTGACAGCAGGACCGCTAACGAGACCGGGCCAGGGGCTTTCACGGGGCCGCCCCTGCCTCGGATGAAAGTGGAATCCATTCATCCCCTCGCTTTGTCTCTATTGGCTCATTCCGATCCAATTACAGGAATGTAGCAGTTGTTGGGTTTGAAATACCCTTTCATGGAAGAATTCCCGTGTGTTTGGCCTAAACATAAGATAAGAAAGAATCTCGTTGGGACCGAATAATGTGAGGTAAAAGGACCTTTTTCCTCTTTTTTGATCACTGAATGTTCACGTATTTCAGATGAAATTGGATAGGAAGAAATCAGTTTTTCTTTTTATCTCCTGTGGTTCACAAGTATGTCACACTATGAAAGAAAATAAGTGGTTTTAATTACAAACGAAAAAATAAAAATAATTTTATTAAATTTATGCTGAGGCTCTTCTGTTCTGTTTGTATTTTTGAAGTTAGCAAAAAATCAAAGTAACGTAAAAAGAAGCTCTGCATTATTTTTTACGTTAATTACGAAGTAAAAAACGCAAAAATGTTAATTATGAAAAGATCGAAATAGCTTCATTTGAGGTATGTCATAAATACTTACGGCACAAATAATATATACTAAAATACCTTCTATATATAATATTGAAAGTATTATATTTAATCTAATTTTTTCTTTATCGTAAGTATTAACATTAAAAATATCAACTCTTCTTTACACAAGTGACTTTGAACATAATATTAAGTGGAATGGCGATGCACGAAGAAATACGCCCAGTGACTGTCAATGAAAATATAAATGGCGTGCTAAGATGAGGTAGGGATTGCCATTCTCTCAACAGTCAATCATTTACCACAATTCATCTTCTTAGGCAGCGTAGGCAATTCATGCAAACGGTATTCAATTACGGTTCAGATGTATTGAATTAGTGAGAGTTCAACGAAAATTTAGAAACAAAGAGGCATTTGCAGAGCACACCTGTAGTGTGCGGTCGCCTGTTGTTCTTCTGTTAAAGGGCATTGCACACCCTGCGAAGGAAGAATAGTGTCACCGTGAAGTCGGATTAGATCTGTCACCATGGTCGGCGCCACACGTAAACACGATGTCTATCATTGAATAAACAGAAGCATAACTGACCTTAGAACACGACTTTGCCATAGCCCACGTCGATCCAGCCCGCCAACATTGTAAACAGAAATCCCTCTACTGAGGGTTAGTGGTAATATTCTTACACAATCGATGGTTTTGGTCAGTATTTGAACATCAAGGACGCTATAAACATGTTGTAAAATAGTGATGGAAATGGTTTATGAGGTTTGCAGCTCGTGCAGGTGGATGCATCGATCCAAGCATGTTGATGTCACTCTGGACGCACCGACACTCCTCAGACGGCTGATTTTCCTGTTACAACATCTTTGCTTCAGCCTATACACTCAGTGATGTAACTTATACCCCCGCACCATGGGAGTGGCCGATTCTAGAGACCCCAAATCCTGAATGACTACAAGTATGTACCCCTCGTAAGGTCCAGCTTGAGGCCTTTAACCTGACTTTCCCTAATACTCTTCGTTACATCATTGGGTACACTACTTACACGACTATGTGGGTGTCTTCTGAGATTTGACGTATAGATCAATATTTTCTTTTCAGACCTATCACCATATACCCCATGTAAAATAAATTTTGTGTCGAAACTGTTTGTATTAGCCGGGGCTTACGTTTTCTGCTATTACATGTGCACTCTGAAACAAGATAAAATCTCCGCAATTTTTTCCCTGTTGGAAATTATGGTCAGAAATTGCCGTTCTGCAGGTCTCTTCCCTTATATCCTGCTGGATATGTGTTGTGCAGCCACGCCTATCATATCATTTTAAATAATCTGTGAGGTATGCTTACGCTGATTCTACTTATTAATGCTTTCTTTTCAATGTCACATAATGTATTTTATTATTTAGTAAACAAGAATGATTGAAAAACAGCTTAACATTTAGGAATAAAACTCCTTTTGAAATTGTCATTCAGGTCACATGAAGATTAAAATCATGTAACACACATTGGGAAAATAGCTCGCATTTATGTTGCTCGTTAATTAAATTTTATTTTCCTTAATTTAGATGTTTTTACTTCTTATAAAGCACTTACATTAGCTGCTAATATTATTTTCTTAAAACTACCAGCTTTATGCTGAACAATAAGACAAAAGTCTTTGACAAAATTTAAGGAAAGTTATCAGTAACTTTATAAACGGAAAAATACTTATACAACTTCCTAGTATATAATGCTATTTCACATTTCTTCTACTTAAGAACATTAAGGTGAAATAAAAGAATTTACTGCCCCTTAAATGGAACTGCGTCTCAATATTCTTGGTTGGTTCTAAAAAATATAAAATGCCAGCTGTCGTCCTGACGAGCTCAATCACCAATAATTTTTGTGAGGCTCATAATGCAGAGTTTGTAAACTAAAACCAAAACCTAAATGCATATTATTATGCTTAAGACTCGTATAAAGTTTATTATCATCAACTATGCTGATCACGAAATTGTAATTTAATTCGAATTTCATCTCCTAAATATCTTAGCGTGTTGTGTGGAACAATCCTTCACTGCCATTTCTAAGTTTCTATGATACGATAAAGCCCTTCGATGCCTAAAAGCAGTTTTAATTTCACTTTACTTAAGTAATATTGAAGTAGTTTAATTTTTCATAAATTCTATAGCTTATTTCATTATCCCCTTAGTATTCTTAATGAATAATTCCGCAATTTCTGGGCTATTACTAAAGACAATATCATGCCTCCATCAGCGAGGATTTACACCATAATTTAAAAACTAATGTAGCACGCAACGTTAATTTTTTTTACCACAAGCGCCTTATCACGATTGGTAACCCTTAATAAGCAAACTAAATGTTTACCCAAAAATACATTTTTAATTGAAATCCATCTTGAATTATTAAAATTTCTCTTCTGAGCTAAATCACGGCCGTTTTATTAACTATGGACGATGAGCAGCCCAGCGGGTGGAAAGATTACCCATTAGATCTCATCATGGGACGGCGACTGTCTAGCGAGCCGTTGTTGTATTTATGAAATTCCGAAAAGCACTTAAAATTAATTGTTTACTGAATGATCCAATTAAGGGGCAGGAGTTTTCTTTTAGTCCTGGGAAACGTGCCGCGAGACTTTTATTTGCCTTCGAAGGTACTTGTCTTAAGTGTGCATTATCCCCAAAAAATGCAGAAAAAGGGAGGAAAAAAAAAG